>OZ005654.1:57083057-57683057 GCA_963930645.1 Salticus scenicus | reverse complement strand
TAAATACCTTTTCTCTATTAAAATTTGTTTTCTTATCGGTCACCACGCTCAAAAATTGTAACTTGAATTAATATGAAAGAAAAAACTTGAATATCCCCATTCGACTTGCAGGCCTTTAAAACCTATTAAATACCTTTTCTCTATTAAAATTTGTTTTCTTATCATTATTGTTATCTTATTCACTAATATCAAAGAAAAACCTTGAATATCCCCATTCGACTTGCAGGCCTTTAAAACCTATTAAATACCTTTTCTCTATTAAAATTTGTTTTATATCGGTCACCACGCTCAAAAAGTGTAACTTGAATTAATATCAAAGAAAAAACTTGAATATCCCCATTCGACTTGTAGACCTTTAAAACCTATTAAATACCTTTTCTCTAGTAAAATTTGTTTTCTTATCGGTCACCACGCTCAAAAAGTGTAACTTGAATTAATATCAAAGAAAAAACTTGAATATCCCCATTCGACTTGCAGGCCTTTAAAACCTATTAAATACATTTTCTCTATTAAAATTTGTTTTCTTATCGGTCACCACGCTCAAAAAGTGTAACTTGAATTAATATCAAAGAAAAAAATTGAATATCCCCATTCGACTTGCAGGCCTTTAAAACCTATTAAAATACCTTTTCTCTATTAAAATTTGTTTTCTTATCATTATTGTTATCTTATCATTATTGTTATCTTATTCATTAATATCAAATAAAAAACTTGAATGGCCCCATTCGACTTGCAGGCCTTTAAAACCTATTAAATACCTTTTCTCTATTAAAATTTGTTTTATATCGGTCACCACGCTCAAAAAGTGTAACTTGAATTAATATCAAAGAAAAAACTTGAATATCCCCATTCGACTTGCAGCCGTTTAAAACCTATTAAAATACCTTTTCTCTATTAAAATTTGTTTTCTTATCATTATTGTTATCTTATCAATATTGTTATCTTATTCATTAATATCAAAGGAAAAACTTGAATATCCCCATTCGACTTGCAGGCCTTTAAAACCTATTAAATACCTTTTCTCTATTAAAATTTGTTTTCTTATCGGACACCACGCTCAAAAAGTGTAACTTGAATTAATATCAAAGAAAAAACTTGAATATCCCCATTCGACTTGCAGGCCTTTAAAACATATTAAATACCTTTTCTCTATTAAAATTTGTTTTCTTATCGGTCACCACGCTCAAAAAGTGTAACTTGAATTAATATCAAAGAAAAAACTTGAATATCCCCATTCGACTTGCAGGCCTTTAAAACATATTAAAATACCTTTTCTCTATTAAAATTTGTTTTCTTATCATTATTGTTATCTTATTCATTAATATCAAAGGAAAAACTTGAATATCCCCATTCGACTTGCAGGCCTTTAAAACGTTTTAAATACCTTTTCTCTATTAAAATTTGTTTTCTTATCGGTCACCACGCTCAAAAAGTGTAACTTGAATTAATATCAAAGAAAAAACTTGAATATCCCCATTCGACTTGCAGGCCTTTAAAACCTATTAAATACCTTTTCTCTATTAAAATTTGTTTTCTTATCGGTCACCACGCTCAAAAAGTGTAACTTGAATTAATATCAAAGAAAAAACTTGAATATCCCCATTCGACTTGCAGGTCTTTAAAACCTATTAAATACCTTTTCTCTATTAAAATTTGTTTTCTTATCGGTCACCACGCTCAAAAAGTGTAACTTGAAATTATATCAAAGAAAAAACTTGAATATCCCCATTCGACTGGCAGGCCTTTAAAAACCTATTAAAATACATTTTCTCAAAAAATACAGTTAGATCATTCAAATTTGGTACATCGAGGTTTTCGATACCTACAAATCGATTGCGGATATTTTTGATGTATTCTCATTGCGGATATATTCTCATTTATTCAATAAAAGAAAAAAATTTGTTTTCTTATCGGTCACCACGCTCAAAAAGTGCAACTTGAATTAATATCAAAGAAAAAAAAATACTGCATAAATAAAATAAATAAATAATTATAATTGCATAAGTTGATAAAAAATGCTATGCAATAGCTTTACCGCGGCAGTCCTCGAGTGCCACACGTATTTTTTTTTTTTTTTTCAAGAAAAATCTATGCTTTGAACTAGAAATGTAAACCACAAACTTTTGTGAAAAAATAAAATAAAATAAAATAAATAAATAAACACTGTAAAACACTACAATATTAGCATTTTTTTAGCATAAATGGAGCACAGGTTGACGGAAAAATTTACAGCAATTTGTGTAAAAAATATTTGGTATCTGGTGTACTTCCCATTGCGCTGTGAAAAAGTGTCGAAATTTTTTAAGATTCATTTTGCTGCGTATTATATAATTATATTAACCCATAAGCGTCGATTTTCACCTAAACTGTTGTTGCAACATTAAGAACAAACAAACTTTTCAAGTCACCTTCTCTGTTGTTGCACACAAAGAATTCACAAACTTTGCCAGTCATCTTATCTGTTGTTATA
Organism: Salticus scenicus; assembly: GCA_963930645.1. Lineage (NCBI taxonomy): Eukaryota > Metazoa > Arthropoda > Arachnida > Araneae > Salticidae > Salticus > Salticus scenicus. The sequence continues at coordinate 57,680,587 of OZ005654.1, read as the reverse complement.
GCTGAAAAAACAGAAGAACTTTGCCAGCCCGATAATAGCAGCCAGGAAAAGTGAGTTCCCGAAAAGAAGTATCTAAGTCGAATCCTGGTTAAGGTATGGATGTTTGCTCAAGCCCACTATGTACAGACATTTTTTTTTTTTTTTTTATGGATTTGTATTTATTTAATATGGATTGTTTGATTTTATTGACATTGTTTATTTTGTGAATCATAGAGTTTATTTCTTATTATTCGATAAGATTTCTTTTTCTAAACCCCCACCTTTATAAAGTTTTCAATCTAAAACTAAATATATAGATATATGTACATACAGGATGGGCCAAATAGATTGAAACGCGGTTTACCTGTTAGAGATGAGAGGGTATTGAAAATTGCAAAAGTGTACAAAATAAGATAGGAAATAAAACTACGCTAATAAAAATATCTTCAATCTAATAATAATATATATATATATATATATATATATATATATAATTTTTATACTATCCCTCTAGACAAATTTGGTCATTTAGAAGGTTTTTATTTTCAATGCAAGAACATCATTGCAAAAAAAACAGCATTCTTGTATCTTTAAAACTGAAGGAATTATATTTAATTGAAAACTGAACTCCGATTATAGGGACCATATATCAAAATAGAAATGTAAATTTGTGACATATTATAAAAAAATAAAATGTATCATAGCATTTGCATTAAAATTCAGATGATTAATTTAAATGCATTTGAGAATTTTTCGACACGGTATATTTTTGATCTAAACATTTCTGTTATCAATTTGTAAATGACCCCTATTTTCACCGAAAAGCCAGCCTTTTAAATGATACGGAAAAATGACATAAGCCACTTTTTTTTCTGAATCATAATTAGGTTGGATTTAAAGGTATAGTTATGCGTTTTTTTCTAATCGTCTTATTGAATGAGAAATAAAAATTTTGTAATTGACAAAATTTGTGTAGAGGGACTGTATAAAAATTAAAAAAAAAAATGTAACTTTTTAAAAATTAATGGGAGGTTTTTTTTTTCTTAATGTAGTCGTCTTTCCTACCTTAATTTGGACGTTTTTTTTTCTAACGGGTATTCTATCTGTATACGGGTATTTTATAGGTAACCATTTGTCTGTAACGGGTAAAGAAATAAAGCGCGTTTCAACCTTTTTGGGACACCCATTATATATATATATATATATATATATATATATATATATATATATATATATATATATTTATGTATGTATAGTGTAATGTCTCCAAATAAGCTTCCTTTTACAGAGGAAAATATGTTACACAAAAGGTTTGCAGCACAAAGAAAATTATACATAGAACAACAACAAGAAACTGTTTTACAGCAACATGTTGCATTATTTCTAGAAAGTTTTTAGGAACATCTAGAAGCGGGATGCTTAGCTGGATCTCAAAGCAGAATGCTAAGAAAAAAAAAGAAGGAACTGTTGAAAAGTTTAAAGCTAATGTATCAAACAAATCTCAATAGGATAGGCATGCTATATATTAGTCTATAGGACATAAAAGAAATAGTGTATGCTTAGAATGCACCGGGATAGATACTAGTGCTGACCTATACTAAGAATTTGATTATCAAGAAAGAAATTGTGTGCATTCAGCGTCCCTGGGTAACTTACGGCGATGCCACATATATTTTTAACGGCTATAAAATGTAAAGTGCGCATGAAGCACTTGAAAAAGTGGCTGCCGATTGCAGTGAGTGGCGAATCACATTACGCTTAAAAATTTGCTTCTACCTTGAGTGAATTCAACTATTAATTATTTGACTGATTTCAATGGAATTAAAAAAAAAAAAAAAAAAAAAAAAAAAAAAAAAAAACAAGGTCTATATGTGCGCTGGTAACATTGCTGGGTAAGGCATTGCCGAGGTATCATGGATCCAAGTTGAGGTGTGTTTAGAGATTTGTCTATTTCTCGACGAATAATTGTAAAAAATAGTTAGAAAATAAAATGGGATTCTTTGTGCACATGGAGCGTGCGCGGGGGAAATACTACCGAAGGCAGTAAAATCTCGAGCCGAGATTGGTGTGCAAATTTGGTTCTCGAAAATTGTTTACCGATTTTAAAGGGATTTTTTTTCGCGTTTTATATTTGTGTGATTCATTTAATATTATATATATATATATATCTTATACTATTAAGTGAGCAATAATTGTATGTATATTTCACTGATCTCGAAAACGGTAGCTCGGACAGTCACGAGATTTAACACAAAGGTGCATCCCGAAGGGTCATTGTGCACATCGAAGTCAGATTTTCGAATTTTTGATTAGTTTTTTCTTAATTAATTAAAATGTGAAAATCATAACCTTCTAATTTCTGATAAAAAAAAGCCATTTAAATTTTAACATTTTATCCATAATTTAATTGTTGCCAATTTTTTTTTTCGACAAAATAATAATAATAATTAAAAAAAAAAAAAAAAAAAAAAAAAAAAAAAAAAACGTACATTTATTTAAAATGAGGAAAATAAATCGGAAAGAGTAGAAAATAAATTTGAAATATCACTCGCATCGTTACAAATAAGACACCAAATGAAGGGGAAAATTTTTGTAAATCCGATGCATTAAACAGCTTATTAATCGGATGATTAGTTTTTTCTTAATTAATTAAAATGTGAAAATAAAAACCTTCTAATTTCTGATAAATAAGACATTTAAATTTTAAAATTTTATCCATAATTTAATTGTTGCCATTTTTTTCGACAAAATAATAATAATAATAATAATAAAAAAAAAAAAAAAAAAAAAAAGCGTACACTTATTTAAAATGAGGAAAATAAATCAGATAGATTAGAAAATAAATTAGAAATATCAGTCGCATCGTTACAAATAAGATAGCAAATGAAAGGGAATTTTTTTTAAAATCCGATGCATTAAACAGCTTATCAATCGGACAATTAGATTTTTAAAATTAACTAAAGTATGAATTTTAGGTGGCAACAGCAGAAGATTGTATGGAAACCGTTAGGAGAAAAAAAAAATGAAAAATCTGCTCACATTAAGTCACATGATTTTTAAAAGGGATTAAAAATTGCAGTTTTCAAATTCTTTTAAATTTTCTCTCCCGAACACAAAAATATAATATACAGCCTGTATCCCACAAGACCAACTTGCATTTCAAATTTCATCAATTATTTTGGTTAATAAACAAAAGTTATTATTATTATTTTTTTTTAAATTAAGTTTTATTCTATTTTCGAAAAGATTTATGTGATCATAGATATAATAATATATATAGATCTATCATCCCCATATTATCGTGCAAAGATTTTTGATGCCGAAAAAAAAAGCTTTGGAATCAGCCATTAAGTGGTATTGAAGGAAAAAAAAAAAAAAGAATGATTTTGAAACTATATATGGGGCTTTTCATTCACCTTTAGTAAATAAATTATTCATGAATTTTATTTGCTAAAACATTCGTGCATATTCCCGTGTGTATTCACTCGGGGAAAGACTGCCATATTTTGGTAAAATCGCCGTCTTTTCCCGAGTGAAAAGGAATCACTTTCTTGTCCCCAATGATCAATCTATATATTATTACTATATCTATGTATGTGATACGATAGATTAATAATTTGGGTTTTAAAAAATCTTTTAAATAGATTATTTAAACTCTATGAACCATATTTTTATTTTATCAGCTTCATTAACAGATCCTGCTGGGCGATTTTTTAAATTTTGGTGTTGAAGTACACCGAATGTTTTTCGACAAGAAGTTTAATATAGCAACAGCCATTTTAATCTAAGTAGCGCATCAAATATATAAAAACATAAATGATTTATTTTTACACAAAATTTACAGAACAAATGCAGTTTTAAAGATAGGAAATTTATGTCAACAAGCACTATTTTAAACCTAAAAAGCATTAAAAATATAAGCAGAATATAAAGGATTCTTATGTATAAACAAAAAAGAGTCTGATAAAAATTATTAGGAAAATAGTCTTCCCCTTTTCATACAAAAAAAAAAAAAAAAAAAAAAAAAAAAATCCATCGCTAATATGGCGACAAAAATTCAAAAGCCGCCAATGGAGCGACATAATAAAGTTGTGTAACACGATAATGTTTACCTATTTATTTATTTTTTTATATAATAATCACTATGCTAATTTATCATACAAACAAATGAACCTCTGTGTGTTACTGCACTCTCACGCTGTCGAACAGAAATATTTGAAAAATTCAAATTAATATTTAAATAAATAAATAAAAATATGTTTAATGGGAAATATATATAACCATAAAAAGATTAGTTGTCTAAAATACGGCAGAAATAGCACTCATAGCATATTGTTACAAGGGATTAAGTCTTATTGTTACTATGGAAGTCTAAAATGGTGACAAAAATTCAAAAGCCGCCAAAGAGAACTATATTAAGGCTGTACTATCAGGTTTACAACCCATGAATCATATATAAACACAAAAAATTAATTGTCTCATGCGACAGACGTAGTCGGTCACAGCATATTGTAATATTTGGCGTGAAATTGCTGTCATTTAATGGTTGATTGGATAAACAAAAAAAAAAAAAAAAAAAAAAAAAAAAACATATGAAATAACGTAAAAGCAAATATTATGTTGTCTAAACCCAGTTACGTTTGAGTCCAGTCCGAGTTACATGTGAACAACACGTATAGTGTTGTTCACATGTAACTGGGATTCAAATATAAAAGGGAAACTCCAATTTTTTCGATACTATCTATTTCGAAACTGTTATATAATGTGCACCTAAATGGAAGCTCATTGGTAAACTATTGTCGCAGGTAATAGGGACAAGCGCCCGAGTTGCAGTTGATGACCAAATCGCTGCTGAATGCAGCAGGGACCTGGAGCGAGCTTTTGAACAATTTCAGTAATTTATTTTATTTTATTTTTATAAAGCTATATAGAAACGTGTTTCCTTTAAATTTAGTGGCCAGCGAAGCGGGCAAAGCCTGCTAGTATATATATGTATATTTATATATATATACAGAGAGAGAGAGATACGAAATCGAAAATTCTTTAGCTATTTCAACAAAATGAAAAGTAAAAAGTAGTATACAATAGAACCGAAGATAAAGTCTTCGCTTAAAAGGGAGAAATCGCATTAAAGCAGCGCTACGTATTGGGAGTTTTGCACCAATAAATAATAGGCATAGGCGTTAATTTATAACTAAGTGTAACTACCTATAAATTTATATGAAATTCTGTTCAGTAGTTCCTAAGATACATCTGCCTGAAAATGTTATATACACACAGACAAACAGATGGACAAACAGACATTTTCTAAAAAATGGTAAAATCGTGTTCAAGACCTTTCATAACGTGTAAATACTATCAAAAACTGGGCGACAAAATTTTTACGAATCTGAAACCTCCATCTATTTAACATAGTAGAAAGTAATAATTATTTTATTTTTTATTTCTTGTACAAATATTTACAAGAAAATTATATTTCCCATTTTAAAAGTCAGATAATTTAAAAAATAAATAAATTACAACAAATAAATAAACATATCTATTATTTATTTTAGTTTACGATCCCCAACATATGTAAAAACTTCATTATTATTTAAGAAATTCTTGTACAGCATGGAAATTTGAACTAACATAATTAAACAGAACAAAATGGCACTTTTTTTTTTTTTTTTTTTTTTTTTTTTTTTTAATGTACTACATTAAATATTAGTAGTTCCGTTTTTTTTTTTTTTTTTTTTTTTTTTTTTTTTGTTCATTAAGTCTGGTTTGGGGGAAGAAAATTGCATTTAATTTCTCTTGTGGTCTTAAAATTTACATTTCTAAAACAAATGTTTAGCTAACTAAATATTAGGTTTTTGAGAAACAGAAAATGTCTCATAAAGGTTTATTCGTATTGATTTTTTTATACGTCAGATACAAAACTTGTTTACATAAATCATAAAAAAAAAAAAAAAAAAAAAAAAAAAAAACATAAATATATGCTCTTTGTAAATCCTAGGATTAAACTTCAATTCGGAAGAGCATATCATTATTTTAACAGAAAAGATTCATACACTCGTGAGATTTTCATTATTCGTAATCAGAAAACTCATGTTTACATCAAAGAAATCCAATTTGTAGAGCTCCTAGCTTAATTCCATAGCTAGAGACATCAATGAAAGCTTGATTAGAATAATAAGGAGTATTTTCGTAAATTTTATATTACACAATTCCCTAAATATTTCTGGATATCTTTGATTTTATCTATGTTCAGTTATTATGTTAAGCATTTTCGTTATTAGGGAAGTAATTAATGTTTGACTCTATTTCTTAACTTTTTAATATACCTTTATTTTCTTTATAGGATAATTAGAAAAAAACAAAGAAATAAAAGAAAAGATATTCGGAAGTACTTATATTTACTAGGAGCTTACATTTACAAAATTAATTGAATGAATTCAGCATTACTAAGATAGAAATCAAAAACAACAGAAATCCATATACAAAAGACCCTATACTACTACTACTAATAATAATAAAAAATATTAATAAAAAATATTTTGGTAATTACAAGATGATATATGAAAATGGTTTATTTATTTTACAAAAATCAAAATAACTTAAAAATAAATTAGTACAGGTATGAGACAATTTGTTTTTTTTCAGGTGATGTGGTTTTCTGATGTATTTTTGATTGCTGATTAAGGAAAATTATTCAAAAAATTGCATCATGTACAATTTTTAAAGAAAATTTATTTTTTTTTTGACAGAGTTGAACTTAAAGCTCTCCTTTCACAACTCCCACCTCAGCTATTTCCTGAAAAATTTAAGTTATTTAAGTGAAGAAATAGGAGAGGGATTTCATCAAGTTATTTAAGAAACGGAGAGAAGATACTACGACCGATGTAATCTTAACCTGTCAGCAGATTGTTGTTGATGCTGCAAATGGGGTGTCTGCCCTCAAATCAGGTCCAAGAGAAATAGCTGTAACTGAATCTTCGATGTAAAAAAACAAAGATATTTTAACGATAATGAATAAATGATAGCCTATTTTAATGGATTTTATGGATAAAATGTGTTGATTCTTCTACACACACTGGCCAATGAATTAGAAACCTTTAAATTAATAATTTATTAGACCTTCCTTTGCATCTTGGACCTCCTTTAATACGAATAACAACCTGTATTCGTGTGGGCAGCGATTCTATACAAGTTTCTGGGGTGCATTCATGTCCAGAGTTTACCATACATCGGCTGAACAGACTTTAAGATCCTGTAAATTGGATGGAAGAGATTTCTGAAGGATACTCCTTTCCAACCTGTCCCAATAATTTTCTATTGGATTAAGATCCGGGCTTTGTGGCATCTAGAGAAATTGTTAGAAGACAGACTGATGTTCACTGAACGAATCACGAATGATTCTGCTACGATGTTTGATTGCATTATCGAACACAAAGCATCCGTTAACTTCGGAGTAAAAATGTAACATTGAGGGATGTGCTTAATCTATCCATACGTTTAGGTGCTTCATGGCTTTTTGATTATCCTCAAGTAACACCAGGGGACCACTTCCATACATGCAAAACTTTCCCCAAAGGCAGGGCCCGACTTTGCCTAACCGGGGCCCGGGGCAAAAACTTCCTTGCCCCCCCCCCCCCCCTCTGCAGCACTACTTCAGTAATGAAGAACCGTATCTTATGGAGGTATTTAAATTTTTCACCTCATTATAGATATATGACAAGAAAATTGACTAGAACTTAGAATAGCTATAAACCCTCCCCCCCCCCCTCCCTTCAATGGTCAGACGAAATATCGTACTGATTGTTAACTTTGTCATCTAGCTGCAAAAAAATTCATGTCCTTGCTGACATTAGGGCGGAATTCAGCTAAATATTCGCAATTATGGTGGCTCAATTAAGCCGGATTTTACACTATACTGATATTTTGTTTGAAAAAAGATCATTAAAGAAGGAAACGTAAAATAAACTTTCTATTCAATTTGGGGGGCCCCTTCTGATGTGGAGGCCACTGGCAACTGCCCCGTATGCCCCTGCCTAATTCAGGCTCTCCGCCAAAGGTTTGTAACAGATTTTTATACCTTCGCCGATAGGGACCATTTGTAGAAACTTTTACAGGTTTCTAATTCATTGGCCAGTGTGTGTATAATTTCTGTGTGAATTTTTTGCACCTCCATTCTTATCTTGTGTAAAACATCTTGTGTGATAGAAAGGAAAAAATCAGTGTATTTAAAAAAAAAAAAAAAAAAAAAAAAAAAACGCTGTAAATAAAAGTAAAGTGTGATTGCGTAGGTATACTTAATCAATTAATTGGAACCTTTTAAACGGCATTTATATGCTTGCTGCTATGAAGAGTAAAAGAATGTATGATTAATTCTAAATATTGTAACACTTATTGATGTTGAAAAGTAAGAAAAATAAAAAATGTAAGTAAAAATTACGTTAAGATAAAAACAAGTTTATGAATATGTTAATTTAATAATAATAATAATAATAAACATGCTGTTGAAATATTTTGTAACGGTTACACATTAATCAGTTATAAACATATTATTTATGCGTTTTATTTCACAAATATGAAATAAAGTATGATAAAAATCCACTAACATATTTGATAATATACATAAAATTTTTCCATGAAATAATTTTACTCGAAACGACTGTCATCCTCATAGAATATGAAAGAAAATTCTTGTATCATTATCTGAAGGCAGCACGAATTTCTTTTAGAAACAACTTCTTGTATTCGACCGATATAAATTTTTAAAATATCCCGTTTTACTTAACATGCAATTTGCCTTTTAAAATCTCCCACGCGCAATAACCCAAGGGATTTAGATATGGTGAAAAAATGACCAGTGTTCTTGCGTGTTAAATTTTAGACAATTATCCAAGTCTATGTTGAATTCAGTCTGTGTAAAAAGATAGAATATTGCCAAAATAACCAATTCTTCTTAAGATACAATTTGACTGCACTTAATAATAAATTGTATTTAGCATAACCTGTTCATACTATTCAAAAATGAATTTGTACACCAACGTAAAAAAAAAAAAAAAAGAAAAGAAAAGATCATTCTTCTTTTTAAACATTTTTTTTTTTTTTTTTTTTTTTTTTTTTAAATAGTATATAGCACATACCTATAAAAAAAGAAAGATGAATCACAAATATTGCATTAAATTTCATATTGAGTAACATAGTTTTTTCTAATACAAATTTTCATTTGTGAATAACCTCTTATCGTAAAAACTTTTTTAGAAAGCAGCTGAAAAACTGCTGATTTAATCACCGATATCTCTGTGAATTTTTGAGATGTTTAACTGGATTTTTTTTGTGAGATGCTCTAGATAGTTGAAAATTAAACTTTGTCAAAGTTTTTTTGTTACAGTACGCGCATGCGCAGTAATAAATTATTTACTACATCTGTCCATATCTCTTTAAATAACAAATATATTTGTTTTAAACTAAAGTACAATGATTTAGGCAAATGTTGTCATGTTTTATGGAAGTTTCACGAAATTTGGAGATAAACCTTTGGAGTTATAAAGTAATAACTTGTGAAAATTGTTTGCACTTTTTTAATAAAATATAAATAACTCTTTAAATATTTAAGCTATCCCCACAAAACTGTACACACGTATAAAATATAACATTTATAACAAAATTTAAAACTTACAGGTGAATCGACGCTTTTCCACATACAGGGTAATCGCAAATACTTTTTATTTTATTTTATTTGTTGTTCGTCCTCCAAGAGCCTTCATGACAAACTTTTTGGTGAAAAATTTTAGGAAAGACAAGTTTTTCTTATTCCTAAAATTCAAGTACAACACGCTAAGTATTTTTCAAGATATTCGACAAAAAAAATTGGGCTTTTATTATTAAGCTGATGTAAGAAATAATTTCATTTTAATAACTAGTTACCGTTACTGTCGTAATCAGTAGTTAATATCTAAATAACGTCTGTTCCTTAGAAAAAAAAAATGCCTAGGAGGATTTCTTATCATAACGATGCTACCCATTGAAATACTTAATGCATATCCAATCAAACTCTAATTATGTCTGAATTTTTATTGAAAAAGCTTTACTAAACAATAAAGATATCATCTTAATATTGTTTTTTCTACTGTTATATTCATAAATAAGATTCGCTAATGCTTCACACACAGCTCTAATTATGATAATAACATTAATTCCAATCATCTAAACAGCATCAGTGAGATACATATACAACTAATCACGACATATTTTACTCCTCATGTAAACGAAGTGTTAATTCATGCTATCCTGTTTTCGAAACTTATTTTAAACAACTTATTAAATTCGCAAAAAGAAAGGTAATTTAAGTAATTTACAATGCTATGTATAATACACAGAAATGAAAGATTTCCTTACAATTATTTTCTCATAAAGTAGCTTTCATAAAAATATTCTTTAAATGTAATGAAATGTTCTTCTAATGAAATGTTCTTCTAATGAACATATTACAGCCGGCAACAAAATTATTGAAGCACTAGCAATAATTTCTACTTAAAAAATGGGCACATGTTTTGTTAAGTAAATATTTGTCGAGTCATGATCTTAGTCTTATACTGTTTATAAAAAAGTAAGTTGATGATTAAAAATTAGCGATCAAACTAAAAAATAGGGGAGACCGGGGCACAGTGGACCACTTTTACACTTTAAATTTTTTTTTTTTTTTTTTTTTTTTAAACCAAAAATAGAAAAGCAAGGTACTTGGAAAAATTAGCAAACATTCTTTAAACCTTTCTTGACATGTCCTAATTTTTTATTACAATACTTCTAATACATTACGAATAAAAAAATAAATTGTGTGCACTCACAATGTGAACCACTGTGCCTCATCACCGGGGCACAGTGGACCAACCACTGTTGTTCATGTTCAATTAATATAAATTACTCATTTTTTTTCTAAAATTAGTTTCTTATGCAATTCTAGTCTAAATAACATAATTCGAACATTTTCATAAAATAAAATTACCAAAATTTAAAGGAAATCAAAATAAATAAGAAATCAAATTAGAGAAAGAATCCTATATTAGATTTACTTTGTCTTTTACGTGCCATCACTAAAAACAATAAGATATATTTTCAATTGTTAATTAACGTTATATAGTTATAAAAATTATGAAATATATAATTAAACATTTTAGTACTATTCAAACATTTTTATTAATTATTTTGAGATATTGATACTTTACATTATATTTGTGAGATAAGTTTAACTAAAATTATTCTACTTTTATCTTTTACATGTTATTTCTAAAAACAACAACAATAAATTTATATAATCTACTTTTTATTATATTACATAATCATTTTATTTTATTTTATTTTTTATATTAAACAATTCAAATTGCTATTAAATTTAGATACTCATAATTATTACACTACTATTCAACTATTCTCCCTTTTCCGAAATTTATTTTATTATAACATTAAGATTATTATTCTTTTTATTAATTATTTTGAGTAAAATTGTATTTGCATATGTAAATTTAACTAAAATAAATTAGGTATTAAATATAATTTGGACTTTTAGGCCCATTAGAATGTGGTCCACTGTGCCCCATGAAGAGGTGGTTCTCTGTGCCCATGTCCAGACAAAACAAATAATAATATTAAAATTATATATAGACTATAAATATGCTATTATTTTTTTATAAATTTAAAAACAACAATATCTTACCGTTTCTTAACAACTATCCAATACTTGTAGTCAATAGTTCAGTCCTGATAAAAAAAAAAAAAACCCTTCAAACTTGAAAAATTACTTTGAGCAGCTCAAAACGTAAAAATTGTATGAAATGCCTACCTTAGCATTTACCATGTGTTTTTTGGATGTATACAAGTAGTACCATGCTTTCATCTATGAGTCTCAATATAAACTAAAAGAGTTAAATATTAAGAGATTTAAATAGGGGTGGTTCACTGTGCCCCTAGGTCCACTGTGCCCCAGTCTCCCTTAATATATGAAAAGTGTGGAATCAATAATTTTGCTGCCGACTGTAGTTAGATTTTGTATGCTATAATTAGTTGAAAAATACTAAGTAATCATATTTTTTTTTTAAATAACTAATTAATGAAATTTCATCATCAAGTTTTTTTATCTAAATAACAAACTGTCTCTAAATAAGTAATTACACGGCAGACGTGCATATCATACTAACGCTACAAAATCGAATACTTAATTCGTATGAAATCAAACTTGGATTAACTAACAACACTTAGAAAAATTTATGTGACTGATATCTAGAATATAAATTGTGACTTTAGTAAAAATAGTTCAAAGCCATCCTTATAAATTCTAGATCCATTTGCTTTTCTAAAAATCCCTATTAGAATTCTAGATCGTTTTTCTGTATTATGGTGGTCAATCTCATTTAAAAATTTCTGTGAATAAATGCGAACACAAGTGGCGAGATTTAGTAACTATAATTTTGTTTTACAATCCAAATCTATAAAACCAACGAGAATTTCTTACAATACAAAATATTCATAATATTCATCATATTGCTTCACCATCTAGAAAAGTGTAGACTAGAAATTCTGAATCATTTCGTCTGTCCAGTTTATTTGTTTACCTTATACACATAACTCGGAAATCTACATTTCTAGTTCAGGGATTTAGAAAATTGCTACTTATTAGTTCTAGATGAAAACGGTATATACTTTTTCTCAGTATAAAAATCGTAATTCGATTTATTTTGTAGAATAGATCATTAAAATAGGAATAGCTACGATCCAATTAAATTTTATATACCTTGCTCCTTTGATAAAATATTTTTTTTATTTAAAAATTTATAGTTTGATATTTTTAGGCATGGAGTATATGAGTTAATTATAATTTATGAATGCATAGTTTTTTTTTTTTTTTCGGTTTGTGAGATCTAAATGTTATGTGGAACTAAATAATTTTATCTATTATTTTTTAAAGAAAAAAAAAATTGTACTTGCATAATATCTTGAAATGATATTTTACACTATAGATATACATAAAAGACAGCGTTTTAGAGTTCCATAAAACAAAAAATAAATTAATGTAGAAACCATTGGTTTTGTTTAAATAAGAGAGAGCGTATTAAACCTTGCTTTTCCAAGATGGGGTCATTTTGACCCCATTTTGTAGTTTAAATTTAGTTAAGCCCGCCTCATTCAAGAACTATGCTAATTCGCCAAAGATTGCAAACGTAACTAGTGGAATGTTGTAACTTCTAAACGCTACAAAAAGACGCGGTGCTGGTGATTTTCGCCAAACGTGCCAAGCGGCACCTGAAAGCAATTTTTCTGTATTAACGCCTTGATCTTGGGAAAGCGAAGGTTAAATAGTTTTTACGATAGGTGAAGTTGCTTGTCTGTTGAATTTGATGTAGAGTTAGATAACCAACATACCAGCGAAGTTGCTAACACTAGGGATTTTTCCCGACACGTAGGGACTTTTCTTCAAGAGGTAGGGACAGATTTTGAATTTGTAGAGCCATTTTGAAAATACTTTCGTAAGACTTCTTTTTTAAATTTTGCATGAATTTCGTTACTTTTTCCACTTTTTTTTTATGATTTTTCATTAAAGTAGGGACTTTTATCGTCAGTTTAGGGACAATTTTAGCTGTCAGTAGAGGCAAGGCAAAATTTGAGTTCTCAACACAATTGATACTAGTTAGACTAGCCTCAGATATTTTAACGCAGATACTGATAATACAGATAGTGTATATAATAACACAGATACTAATGTTAAAATGCCTGACGTGGGTTCTGTGATTTCATGGAATCAAATCTGTTATAACTTCTGAAAGATGATTTCGAATAGGTTGAGTTTCTAGTGGAATTTCTCTCACTAGATAGAAAACATTATTGCAGACTGATGGTTCGCCAGGCCTTTCCTATGTTACACATCTCTTACTTTTTTAAACTAGTTTTGATACTCTACGCAAAATCACCTTTGAACTCTTTTAACAGAATTGTTTCCGTGAAACAACAAATGCTCATCGCTTTTTGATGCACGTTATTGGAATATGAATTACACTGCACTGAAAAAAAAAAAATCGACCCATGAAACTCTTTTTGCTGATTCTTATGTAAAATGACCTCTTGAATCCGAATATGACTACTATTTTGCCTAGTCACCTACCGTTTTCTCGGGACACCAGCTTCCTCCCCCAATTTTTATCACTGTTTGGTAATTTTATGGCCATGAATTTGATTTAGAGGATGAAAAAGAATTAATATAACATTTAAAAACAGAAAAGTATATAATGTTTAATAAATAACATTAATAATAGATTAAAAAATATAAGAAATGTAATACATACTTTCAGTGGCAAATCCCCCTAAATTTTCCCCTTGCCGCAATAGTTGATGTTTTAGAATTTTTCAACTCAACTCTGTAGCCCCTCAAAAGATATTTAACAGTTAAAATACCCCCCCCCCCCCTAAAAATCAAATTTATAACCTTAAAATTACCGAAAAGTAATAAAAATAAGGGGCCGTCATTAAGAAACGATAGGTGATAGGGCAAAATGGACATCATATTCGGATTTAGGTGGTCATTTTACATAAGAGTTTGCCAAAAGGGTGTTGAGGGCAATTTTCATGCCGAGCAGTGTTATCTCCCTCTACATAACATTCCAGTTGCAGAAGTGATGTGCCACTTATTTAAAATATATATTTAAATCGCTCTCTTATTTAAAAACCATTACTGTGTTTTTGTTTTATGGTATTCATGTTCATCCTGTGTTTTAATCTTGCATTTCCTAATGTGTACGAGAATGACAACATTGATTTGCAAACAGTTCGGAAGACGGAAATACTTTTAAAGTTGTAAATTAATCAAAACTTGTTTTTTTTTTTTTTTTTTTTTTTTTTTTTGACAATTGTCACTTGGTTTTTTCGTCAAATATTCTTGATCAGTCTAGCAGTATTTGCACCACACACACACACACACACAAAAAAAAAAAAAAAAAAAATTCCATATTGTCTCTATGCATTTACATTATTTACCAAAAAGTTTGAGATGGATAAAATATATAATAATAATAAACAACGCAGTGATAAATATGAAAAGGACAAAGAATTGAAGAACGAAAAGAATAACAAAAGCATTTAAAGGAGTTAAATAATTGAGAATGTATGAGTGAGCCTGGAAATGGGATATTTAGATCACCATGATTTCGATTTAACATATTTTATTCATACCAAAATTATATTTAATTCTTATTTATTTCACAGCTTTTTTTTCTAATAAACTACCTGCGTTAATTAATTGTTTTAAATCAAATATTTTATCTATAGACTAAAACGAACATATTGAATATACTACGTTTTATTTATACACCAAACAATGTATATGTTTCCAAATGCACGAAGAGCTAATACGTAATAATTTTAATGCACTAAGGCAGAGCCCGAAATTTCAACTGAGATTACACTCGCCGAAACAAAAGTTTTACTCGCCACAAAATAGGGTTGCCATTATTTTTTTCTTTTTTTTACGCATTTTGGGTTTTTTTTTTTTTCCTAACTATTTGGAAGGCTTTTACAAATATGCCTAAAAGTATGTATATTAAAAGTGTGTCGTATATCATCACGTCTCATAATCATCTCTAATCAAAAATCATTATAATGTATTGTATTTGAGATTTGAAAAAGATTAAAATATCTAATAACATAAATGCAAAGAGTCATTAAAAGAAAAAAAAAAAAAAAAGACTCTTTGTCAAGCAATATCCTGTGAAAATATTTTTATCTGAAAAATTAAACTTCCTTATATACCTATTTATTTATTTAACGTTTTACATCAGAAATGTCTTTTTAGTCCATTTTATTTTTGTAATCAGATGGAATGTCGATGTGTATAACTTGTTCATTGTTGTCATTTGAAATAGCCATTTCGGAATAACTTTTTCGATAAAATCGTGGCTTACAAATCATTACAAGTGCGAATCATTGGCGTTTCAGTAAAAACTGGAAAATATGAACTGTTTTTTGATCATTATTCAACAAAATAAACATAGGCAGTGTCTTTAAAAGGGCTCGGGCTCATGATGATATCGCATAGGCAAACTCTCGCATATCTCTTCTTCGGGATAGTGGGCGACGGGCAAAGAGGCTCTCTGCTCTTCTATTCTCACTCTGCTTGGAGAAATAACAGTAGGAGAAACGAAACAACCAAAGAGGTCAAAACTTTTATGTATGGACTACGTGTTTTTCCTTTCCCAGGCTGGGGCGATCTCGGGCCGCGTATACACAGACTCGGCCCTCCGAGAATCTAAAAAGGAGAGGTTAAATATGAGGCTAAAAGGTGGCAAGATTTTGCCATATTTAAATCTATTTAAGTTTATAAAAAGAATGTTTTCTGTCACCGTATCATGTAAGAATTCTATCTATAAGTAGACAAAATTTTTACTCGCCACAGTAAAAATTCCACTCGCCAATGGCGAGCTGGCGAGCGGAAATTTCGCGACCTGCACTAAGGGGTTACATAGGTTTCAAAAGCATAAAAAAGCATATTCTTTCTCTCTCTCTCTTTACCTTTTTAATATAATACATACAAATTTTTATTACAAATTTTGAGCGTATGAAAGAGCATCATTTAAACTATATTTTATGAAATTTTAATTTAAAATTTTGAAAAATCCAGTCGGTGTGTTCCTTCTAAAAAATGCGGTGGATACGATGTCTCAAGAACTACTGCTCAACTCAAAAACTTTTCACCAACTTTTTTGAAATTTTTTCACATTTCTCAAAAATAGAGTTGCTTTGTACTTCAACGAAATTTTTTTTTCTTTCATTACAGCTATTTTTATTAGTCTAAACTTCGGGGTAAAATGTACCAGAAATTGTACTGTTTTTGCATACATCTCTGCCGAAATCTCAAATTTATTTTTTTTATTTATTCATTTTTTAATCCTTCGTTTAAGTACTAGTAAATTCTATTTTGATGAACTGTTTAAAATTTCGATAAGATCGGTAATTTCCCCCCACTTTTACGAAGGGTCTCCCGTAAACGAGGACATACTGGCTGAATTTTCCAATTTCTTTAAGGAAATTGTTGTAAAATGTTGCTTATATGCTTAAAAAATTGAATATATTATTTTTCTTATTATATTGAATTTTTGTTATATTTGTTATATTTATTATAAGTAGCGCCGAGTGTAATATTACACGAACCACTTGGTGCCACTTTTGACCCTTCTATAACTCAAAACCTCTTTAACGTAAACACATAAAACTACGTGTGTTTAATTATATCCATAAGGACATGTAAAAGCCCAAATTTCATGAAGCTAGCTCAAACGGTTTTAAAAATATGAAGGTCAAAAGGTCGTAAATTTTCTCACTGACTGACATATAGTACCTAAACCTAACCTACTTCCAGATGACCTAGAAAGATGAAATTTGGAATCCAGCTCGGTAATTGTGTGTAAGCGTAGGAAAAAATCAAAAAATCAAAAAAAGTCAAAAAATAAATTTTAGCACTGACTGACTGACTACTTCAAAACTGACTTTTATTTCTATTAAGGGCCATTGCATGACGTAACATTTTCATGTAACTGATTAGTTTTATGTTTATGAACTGTTCTTTAGAGAGTAGAAAAATACATATAGAATTTATGCGGTTCATACAAAATGTATGCATAAAATCTCTCTATATTGAAAAAAAGTAACTACCGCTGCCGCTGCCGCCTTTCAAATCGCCGCGTCTTTTTATCTTTCTTGGCTTATATTAAAAGAGCTACTTCATATAAAAACATGACATTTTGTAGTTTTGTACATAAATGATCAATAAACATAATAAAGAAAACCGTTTTTCTATAAATAGAATATTTTATGAGATATACAGGGCTGAAGTGAGCAAAAAGTTTTCTGGTATAAAAGTTTTATAGACTCAAAAACTATTCATAGCAGCTCAATAATTTTTTAGCAGAAGATACTTCAATATACCGCGGAGTGCAGTGTGCAATCAGTTTTTAATTTTTACAATTTTTAAACTTTTTATAGATTTTAAAAAAAAAATTTCTTGTTTTTTTCTGCGTTCTTTTTATGCTTTTTTCTCTTTATTGCGTCTATTAAAAATACTATTTCGTATAAAAACTTGATATTTAGTTGTTTAGTTCAAAAATGTACAGTAAATACAATGAAACAAACCGTTTATCGGTAGCCTAATTATGTCAAGAGTTATATTAATTCGAAATTATCTTCATTTCTGATATAAAAATTCTCATTAAAGAAAAAATATTATTTTTTTAATTTATGTCATGTTGCCAACAAAAATATGATAAACACAATTCAATAAACTGATATCTGACTATTTAATAATAATTACATTGCTATCCGCGATTGTAATGAAATGCTCGCCCTCTGGTGGGCTAAGGTGAAATTATCACACCACTGCATATCCTCATATTATGCAATCGACTTTCCATGATGAAATGGCGGAGAAAGAATAATAATTACACGTGTCTGTTATATTTACTAACAACTGCAGTGTTCAGAGAGCGCCATCTATCGATCATTACAAACGCGGATAGTAAAAATATAGATGTTGTTGAAATTCTTGAAGCATGGGACTTAAAAATATCCATGATTTTTTTTTTTTTTTTTTTTTATGAATAGATTTTATAATATTTATTATATAAAAACTTTTTACAAATATTCAAAACATGAAACCAATTGAAATAAACTCAATTTATTTCCCGGAATAGCGTTAAAAATAAATAAATCAATAAATATGGACAGTATTTATTTTTTATTATAGTGACGTCATAGTCTTAGGACAGTGACGTCATAGTCTTGGAAAATGACGTTCGGAAACATCTGTTTTGTGTCTATGTAGTTTTTCAGAATAAATCTTAACTAAATAAAACATAAAATTTTATTCGAAAGTTTTTGCTTTAAGAAAGTGAAATCGATTGGATTAAAAAAAAAAAAAAAAAAAATGAATTTTATGAATATTATTCAGTGATAATTTTTTTAAATTACAAATATGGACATTAACTGCATGATGTCATATTGTTAAAAAACGGCTCTGAGATAAATGTAAAATATTCATATTAAAATAAATGTAAAATATCCATGAAAAAATTTAATAAACATATTTTCAGCATGAAGAAGCGGGGGTTGGCGAGCGCAGCTCGTAGGGGGCAGAGCCCCCTAGTTTCATATAAAATATACTATATGGCAGTATATACTATATTTCATATAAAATATACTATATACAGAATTCAATTAGGTAGTTCAACAAATTTAAAAATGCAGACAATATTGGCGGCAGCGTGTCAAGCCAAGTTCAAGCAAAGTAACTAGCTAGGCAGCGCCGTGTGTAATATTACACGAACCACTTGGTGCCATTTTTGACCCTTCTATAACTCAAAACCTCTTTAACGTAAACACATAAAACTACGTGTGTTTAATTACATCCATAAGGATATGTAGAAGCTCAAATTTCATGCAGCTAGCTCAAACGGTTATAAAGATATGAAGGTCAAAAAGCCGTAAATTTTAGCACTGACTGACATATAGTACCTAAATCTAACCTACTTCCAGATGACCTAGAATGATGAAATTTGAAATCCAACTCGGTAATTGTGTGTAAGCGTAGGAAAAAATAAAAAAATAAGTCAAAAAATAAGTGGTGTCCCTATACAAAAAACTTGTAATACGCGCTAAACAACTGGCCAACGGTATGTCGTCGGCGGCGCGCAGCACCACATAATCATATACAGACACCACATAATTATATACAGAACAGAAATGAATCTACATAAAAGCGCTCCCGAGCAACACAAAAACACAATAGGCACCACTTACGAATACCGATGACACGCGGGAGCGTGTCAAGCCAAGTTCAATCAAAGGAACTGGCCAGCCTGCGCCGAGTGTAATATTACACGAACCACTTGGTGCCACTTTTGACCCTTCTATAACCCAAAACCTCTTTAACGTAAACACATAAAACTACGTGTGTTTAATTATATCCATAAGGACATGTAGAAGCCCAAATTTCATGCAGCTAGCTGAAACGGTTACAAAGATATGAAGGTTAAAAAATCGTAAATTTTAGCACTGACTGACTGACATATAGTACCTAAACCTAACCTACTTTCAGATGACCTAGAAGGATGAAATTTGGAATCCAGCTCTGTAACTGTGTGTAAGCGTAGGAAAAAAATCAAAAAATAAGAAAAAATCAAAAAATAAATTTCACAAAAAATTCTTGGAGTAAATTTTTGCCGGGTAAGTTTTATTTTATGTTGAAACAATAGAATTAAACAAAGTAAAATAACTATAGAGACGTGAAAGAGCATACCTATGTTCAAAACCTTAAACCTGATGGATTATACGAAGGTCATGAAAATTTGCGACTTCTCCCCCCCCCCCTATGATTATCGTAGTTTTAACTTGGAGTTTAAATAATTATTCCAATATTTTTGATTATTTAATTCCGTTTTTTCATTCTGTACTCAAAGGCAGATCCAAGAGAGAAGTCATTTGTGTCATGATCCTTCCTATGGAAAGGAAATTTGCCATAGAAAAAGCACACTTTTAGTGGAAAAAACACGGAAAATATGCTTCTCATCAAAGGCTGGATTGTGAAAATTTATTGTAAAAGAAGCTCATTGTTAATGAAAAAATGCACTTACCAATGCTTCACGACATGACCCTACAACAAGCAGTATGTGATATTAAAAAACTCGATTAAAAATTACGTATAAATTTTGGCACGTTTTTCTTATAAATATGTCAAAAGATATAGCTATCTTTTTATTTTAGAGTTTTAGCACGATATTTTTAGCACGATTTATTTTAGAGTCAAGCTTGATTTAGCTCTAATTCCACAAGATGAGTTGGCAACTTTAGTTATAGTTGGAATAGTCTAGATATAAATTATTCCTTTTTAGTATTGTACTTTAACGGCATTTGTGAGTTATTTAATACTAAAGTAAGTTGTTTCTTTCAAAACCTCATTTGTTTATAGCTCTTTTAGGTTAATTTGTCATTTGTTTATTACGTAGGACCGTAGGAGTAAGATTCACATGTAATTAAAATAAGACACAGGAATATTAAACTAGCATAAAATAGTATTTCTTGCTATTATTATTATATATAACGTTAAGTTAAAAAAAAAAATTTTTATTTTAATTCATATATTTTTGCAATGGTTTTGTATTAACTTTCATTAGTTTTTCTCTGATCATTTTTTATTTGCTAATACAAAGATAATTATTCTTTGCAATTTATATCAGGTTTTAGGGCGGATCCAACTCTCGATTTCAGAAAGGGCCATATTTCTCCAGGGAGATCATGTCATGTAATGAAGCATATTTTTCGTGTCAAAGTGCATTTTTAAAAGTAAAAATGTGTTTTCTTACGGTAAATTTTCCAGTCTACGGGAGTGGGTGGGGTCATAAGATCGTGATGTCCTCTTTGGATGAGCTTTTGATCAAATTAATATGTTTAGTTTTCAAAGTGCTACTATCAAGTGTTAAAACTAATGTATTGTGACTGTTACAGAACTTTCTTCTATATAAAATTATTGTGTTAGTTTAGCGCAATTGCATCATTTTCAGTCATCAAAATACAGAATTTTAAAAAATTACTAAGAAAAAGAAAGGAAGCAGCATCTTCTATCAAGCTATTTCCATGCAAACCGAATGAATGTAATGCCTCACATCAAGTGGCTCGAGTATTAACTTTGTAATTTCTACAAAGGTACGAACCAAGATTCAATAATCAAAAATTGCAAAAAAAAAAAAAAAAAAAAAAAAAAAAAGCAAAATAG
This sequence comes from Salticus scenicus, assembly GCA_963930645.1. Classification (NCBI taxonomy): domain Eukaryota; kingdom Metazoa; phylum Arthropoda; class Arachnida; order Araneae; family Salticidae; genus Salticus; species Salticus scenicus. The sequence continues at coordinate 57,658,815 of OZ005654.1, read as the reverse complement.
AATTTTTCTTTTTAAAGAGTTATATACACAAAAATTCTATTAAAGCTTTTTCTTGTGATAAGAATTTTGTACATAAAATTTTCTGCGATTCCAATGATAGAAACGAGATGTTTCCATCCCAAAAATTATTTAAATTTTAGTATCACCTGTTTAAAAATTTTCACTAAAGTTTATTTACATTGATTTACGAATACATATTTATACATCGAAAAAAATCCTCAAATTTAAGTGTTTTTTTTTTCTTAACTTGAAAAATTCCAGATGCGAGGGGCTACTAAAAAGCGTGGGACCCGTAGCACGTGCCTAATGTGCTACTAGTTTAAATCGCCACTGTTTATTTCTTAAAAAAAAAAAAAAAAAAAAAAAAAAAAAACTTTAAAATAAATAGTAAGTTTTCTTGACAATTAAATTTATTTTTTTCTTTTTAAATAAGTATTTCTGTATTTTACTAAGTTTTCTTGACAGTTAAATTTATTTTTTTCTTTTTAAATAAGTATTTCTGTATTTTAATAGGTACTTTAACTGTCGCACAATGAGTTGTACCATAGAGTTAATGGTGGATGATACACTTGTCTTACACCATATTATTCCAATGCCTTCTGATGGGAGCTGCTTATTCCATTCGATTGGATTTTCTATATTCAATTCGACTGATACACAACAAGCCAATATGTTGCGAGCGACTATAGTCGAATATGTATGTCTGCACTGGGGAGATTTAGGCGTCTACACTTGCTCGGAAAGCGGCGATCCTTTCAGATCGGAGGAAAAGTATAAAGCAAGCATGCTTCAATCGACCACTTATGGAGCGGTTTCTGAATTAATGGCAGCTGGAGTTTTATATCCTATTAAAATTGAAGTTTATCAGGATGGCGTTCTACGTGGTTCATTCGGTGAAGTGGGTCGTCCTACAAAGCGCTTGCTCTTTTCAGGCAATCTTTCTTCAGGTCACTATGACGTTTGTGTTCCTGTAGAGCAAGACATTTTGAATGAGTTGTACACTCCTGATGCACTCGAACAGAATGAGTCTTTAAACCTAAAAGAGAACTCATTGCGCCATAAGGGCCGTCCCCCGAAGCGGAAACAAGGTCGACCTAAAACCACTGAGAAATCCCGTAAGGATCAACGTCATGAAGCTAATCAGCGTTATAGAAAATCACACCCTGAAGTGGTTCAAAATGCTGTAAAACGTTATGTGCACAAGAATCCTGAAATTCACCAAAAGGCCGTAAAACGTTACACAGAAGAGAATCCAGAGGTGCACCGGGAAAGCGCATTGCGTTATGCAGAAAAAAATCCAGATATAAATAAAAAGGCTCAGAAATTATATTATACACGGAAAAGACTGTCGTATAAGGGAGAAAATGACGTAATAAATAATTTAACAGAAAAACTAGGAAAACGAAAAAGACTGGAAGCTGAAAAAATTGTAAAATGGGTTCTTGAGCGTCGTAAAAATATGTTAGATAACTATTGTAAAGTCTTAGATCACGTGCAAAATAAAATTGCAATTAGTATCGAAAAAATGGGACGTCTTTCATCTGACACGGATTTGCTTGATAAATTTACCATACTAGCCGGGGGATCTAAACACGTGAGTACTCAAGAACCATACTTTTATGACAGTTCTTATAAAGTAATTAGTTCGGAAGAAATTGTTCCCGTAGATGATGAGGGTCAAGCTAACATATTTATATTGCAGAATGAACAAAAGAATACATCTTGGTGTTGCAATCCCAAAATATGTTTATTAGATGAAATGGTTCTTCAAAGTTTGATACAGGTATTTCAATATTTAATTTCAAAATCGGCCATAGATATTTTTTACTTAATCTCCACACAAAATCAAGAATATTTAGGTAAACTGAAAACACTTTACAACATCAAAACTCATTTCCCTAAAATACGAACTTTAGTTAGAGAGTTTTATCAGTTAACATTTTATTGCAAAAATATAAAATCAATAGACTGTGATTTGAATTCTGTCAATGTGAATAAGCTATGTGAGTTAGGAGTGCCTTTTAATGCAAATAATGCCCATTACGATGTAAGTACCAACGAAAGTGAATTAAACGAAGATTTAATAATAGAAAAATATAAGCGAGCTTTTAATAACTTAAAAAAACGATGCAATGATGTACCGACACACTATTGCATATCTTGCCATAGGCTTCTTTGTTTACGAGACATGTCCGCCATTGCTAAATTAAGAATTCCAATTGAAACAGATATATAGAATAGATTACAACAGTTTAATGAAACATTTAATATTGAACCCAGTGATTTTATTTGTGATTTATGTTTGAAAAAAATTAGAGCTAATGATTTGCCTGCTAATTCCATTCTTAATAGTTTGCATTTTAGTAATATTCCTGAGCAATTGAGTGATCTTAATAATTATGAAAAAATATTAATCCAAAGAGCCAAGGCATTCCAAGTAGTAACTAGCTTGGTTCCAGTGGTAAACAAAATTTTACCTAATAGACAATTGATTAAAAAGGTTAAAGGGAGAACTTTCCATTTGCCATTACCTACGGAAACTACTTTAAACAAATTACCAAATCCCGAGGACCCCTTAAACCGAAACCAAGAACTTTTTATTCTCGTGCGAAGCTGTCCAACTAAAACCAAAATAATGTGGCAAGACATAGTAGATATTAACAAAGTATACAGTGCTTTAAATTATTTAAAAGAGAATAACATTCATTACGCAAACATAGTCTTGCCACAGAATTCAACAAGTTTATTGGACAATCTTGACCAAACTCTAACCCACGATATTGCATTACATGAAAATGATCTAGAAGTAGAAAAGCAGTACTCAATTCTCACTCAGGTAACCGAAGATAAAGAAGATATTTATGAAGAGTATACAATATATCCTCTACACGAAAAAAAACAAAATGGTACAGCTTCCACGCTCTATCAGATGCTTAAAGTTAATGCAGCGCCAATCGATAATCGCAATAAGGATTTAGACACGTTATGCTTTCCAGATTTATTTAATGAGGGCAAATATGGTCAGTTTTATGATCGCGAAACTAAAATCACAAGTGCCGAATTCATAAAGTCTCGCTTAACTTCTAAAGATTCACGATTCAGACTGAACCAGCAATATTTGTTTTATTTATTGAATGACGCTAATTGGAGACAGTTAAATGCAGGTATATTTTATAAGTTAAACGTAACGAATCTCAACCAAAAATTGACAGCTCAACAATATTTAGATAAGATAGAGAAAGGCGAACTGGAAGGAGATCTGATGGCAATATTCAGTCGACTACGTAACACTGAACAATTTTGGAAAAAACCTAGAAGCGATGTTGTGTGTATGACTCGTCACTACGGACCGGCCACTTGGTTTTTAACTATCAGTCCTTCTGAGTGGAGGTGGACGGAGCTCGGAGATTATATTAAACAAATCAATGGACCCGAAGTGCGAAACAAATCCACTAGTGAGTTAGTGGCGATGGATCCAGTTTCAGCGTCACGGTTCATAGATATTAAATTTAAGGCAATGTTAGAATTTTTAACATCACCTGAGGCACCTTTAGGAGAAATTGAACATTATTTCTGGCGACGTGAATACCAGTCTAGGGGTTTACAGCACTTTCATCTAATGCTGTGGGTAAAAAATGCGCCAGTGTTACAAGAGTCGACTACTGATGAAGTGGCAGAGTTTATAAATAAATACGTAACTTGTGCTGTTCCAGACAAAAAAGTGTCGCCAACATTATACGACCGCGTTATCAATAATCAAAAGCATAAACATAACTCCTATTGTTTGCGAAAGAAAAAAACTAAATCGAGTTTTTCTACTGTTTGTAGATTTGGATTTCCTCGGCCAGTGGGCGAATCTTTAACGATTAAGAGTGTAACTGAGTCTATCGCGGCTAGAAAAACTTTAACATCTAATCGGCTCTACAATATACCTCGGAAAGAAGAATCTCGTTACATTAACGATTACAATCCAGCGATACTTCTTGCTTGGAATGGCAACATGGACTTGCAGTATGTAGGAGAAAAAACAGCAGTTTTAAATTATTATATTACTAAATATACAACTAAGGGCGAAAAAAGTCATGCAGTGGACACTTTCGATAGTATAAACTCTACCAAATCTCTCGCTAGTAGGCTCTTTAATGTTGGTCTTCGAGCTCTTAATAATAGAGAATGTGGTGCTCTTGAAGCCAGTGATACACTCTTAGGAATATCTCTTTATGGCACCGATCCGCAGACTACAATCCGATGGCTTGACGTAAATATGTATCGCAATCGAAGAGTAAAAACCAAAAAAGAGATAAACCAACTTGAATCAGATTCTACCGATATTTTCTTTCAATCTTGGGTTGATAATTATTATCCTCAACGTCCTAAGGATTTAGATAGTATGAATTTATATAATTTCGCTAGGTGGTTTGACATAGTTTCGACTCCACCCTCTTCAGGGCCAGGGGTACAAATATATAAATTATCATCTAATAAATATTTAAAGAAACGACAGAGACCTTATTTAATAAATCATTATACTTACGATGTTAATAAGCACCCAGAAAAATATTATTTTTCGCTATTGTTAATGTTTTTACCGTGGCGAGATTTAACTGTACTGAAGGCTGGTCAAAGTACTTACACTGAAGCCTTCAATCTTCTGAAAAATCAAATTAAAGACGGACTTGATTATGGACAAATGCAGACAGAATTCTTAAATAACATAGAGAGAGCATTCGAAATGATTGAAGAAAAAGTGGGAGAAATCGAAAGAAATCGACAGGAAGAGGATCAGGAAGATGACGGTATAGAGAATCCGTTGGATTTCTTGCCAGTTGAAGCTGTAAATGCAATGGAAGATTTTAGAAATGCTAAAGATTCGGTATCAGAAGATGAGCTCGAAAAAATGACAAAAGGTTTGAATGTCGACCAAAAACGCATTTTCGATACAATTTGTAGAGCTTTATTAGACAAAAACGCCATTTTGAGATTATTTGTCAGTGGTACAGGCGGCACTGGGAAAAGTTATTTAATTAACACTATTAAAAGTTGGGTTAAAAAACGTTTAGAAAAATTAGTAGCCGTTGCAGCTCCCACTGGCATTGCCGCTTTTCATGTAAACGGTCTCACCATACACCGGCTACTCCAGCTGCCAGTAGAACACGGAAGCAGTCCGAAGTACACTCCTTTATCAGACCAAGTGTTAAAAGTTTTAAGAAGTCATTTAAGCAATGTAGTTCTTTTGATTATTGATGAAGTTTCAATGATTTCCAACGTTACATTAATGTTTATTCATCTACGGTTAACTGAAATTTATGACACTAGTGATGTGGAAGACGGCTGGTTTGGAAGAATTAATATTGTGTTATTTGGAGATCTGCTCCAGCTGCCACCAGTGCGACAACTTTCGCCATTCGAAGATATGAAGTGGTCTGATGTGCAAAAATTATTAGGTTCTCTTAGTGCACCGAATTTATGGAAACAACTATTTTCATACGACGAATTAATGATTAACATCAGACAAAAACACGACCATCTCTTCGGCGAAATATTGAATCGTATAAGAATGGGTGTCGTAACGACAACAGATCATCATACGTTAGCTCATAGACTCCTAAAATTAACTTCCCGAAATCAAAATGACCGGCTTAAAGAAATTATTGACTATTTTAAATTACTACCTGATAATACTGTTTGTTTATTCCCTACTAAAAATATGTGTAACCAATTTAATAATGCAATGTTGGAAAGTATGGAACAACCGGAAATTAAATTGAATTCAATCGATGAAATAGACTGTCCAAGGTATTTAAACAAGCGAGCAAAGGAAGTGCTCAAAAAGAACGAGGATGATTCATCATTAACCGCTGGATTAGAAAACGTTATCACGATCAAATTAGGTGCACGGGTTATGTTGCGTAGGAATATAGATGTTAGTAAAGGGCTAGTGAATGGCTCTATTGGAGTCATACAGAAAATAAACTGGGATGTCGATAAAAACAATAGTGCACGTAAAATTAGTATCAAATTTAATAATTTAACTTATGAACTAGAACGTGTCAAGACTAAGTTTCAGATATTAAATAATGTATATATTCACCGGGAACAGTTCCCTATTTGCTTAGCTTACGCTATTACCATCCACAAATCGCAAGGACTTAGTCTGGACAGCGCTCTTCTCGACATAGGCACTTCGATATTTAGCAGAGGACAGGCCTACGTTGCGCTCTCCAGAGTTAAAACACTAGACGGAGTACACCTTATTAATCTAGACCCTAGTCAAATTAAGGCACAAGATAGTTCTATAGTAGAATATAACCGCCTGAGATCGTTATATCGCCCGGACTTGGCTAATTTAAGCATAAACAGGAAGCGCATTAAGAAGGTAGCAGATAATGAATGGGCAATGCGCACTATTATCTCTAACATTCAAGAGAATGTAGACAATAGTATACAAAAGAAAACCACGCAGCGGAAACGCAAGTTTCATCAAGTTTTCAAGTAATGATATCCCAGCAAAAACATAAATGTAAAAAAAGAGAGCCAAGTTCAATACAAAAATTATGCTTGGCTTGGGGCTTCGCTGCAAAAAGAATGGAGATCTAAATGAGTTCCAAGTTCTATGCAAAATTGAAATATGTATTTATAGGAACAAAATAACTTTATGAACAAGTATTAAACTCTATTTCTTTGCTTTATTGGATATCTATAACAATTGCTGTTATTTAAAAATGTGAGATCTTAAAGTAGGTTAGATTTGACTTGTCCAGTTTTCATTACATCAGTCATTTTATAAACTTATTCAACATTTTAATTCTGATAAAAACCTTATGTATTTAATGTATATGTATACATATGTATATAAAAACTTTACAAACGTTCTTCATGCCTAAACCAGTAACAGTATAAAAGTGAAGTACATATATGAGATTCAATGAATAAACAGGTAGCGTATTAAAAAGGTAGCAGATAAAGAATGGGCAATGCGCACTATTATCTCTAACATTCAAGAGAATGTAGTCAATAGCATAGAAAAGAAAACCACGCAGCGGAAACGCAAGAAAAAACATTAGATTTCAATACCTGCCTAGTTTTCTTTACAAAAAGTAATGATATCCCAGCAAAAACATAAATGTAAAAAAAGAGAGCCAAGTTCAATACAAAAATTATGCTTGGCTGGGGGCTTCGCTGCAAAAAGAATGGAGATCTAAATGAGTGCCAAGTTCTATGCAAAATCGAAATATGTATTTATAGGAACAAAATAACATTATGAACAAGTATTAAACTCTATTTCTTTGCTTTATTGGATACCTATAACAACTGCTTTATTTAAAAATGTGATATCTTAAAGTAGATTGGATTTGACTTGGCCAGTTTTTATCAGAATTAAAATGTTGAATAACTTTATAAAATGACTGATGTAATGCCTAGCTAGTTACTTTGCTTGAACTTGGCTTGACACGCTGCCGCCAATATTGTCTGCATTTTTAAATTTGTTGAACTACCTAATTGAATTTAACTTTACATTAGTTGCTTATATTTTCAGTCAAGAGTATGACTTTTAGGTGTTTAAAAAATTCTTGCAAAACAGACAAACAATATTATAACCACATTAATACTATGTTGGAAAATGTTAAAGATAGAATGTTAAATAGTTATACATGCAATTGTTTATGGTTTAGGGCCAAATATTACAAAAAAAAAAATTTCTTAATTCACTCGAAGCATATTTCACATTTATTTACTTCGTGAGACCTAATTTGGGAGTCTTACATATCATTAACCTGGTTATCACATAGTTTTGAAACATTTGTTTCAAAATATTTTTATTTGTTAGCATTTTTATTACAGATGATAAGTCACGGAACGATACAAATATCTGTCGCCAGTTTAAAAAAAAAAAAAAAAGAAGAACAATTAAAAATAAAAATAACAGTTATTTTTTCATGTAAAATTCAAAATATTTAGTGTGATGTTAAACCATAACTCAACTTTAACCCAACGAACATAGTATAAAAGTTTTTACTACACTGAGAAAAAATATATACCGCCTTCATCCAGAACGAATAAGTACCAAAACTAAATTCAAAACCGGTGTACAATCAATATATAGATTTTAAAACTTCTTTACACGCCATAAATTTTAAGCCAGCACAACCGGTTTCGAAAGGACATAGCCTTTCTTCATCAGGTGCAAAAAAAAAGTCAGTAGTCATTTATATAGTCATAAGTAGTCATTTTCTGAATCCCTAAACTAGAAATGTAGATTTCTGAGTTAAGCGTACAAGGTGAACAAATAACCTGGATAGACGAAATGATCGAAATATTATAGTCTATACATTTCTAGATGCTGAAACAGTGTTATGAATATTACGAATCCTTTTTATTGCGAGAAATTTTCGTTTTATTGCCTAGAATTGGGTCATAAACTCGAATTATAGTTGCTAAAACTCGCCTCATGTGTTTGCATTTATTTGTAGAGATTTTAGAGATTTTTAAATAAGTTTGACTCCAATTATACAGGAAAACGCTCTAGAACGGGGGTTTCTAGAACTCGCTTTCAGAGGGACTACAATTAATAAGGATGACCTGTAACTATTTTTACTAGTCCTACAATTTAATTTCTAGATTTCAGTCACAGAAATTTTTCTCGAAGTAGTTTGGAATCAAATAATGGACGAACGTTTAACACTATGGCTTTCAGTTTACGAGTACCGAATTCGAATTCCGACTCAGGCATAGGTGTCCGTAGTGATTCAGAACCTACTCTAAACCGTAGGTCCTGGTCTAATGTGGAAGAAATCACCGTAGAGCAAAATTCCAATACCTTGTTAGTTTTTGCGCAGCGAATCAAAAAAAAAAAAAAAAAAAAAATGATTACAAGTTAAAAAATACTTTTTATATACCATGTTTTTAAATTTTCTGTTGAATTATATAAACGCTACCGAAGGCAGCGGGAACCCGGAACAATTGGCTAAAAGTATAAAAAAAAAATTCACTGCTATCGTGTTTCGAGCTATTATAAAAGTTTCAAATGTCCAGCTAGCCGGGAAGTTAGTTAAATATCGATTGCAAGCTTTGTACTGGTAACGTTGCTGAAGGCAGCAGGGTCCCGAAGCAGTTGGTTAAAAATATTTAAAAAAAATGAATTTTCGCCGTGTTCTGGACAATTCTGAAAATTTCAAATGTCTAGCTAGTAAGGAACTTAGTTAAATAAATTTTCTGTTGAATCATAAAACGCTGCCGAGGGCAGTAGGGACCTGACACATTTGACTAAAAGTATTAAAAAATGTATTATCACCGTGTTCTGAGCTTTTCTGAAAGTTTTAAATGTCTAGCTAGTCGGGAAGTTAGTGAAAAATCGATTGCAAGCTTTATCCTGATAACGATGCCGAAAGAATCAGGAACCCGAAACAGTTGGCTAAAAGTATCAAAAAATGCATTTTCTCCGTGTTCTGAACTATTCCGAAAGTTTCAAATGTCTAGCCAGTCGGGTAGTTAGTTAAATAAATTTTCTGTCGAATCATATAAATGCTGCCGAAGATAGTAGGGACCTGAAACAGTTGACTAAAAGTATTAAAAAAATGTATTGACACTGTGTTTTGAGCTGTCCTGAAAGTTTCAAATGTGTAGCTAGTCTGGAAGTTAGTTAAAAATCGATTGAAAGATTTGTACCGAACAAACAAACAAACAAATAAGAATCAAATTTAATAAAAACCTGGTAAAATAGTAGTTTGTAAGAAGTATTCTTTAAAATCTATCTCAATATCATTATACTACTAGAACATAGATAAATCTGGTTTGTAACAACAACGAGACTTTCATTGCCCACTACTACACATATTATAAACATTTTTTTTTTGCATATAATGTCGTACTTGCCAACATTCTAATTAATATTCCGTAGTATTTTTAGTACCAAAATTTGGTAAACTCAACTGTATATTGAACAGGTCTCATATAAAAAGTTTCGTAGTTCTATCTTTATTTGTTATAAAGATATTATAGTCAGAAGATTCCCCACACTCATGTGCACTTACGCATACACACACTGACCAATAGCCGATAACCTGACATTTTGGAGTCAGTAGACTTTAAAACTTGTAAATAAAATGAAAAATCGATATCGAAATGTTTGACCGAATACAATACTTCTATTACTTACAGTAGTCGCATAATGGAAGTAAAAATGATATATATAGGGTGATTCAAAATTATTATAGGTGATTCAAAAATAGAGAGACAAGCTTGAAGGAGTGGTGGATACACTTAGACGAATCGGAATGACAATAAAGGTCGGAAGTACAATCCTAACGACATAAAGGGATTTTTAGCCCCTTAACTGTGATATAATTTCTTAAATACACACACAAAATGTACCAGTTTTTATAGAATTCAAGATGCTTGTGCTAAAATAAGCATATAAATGATAGACATTTTCATTCATCTGATATTGTTTAATACATTTTGCATAAAAGGATGCTGACTATGATTCTTTCTATTTAAAATATTTAAAAAGCATTACGTCTCGTACAGTTGTATTAAATTTCAATCACATCAAAAATCGAGACAATATACATTAAAAAATATATAATTTAAAACATTAAACACACACAACATAAATTTAAACGTTTACGCTGTACTATCTAAAAAGAGGTTTGTTGTTCTTCTCAGCATTTACTTTTTGATGTTTTTACTGATGAGGAGCCTGTAAAAAGCTCGAAACGTTTAAATTTATGTTGTGTGTGTTTAATGTTTTAAATTATATATTTTTTATGTATATTGCCTCGATTTTTGATGTGATTCTTTCTAGTTCTCTAAAATATCAAGAAAACAAAAAACGGGAGGCGTGGTGGAATTCTGTGGGTTTCACGCATATTTGCCAACATACTAATTAATATACCGTAGTATTGTTAGCTCCGCCTTCTTTTTCACACCAGTATATTTTTAGAGTATGTTTCTTCTTATTTAATCGTAATTGCATTTGGAGAATACTACTCTAAAAATTTACCGGTGTGAGAAAAAGGGCGGGACTAACAACACTACGGAATATTAATTAGGATGTTGGCAGGTATGGTGTCATGTATCACAAGAAAACTGTTAACAGCCACTCTTAAGAGGTGTTGGGATGAAAACTATAAAACATGATTATAAAGTACACGTACATATATTAACTTACATACATTATTACATATACATTATAAAAGGACATTTGAAGGCCAAAAGTTTAAAATAAGTTATGAGTTTCCTTATAATTGAGCTCTTAACAACCCCTGTCTCGTAGGATTATATTTCGGACCCTGCATTTCTATGTAATTCCGAATCATCTAGGTACATCCTACCCAGCATTGCCAACCGTTTAACACTTGCCAACATTTCTAATTTTTAAAACAAGTGTTACACCGGTATTTTTCGATAGAAATATTTCGCATTAATTTTCCACGATTAAATGAAGTGAAATTTACAAAAGAAATTTTCTGATATGAAGTCTCCTGTGGTTAATCGGAGACTTTGGCAACTATGTTTATAATAATTATTGTACGGTTGGAAACAGTGTTCCTACCCTTCTTAGAAGTTTGTCCCTCTAATTTTTAATCACCTTATATATCATAAATAGGATTTGAAATAATATAAACTTTCACATAAATCTCAAAAATTAATAAATGAAGAATACTACGATTTGTGTTTTCATAAAATAAATTAAAAAATGTACTTCTAGCTTCGTTGTCCTTTTACCTTCATTAATGGTCATTTTTTCTAAGCAGAACAATTTAAACAAATATCTTTATCGGCCTTTTTGGTGGTTGTATTGTATTTATATAGTCTTTCTAAGCAACAAAATATTGTGAGCAAAACGTATTTTACGATAAAAAATTTTTAATTCCTGGAAAGGAGGGAAATTACACGCAGAGGCAGGGGAATGGCAGCGACAGTAGACCAGAAAAGTAATTTTTCACAGAAAATAACATAAATTTATAAAGCCAATAAAGTACCATTTACAGGGTATTCCGAAATTCGACCGACAACTTGAGAAACGTGATAATAGCATAGATATAGTAAAAAGACATAGATTGATCATGGAGGGAGAAAAAGTAATTCCTTTTAACACCGAGAAAGACGGCCATTTTGACCAGTTAATGGCCGTCTTTCTCCGAGTGAATACACAATGATAATTTAGCAAATGAAATTTATGAAGAATTTATGTACTAAAGGTGAATGAAAAACTGCAGATACAATTTCGAATTCATTTTTTCTTTTTTCTTTTTTTTTACTATATTTATTAATTTAGTTAATATTTAAAGTTAAACTCTTTTTTATATGCTAAAACTAACGTTATTCACCTGCGCCGCTGCTAACTATATTTAAAAGAATTTTGAAAATTCTATATTACTTATTAATGTAAAATCTTAAAAAATATCAAATTTTAAAAAAGTATTCCATTGAAAATCAAAAGATTTTTTATTTCATAATAATAAAAAAGCAACTGCCTATAAAAATTATATTTTTCATAATTTAATCAAATATAATTTACTTTTATGATAACTTATCCCATTTCTTTTCATAAATTTATTAGAAGAATTAAAAGACGCAATATTTCGACATTTTGAAAATTCATCAACATTCTATTCTATTACAATTGCTGAGTTTAAATAACTAAATAGCTATTACAATTGCCGAGTTTTAATACCAGTTAATGGCTGATTCCAAAAAAATTTTCGGCATCAAAAATCTTTGCCTGATAATATAGGAATGATAGATCTATATAAATTCCTATTATATCTATGGATAGAAGGCATCCAGAGAACGAAAACTTACTACTGAATATGGGTTCGCAAACCACGTTGAAATGTGAAAATCGTAAAAAACGCATGGAGGTCTTGACATCACGCTGTAACGACAAATAGACAATACTAACTACAAAAAGATTTATTTGGTTAATTATTACAAGAGCTGTTGGATGTGACGCCTGCTGACATCACTTCTCAGTCTACAACAATGTAAAACCAATTCCCGGAAGTGATCGAAGAGGCCAGGTACGCTTTTGATGTTTGGCCGCAGCGACGACAATCGCGCTATGAGGTCCTCCGGTGCGTTTATAAGTATCGCATAAACAACAGACTTAAGGTGATCCCATAGGAAAATGTAATATGGATTAAAATCTGGCGAACGCAGGAGCCATGTAACAGATCCCGTGCGTCCAATCCATCTTCTTAGTTTTTCGCGATTTTCACCCTCTGAACGAGTAAGTTAGTATTATCAATAGCATTCGGCGAAATATTGAATCGTATAAGAATGGGTGTCGTAACGACAACAGATCATCATACGTTAGCTCATAGACTCCTAAAATTAACTTCCCGAAATCAAAATGACCGGCTTAAAGAAATTATTGACTATTTTAAATTACTACCTGATAATACTGTTTGTTTATTCCCTACTAAAAATATGTGTAACCAATTTAATAATGCAATGTTGGAAAGTATGGAACAACCGGAAATTAAATTGAATTCAATCGATGAAATAGACTGTCCAAGGTATTTAAACAAGCGAGCAAAGGAAGTGCTCAAAAAGAACGAGGATGATTCATCATTAACCGCTGGATTAGAAAACGTTATCACGATCAAATTAGGTGCACGGGTTATGTTGCGTAGGAATATAGATGTTAGTAAAGGGCTAGTGAATGGCTCTATTGGAGTCATACAGAAAATAAACTGGGATGTCGATAAAAACAATAGTGCACGTAAAATTAGTATCAAATTTAATAATTTAACTTATGAACTAGAACGTGTCAAGACTAAGTTTCAGATATTAAATAATGTATATATTCACCGGGAACAGTTCCCTATTTGCTTAGCTTACGCTATTACCATCCACAAATCGCAAGGACTTAGTCTGGACAGCGCTCTTCTCGACATAGGCACTTCGATATTTAGCAGAGGACAGGCCTACGTTGCGCTCTCCAGAGTTAAAACACTAGACGGAGTACACCTTATTAATCTAGACCCTAGTCAAATTAAGGCACAAGATAGTTCTATAGTAGAATATAACCGCCTGAGATCGTTATATCGCCCGGACTTGGCTAATTTAAGCATAAACAGGAAGCGCATTAAGAAGGTAGCAGATAATGAATGGGCAATGCGCACTATTATCTCTAACATTCAAGAGAATGTAGACAATAGTATACAAAAGAAAACCACGCAGCGGAAACGCAAGTTTCATCAAGTTTTCAAGTAATGATATCCCACCAAAAACATAAATGTAAAAAAGGAGAGCCAAGTTCAATTCAAAAATTATGCTTGGCTGAGGGCTTCGCCACAAAAAGAATGGAGATCTAAATGAGTGCCAAGTTCTATGCAAAATTGAAATATGTATTTATAGGAACAAAATAACTTTATGAACAAGTATTAAACTCTATTTCTTTGCTTTATTGGATATCTATAACAATTGCTGTTATTTAAAAATGTGAGATCTTAAAGTAGGTTAGATTTGACTTGTCCAGTTTTCATTACATCAGTCATTTTATAAACTTATTCAACATTTTAATTCTGATAAAAACCTTATGTATTTAATGTATATGTATACATATGTATATAAAAACTTTACAAACGTTCTTCATGCCTAAACCAGTAACAGTATAAAAGTGAAGTACATATATGAGATTCAATGAATAAACAGGTAGCGTATTAAAAAGGTAGCAGATAAAGAATGGGCAATGCGCACTATTATCTCTAACATTCAAGAGAATGTAGTCAATAGCATAGAAAAGAAAACCACGCAGCGGAAACGCAAGAAAAAACATTAGATTTCAATACCTGCCTAGTTTTCTTTACAAAAAGTAATGATATCCCAGCAAAAACATAAATGTAAAAAAAGAGAGCCAAGTTCAATACAAAAATTATGCTTGGCTGGGGGCTTCGCTGCAAAAAGAATGGAGATCTAAATGAGTGCCAAGTTCTATGCAAAATCGAAATATGTATTTATAGGAACAAAATAACATTATGAACAAGTATTAAACTCTATTTCTTTGCTTTATTGGATACCTATAACAACTGCTTTATTTAAAAATGTGATATCTTAAAGTAGATTAGATTTGACTTGGCCAGTTTTTATCAGAATTAAAATGTGGAATAACTTTATAAAATGACTGATGTAATGAAAACTGGACAAGTCAAATCTAACCTACTTTAAGATCTCACATTTTTGGCTCATCATCAAGCCAAGTTCAAGCAAAGGAAAAGGCTAAGTAGCGCCGAGTGTAATATTACACGAACCACTTGGTGCCACTTTTGACCCTTCTATAACTCAAAACCTCTTTAACGTAAACACATAAAACTACGTGTGTTTAATTATATCCATAAGGACATGTAAAAGCCCAAATTTCATGAAGCTAGCTCAAACGGTTTTAAAAATATGAAGGTCAAAAGGTCGTAAATTTTCTCACTGACTGACATATAGTACCTAAACCTAACCTACTTCCAGATGACCTAGAAAGATGAAATTTGGAATCCAGCTCGGTAATTGTGTGTAAGCGTAGGAAAAAATCAAAAAATCAAAAAAAGTCAAAAAATAAATTTTAGCACTGACTGACTGACTACTTCAAAACTGACTTTTATTTCTATTAAGGGCCATTGCATGACGTAACATTTTCATGTAACTGATTAGTTTTATGTTTATGAACTGTTCTTTAGAGAGTAGAAAAATACATATAGAATTTATGCGGTTCATACAAAATGTATGCATAAAATCTCTCTATATTGAAAAAAAGTAACTACCGCTGCCGCTGCCGCCTTTCAAATCGCCGCGTCTTTTTATCTTTCTTGGCTTATATTAAAAGAGCTACTTCATATAAAAACATGACATTTTGTAGTTTTGTACATAAATGATCAATAAACATAATAAAGAAAACCGTTTTTCTATAAATAGAATATTTTATGAGATATACAGGGCTGAAGTGAGCAAAAAGTTTTCTGGTATAAAAGTTTTATAGACTCAAAAACTATTCATAGCAGCTCAATAATTTTTTAGCAGAAGATACTTCAATATACCGCGGAGTGCAGTGTGCAATCAGTTTTTAATTTTTACAATTTTTAAACTTTTTATAGATTTTTAAAAAAAAATTTCTTGTTTTTTTCTGCGTTCTTTTTATGCTTTTTTCTCTTTATTGCGTCTATTAAAAATACTATTTCGTATAAAAACTTGATATTTAGTAGTTTTGTTCAAAAATGTACAGTAAATACAATGAAACAAACCGTTTATCGGTAGCCTAATTATGTCAAGAGTTATATTAATTCGAAATTATCTTCATTTCTGATATAAAAATTCTCATTAAAGAAAAAATATTATTTTTTTAATTTATGTCATGTTGCCAACAAAAATATGATAAACACAATTCAATAAACTGATATCTGACTATTTAATAATAATTACATTGCTATCCGCGTTTGTAATGATCGATAGATGGCGCTCTCTGAACACTGCAGTTGTTAGTAAACATTAAAGCCACGTGTGTTCCATTAGTAATGTTTTTGTTATTCTACTTAATATTCCGCCATTACATCATGGAAAATTGATTGCTTTTGGAAAAAAATATTTCAGTTTATTCAAAGTTCGATCGGAAGTAGATTTTAACTGAAGCTGAACAAATATTAGTTTCAAATCATCTGATTAATTCTTTACTTCCATTAGCCGAAGCAACTGAAATTTTAAATTTGTCATTTGGAAATAAATGGAAGCTCAATTCTGGATTTCTTGATCCTTTGGAGTTAGATTGTAGCACACAACAGTATGTGTTATCTTTTTTACCGTATTTATTCATTTTTATTCTATAAATATATGTGAAACTAAATATCGTGAAGCAATGGCGGCTGTATGGAATTCGAATTAAACCATGTTTATTGTAATTTCACCTTAGCCCACCAGAGGGCGAGCATTTCATTACAATCGCGGATAGTAAAAATATAGATGTTGTTGAAATTCTTGAAGCATGTGACTTAAAAATATCCATGATTTTTTTTTTTTTTTTTTTTTTTATGAATAGATTTTATAATATTTATTATATAAAAACTTTTTACAAATATTCAAAACATGAAACCAATTGAAATAAACTCAATTTATTTCCCGGAATAGCGTTAAAAATAAATAAATCAATAAATATGGACAGTATTTATTTTTTATTATAGTGACGTCATAGTCTTAGGACAGTGACGTCATAGTCTTGGAAAATGACGTTCGGAAACATCTGTTTTGTGTCTATGTAGTTTTTCAGAATAAATCTTAACTAAATAAAACATAAAATTTTATTCGAAAGTTTTTGCTTTAAGAAAGTGAAATCGATTGGATTAAAAAAAAAAAAAAAAAAAAATGAATTTTATGAATATTATTCAGTGATAATTTTTTTAAATTACAAATATGGACATTAACTGCATGATGTCATATTGTTAAAAAACGGCTCTGAGATAAATGTAAAATATTCATATTAAAATAAATGTAAAATATCCATGAAAAAATTTAATAAACATATTTTCAGCATGAAGAAGCGGGGGTTGGCGAGCGCAGCTCGTAGGGGGCAGAGCCCCCTAGTTTCATATAAAATATACTATATGGCAGTATATACTATATTTCATATAAAATATACTATATACAGAATTCAATTAGGTAGTTCAACAAATTTAAAAATGCAGACAATATTGGCGGCAGCGTGTCAAGCCAAGTTCAAGCAAAGTAACTAGCTAGGCAGCGCCGTGTGTAATATTACACGAACCACTTGGTGCCATTTTTGACCCTTCTATAACTCAAAACCTCTTTAACGTAAACACATAAAACTACGTGTGTTTAATTACATCCATAAGGATATGTAGAAGCTCAAATTTCATGCAGCTAGCTCAAACGGTTATAAAGATATGAAGGTCAAAAAGCCGTAAATTTTAGCACTGACTGACATATAGTACCTAAATCTAACCTACTTCCAGATGACCTAGAATGATGAAATTTGAAATCCAACTCGGTAATTGTGTGTAAGCGTAGGAAAAAATAAAAAAATAAGTCAAAAAATAAGTGGTGTCCCTATACAAAAAACTTGTAATACGCGCTAAACAACTGGCCAACGGTATGTCGTCGGCGGCGCGCAGCACCACATAATCATATACAGACACCACATAATTATATACAGAACAGAAATGAATCTACATAAAAGCGCTCCCGAGCAACACAAAAACACAATAGGCACCACTTACGAATACCGATGACACGCGGGAGCGTGTCAAGCCAAGTTCAAGCAAAGGAACTGGCCAGCCTGCGCCGAGTGTAATATTACACGAACCACTTGGTGCCACTTTTGACCCTTCTATAACCCAAAACCTCTTTAACGTAAACACATAAAACTACGTGTGTTTAATTATATCCATAAGGACATGTAGAAGCCCAAATTTCATGCAGCTAGCTGAAACGGTTACAAAGATATGAAGGTTAAAAATCGTAAATTTTAGCACTGACTGACTGACATATAGTACCTAAACCTAACCTACTTTCAGATGACCTAGAAGGATGAAATTTGGAATCCAGCTCTGTAACTGTGTGTAAGCGTAGGAAAAAAATCAAAAAATAAGAAAAAATCAAAAAATAAATTTCACAAAAAATTCTTGGAGTAAATTTTTGCCGGGTAAGTTTTATTTTATGTTGAAACAATAGAATTAAACAAAGTAAAATAACTATAGAGACGTGAAAGAGCATACCTATGTTCAAAACCTTAAACCTGATGGATTATACGAAGGTCATGAAAATTTGCGACTTCTCCCCCCCCCCTATGATTATCGTAGTTTTAACTTGGAGTTTAAATAATTATTCCAATATTTTTGATTATTTAATTCCGTTTTTTCATTCTGTACTCAAAGGCAGATCCAAGAGAGAAGTCATTTGTGTCATGATCCTTCCTATGGAAAGGAAATTTGCCATAGAAAAAGCACACTTTTAGTGGAAAAAACACGGAAAATATGCTTCTCATCAAAGGCTGGATTGTGAAAATTTATTGTAAAAGAAGCTCATTGTTAATGAAAAAATGCACTTACCAATCCTATATTAAAAGAATAAATAAAAGTTTTAAGAAGTCATTTAAGCAATGTAGTTCTTTTGATTATTGATGAAGTTTCAATGATTTCCAACGTTACATTAATGTTTATTCATCTACGGTTAACTGAAATTTATGACACTAGTGATGTGGAAGACGGCTGGTTTGGAAGAATTAATATTGTGTTATTTGGAGATCTGCTCCAGCTGCCACCAGTGCGACAACTTTCGCCATTCGAAGATATGAAGTGGTCTGATGTGCAAAAATTATTAGGTTCTCTTAGTGCACCGAATTTATGGAAACAACTATTTTCATACGACGAATTAATGATTAACATCAGACAAAAACACGACCATCTCTTCGGCGAAATATTGAATCGTATAAGAATGGGTGTCGTAACGACAACAGATCATCATACGTTAGCTCATAGACTCCTAAAATTAACTTCCCGAAATCAAAATGACCGGCTTAAAGAAATTATTGACTATTTTAAATTACTACCTGATAATACTGTTTGTTTATTCCCTACTAAAAATATGTGTAACCAATTTAATAATGCAATGTTGGAAAGTATGGAACAACCGGAAATTAAATTGAATTCAATCGATGAAATAGACTGTCCAAGGTATTTAAACAAGCGAGCAAAGGAAGTGCTCAAAAAGAACGAGGATGATTCATCATTAACCGCTGGATTAGAAAACGTTATCACGATCAAATTAGGTGCACGGGTTATGTTGCGTAGGAATATAGATGTTAGTAAAGGGCTAGTGAATGGCTCTATTGGAGTCATACAGAAAATAAACTGGGATGTCGATAAAAACAATAGTGCACGTAAAATTAGTATCAAATTTAATAATTTAACTTATGAACTAGAACGTGTCAAGACTAAGTTTCAGATATTAAATAATGTATATATTCACCGGGAACAGTTCCCTATTTGCTTAGCTTACGCTATTACCATCCACAAATCGCAAGGACTTAGTCTGGACAGCGCTCTTCTCGACATAGGCACTTCGATATTTAGCAGAGGACAGGCCTACGTTGCGCTCTCCAGAGTTAAAACACTAGACGGAGTACACCTTATTAATCTAGACCCTAGTCAAATTAAGGCACAAGATAGTTCTATAGTAGAATATAACCGCCTGAGATCGTTATATCGCCCGGACTTGGCTAATTTAAGCATAAACAGGAAGCGCATTAAGAAGGTAGCAGATAATGAATGGGCAATGCGCACTATTATCTCTAACATTCAAGAGAATGTAGACAATAGTATACAAAAGAAAACCACGCAGCGGAAACGCAAGTTTCATCAAGTTTTCAAGTAATGATATCCCACCAAAAACATAAATGTAAAAAAGGAGAGCCAAGTTCAATTCAAAAATTATGCTTGGCTGAGGGCTTCGCCACAAAAAGAATGGAGATCTAAATGAGTGCCAAGTTCTATGCAAAATTGAAATATGTATTTATAGGAACAAAATAACTTTATGAACAAGTATTAAACTCTATTTCTTTGCTTTATTGGATATCTATAACAATTGCTGTTATTTAAAAATGTGAGATCTTAAAGTAGGTTAGATTTGACTTGTCCAGTTTTCATTACATCAGTCATTTTATAAACTTATTCAACATTTTAATTCTGATAAAAACCTTATGTATTTAATGTATATGTATACATATGTATATAAAAACTTTACAAACGTTCTTCATGCCTAAACCAGTAACAGTATAAAAGTGAAGTACATATATGAGATTCAATGAATAAACAGGTAGCGTATTAAAAAGGTAGCAGATAAAGAATGGGCAATGCGCACTATTATCTCTAACATTCAAGAGAATGTAGTCAATAGCATAGAAAAGAAAACCACGCAGCGGAAACGCAAGAAAAAACATTAGATTTCAATACCTGCCTAGTTTTCTTTACAAAAAAGTAATGATATCCCAGCAAAAACATAAATGTAAAAAAAGAGAGCCAAGTTCAATACAAAAATTATGCTTGGCTGGGGGCTTCGCTGCAAAAAGAATGGAGATCTAAATGAGTGCCAAGTTCTATGCAAAATCGAAATATGTATTTATAGGAACAAAATAACATTATGAACAAGTATTAAACTCTATTTCTTTGCTTTATTGGATACCTATAACAACTGCTTTATTTAAAAATGTGAGATCTTAAAGTAGGTTAGATTTGACTTGTCCAGTTTTCATTACATCAGTCATTTTATAAAGTTATTCAACATTTTAATTCTGATAAAAACTGGCCAAGTCAAATCTAATCTATATGTATTTTTCTACTCTCTAAAGAACAGTTCATAAACATAAAACTAATCAGTTACATGAAAATGTTACGTCATGCAATGGCCCTTAATAGAAATAAAAGTCAGTTTTGAAGTAGTCAGTCAGTCAGTGCTAAAATTTATTTTTTGACTTTTTTTGATTTTTTGATTTTTTCCTACGCTTACACACAATTACCGAGCTGGATTCCAAATTTCATCTTTCTAGGTCATCTGGAAGTAGGTTAGGTTTAGGTACTATATGTCAGTCAGTGAGAAAATTTACGACCTTTTGACCTTCATATTTTTAAAACCGTTTGAGCTAGCTTCATGAAATTTGGGCTTTTGCATGTCCTTATGGATATAATTAAACACACGTAGTTTTATGTGTTTACGTTAAAGAGGTTTTGATTTATAGAAGGGTCAAAAGTGGCACCAAGTGGTTCGTGTAATATTACACTCGGCGCTACTTAGCCTTTTCCTTTGCAATACTGGGCAATATTTGCATTAAAAGGCACTCCTAACTCACATAGCTTATTCACATTGACAGAATTCAAATCACAGTCTATTGATTTTATATTTTTGCAATAAAATGTTAACTGATAAAACTCTCTAACTAAAGTTCGTATTTTAGGGAAATGAGTTTTGATGTTGTAAAGTGTTTTCAGTTTACCTAAATATTCTTGATTTTGTGTGGAGATTAAGTAAAAAATATCTATGGCCGATTTTGAAATTAAATATTGAAATACCTGTATCAAACTTTGAAGAACCATTTCATCTAATAAACATATTTTGGGATTGCAAGACCAAGATGTATTCTTTTGTTCATTCTGCAATATAAATATGTTAGCTTGACCCTCATCATCTACGGGAACAATTTCTTCCGAACTAATTACTTTATAAGAACTGTCATAAAAGTATGGTTCTTGAGTACTCACGTGTTTAGATCCCCCGGCTAGTATGGTAAATTTATCAAGCAAATCCGTGTCAGATGAAAGACGTCCCATTTTTTCGATACTAATTGCAATTTTATTTTGCACGTGATCTAAGACTTTACAATAGTTATCTAACATATTTTTATGACGCTCAAGAACCCATTTTACAATTTTTTCAGCTTCCAGTCTTTTTCGTTTTCCTAGTTTTTCTGTTAAATTAATTATTACGTCATTTTCTCCCTTATACGACAGTCTTTTCCGTGTATAATACAATTTCTGAGCCTTTTTATTTATATCTGGATTTTTTTCTGCATAACGCAATGCGCTTTCCCGGTGCACCTCTGGATTCTCTTCTGTGTAACGTTTTACGGCCTTTTGGTTAAAAAATATTGGAATCAAAAATATTGGAATAATTATTTAAACTCCAAGTTAAAACTACGATAATCATAGGGGGGGGGGGGGGGCACCTCTTTTTTTGATTTTTTGATTTTTTCCTACGCTTACACACAATTACCGAGCTGGATTCCAAATTTCATCTTTCTAGGTCATCTGGAAGTAGGTTAGGTTTAGGTACTATATGTCAGTCAGTGAGAAAATTTACGACCTTTTGACCTTCATATTTTTAAAACCGTTTGAGCTAGCTTCATGAAATTTGGGCTTTTACATGTCCTTATGGATATAATTATACACACGTAGTTTTATGTGTTTACGTTAAAGAGGTTTTGAGTTATAGAAGGGTCAAAAGTGGCACCAAGTGGTTCGTGTAATATTACACTCGGCGCTACTTAGCCTTTTCCTTTGCTTGAACTTGGCTTGACACGCTGCCGCGTGTCTAGATACATTTTTTTTTCTTTATTAAAATCACACAATCAACTGATTGGAAGCGACTGAGTGAAAATAATGCCTGGACCGGGAGTCGAACCCCGGATCCAGGATATTTCTTTCTCCCATTGTTTAATGGTGTTTTTCATTTCCTGTGGCTTATTTCTGTCAAGCTATCTACATGATAGACCATATGTTTCTGCCTGAAGGTTGTCTGAGTGAGTAATGCTGACCGGTTGTCGGCCTGGATAGTTCAACTGGTAGAGCCTTGACCTTGTAAGTCAATGATCCGGGGTTCGACTCCCGGTCCAGGCATTATTTTCACTCAGTCGGAAAAGTAAAATTTCAATAAATATATTTATTATACTTATTTTTTATTATAATATATTTATTATATAAATATGTAATATAAAAAATATAAATAAACATATTTATTATATTTATTTTTTATAGCCTTTGAAGCCCACATATCCTCTTAAAGTAAGCAGCTATATAAACAGCAATTATTGGTAGTTTTCTTTTCTACATTTTTAATTAATTGCTGAATTAAAAAAAAAAATAAAAAAATTAAAAAGCGATTTTCCTTTTTCCTTTCCTTTTCTTTTCTTTTTTCTAAATCCTTCGTTCAAGTATTAATCAATTCTATTTTGATGAACTGTTTAAAATTTCGATAAGATCGGTACATTATTTCCCCCTACTTTTATGAAGGGTCTTCGTAAACCAGGACATACTGTCTCAATTTTCCAATTTCTTTAAGGTAAATTGTTGTAAAATGTTGCTTATATGCTTAAAAAATTGAATATATATATATTTTAATTTATTATATTGAATTTATATTATATTTATTTTTTAGTATAATATATTTATTATATAAATTTAAATATAAATAATATAATAAATATAAATAAACATATTTATTATATTTATTTTTTATAGCCGTTGAAGCCCATATATCCCCATAAAGTATAAGTAGGTATATAAAAAGCAATTATTGGTAGTTTTGTTTTCTACATTTTATATTAATTGCTGAGTTAAATAAAAGTAATTAAAAAAAAAAAAAAAAAAAAAAAAAAAAAAACGATTTTTCTTTCTTCTTTTTTTTCATTTATTTTACACTAAATATTTTAAGAAAGAAACTAAAAAGCAGTTTTATGATAAAATTACTTTTAAATATCATTATTATTGATCTAAAAATGCGATTTATGAAATTTTACGAATATGTCATTCGATTTGTATACACATATGAATAATAATAATAATAATAATAATAATAATACAGTATTTTAATCTATCAGTTTTTCTAACTTAAATATCATTAATTTTACTGAAAGCACGTTGATTATAATATTAGAATACCAAATGAGCATATACATCATAAAGGAAAATAATCTTTTCATTCATGCATACATTTTCTAATTATACAAAAACATTCACTGACTGCATGTGTGCTATCTGAAAGACTTATTTCCATTTCATTATAATTTTACCAAAAGTAAGTTAAATTTCCCTCTTACAATTAATTGTCATAACATCATTACTACTAATTATTCAAAAGAAAGCCATAATTGAGTAAGTAAATATCTCACGTATACAAAAAAAATTACAATAATTATCGTATATTTTCGTAATTTACTGTTTATGTGATCAAAATTCGATTAAGTAGGATCCATAATGAACGTCACTTGATTTAAATAGGTTATTAAAAATACTATACTAACGATGGCTCCAATTAATTTTGCATTCTACGCATCTAACGTTTTCCGTTTTCTTTCGTTTTAATTAATACACAAGCTTTGTTTGCAAAAAACGAACTTTGGGTTAATGAGAAAAGCTCTTTTTCAGAACTTGTGGACTTTTTTCTTTATTAGTATTTAATATCTCTTTGTTGCAAAATATGCCATATTTTAAACTTTATATTTGATAGTTACTGAAAAAATGAAAGCGATTTTTAGATCAATTGCATAAGCAATCTAACTTTTTATTAGATAAAGCTTTTCTTTTCATTTAGGTACCAGTACGTGAAAAGCTTAATACATTAATTAATTTAATGCGTTTTAATTAAAAAAACTTAATCTGCAAAAATTATAATAAAATGTTAATTTTAAGTAATAAAAATTGTCATAAAATGTTTATGCTATGCAAAATCTGTATAACTTTTTTTCATATATTTTCATTCATTATGCTGAATATATACTGACATTTAATATTAAATTCTAATTTGTTACTTGTATTAATTATCGAAATGCAAAATGAGCTTAACATATAAATTTACAGCACATACTGACTATGTAATGTATACATATTTAAAGACAATCTTATTTAATAATTCCATACTTTTTTTTTTAAACTTTTGTTGCAAAATGCACGAGATTTTTAGTGATTTCTGTAATTTAATATAATTTATTTATTTATTTATTTTTAATGAGAAAAATAATGCTTGTTTTCCCACTAAACTCCTGCTTTTATTATTATTATTATTATTATTTCATATGATGTGAATTTTTTCCCACTGAAACAATTATTGCAAGTTATGTTATTTGTTTATAAAGCTTTATTATTATTTATTATTTTACGCCATCTTTCGCTTGAATTTTACAACGTGCTGAAAATAATTTATTTTTATTTTTCTAGATTTGATAAAAAATACTAATATACCATTACCTCTAAAATTTAATTTAAAGCAGGGTTTGGGGTAAAAAGTTATACGTGAGAAAAAATCAAAGAGCTAACTTGCAAAGTTGCAATATTTTGTTCTAATCTAGCATAATAAAAATTTTCGTAGCATAACATAATAATTTCCAACAATAGAATAATTTTTGTTTCAACATGCATCCTAGCCGCATAATAGGCACTTCAAAATAAGCGAAAAGTTGTGTTGTGTTTAATTTAATTAAAAAGCAAAAATTAAAGGAACGTTGGACGTTGAAAATTGCTCTTTGAAATTACTACATTAGAGTTGTAAAAATTAGTATATATATCAGTCTTAATATGTTTTCTTAATATCTAATATGTCAATCTTAAGCATACAGGATGGTTATAATTAAACTTCCCCTATAAACAGCATCCTACAGCGCAAACGGGTGAACGGAATGCAACGAAATTTGGTATAGAGATTATACATGAGATGCGCTCACGGAATTTCGAAAAAAAAAAGTTTCAAAATGTTCACCAGAGGGCGCCTTTTCGGGAAAAATATTAAATGTAACACAATAAACGACCAAAACGGAATGCAGACACAATATTAACATTTATTGACTAGTTTTCAATCACCTTGTTTTCATAAACGTTTGTCGTCTGCAAACGTTTCATACCCTAACCTATTTTGCATAAAGTTTCCTGTTCTTCGCAAGCATGCAAATCTCGACATTTTTCTTTTCCCTAGAACTGACATCTTTTTCCGGTTTTACATTTTATTACTCGTAATTCTTGTTCTGGATAGTTAATATTGTTTGTTTCTGTATTCCGTTTTGGTCGTTTATTGTGTTAAATTTAATATTTTTCCGGAAAAGGAGCCGTCTGGTGGACATTTTGGAACTAAATTTTTTTTGCGAAATTCCGTGGGAGCATCTCGTGTATAGTCTATATACGAAATGTCATTGCATTCCGTTCACCCGTTTGCGCTGTAAGTTGCCGTTCTTTAAGGGAAGTTTAATTATAACCACCCTGTATATTAAAAATTCTAGAAATCTATAGAAATTAATAACAATAATAATAATTATTTTATTATTTATTTATTTATTTATTATTATTATTATTTTGTTAAATTTTAAAACACTCCATTCGACTTACTTTTTAAATTTCCTCCTCGATTTTAAATTGTTACAGTTTATCAATACATTCTAAACATATTTGGGTATTAATATATAGATTGTTTGATAAGTTATTTTTTAAAAAAGAAATTTTTTCTTTTAATACTAAAATTATATTTATTTTTTTGTTTTTTAATTTAAACATAAATATATTAAAAAAAAAAAAAAAAGAATTTACTTATCAATAATGTAAATCCCAAATAATGTAAAAATATTTTCATAAACTTTTAATTTTATAAGTTTACGAGAAATTTTAATACACTTAATATTGATACATTTCATCACATACTTATTAAATTTTCATAACTCTACGACAGTAATTTCAAAGAAAGATTTTCTTCGTCCATCATCCTTTTAAAAGTTATACAAGTATTATATATCACATTCTTCGCGAAGAAGAAATTTGAAAAAAAAAAAAAAAAAAAAAAAAAAAAGATCTCCATATCTATTCAAAATTCATTGATTAAGTATAAACTTTATGTTGATCAATGCTTCAAAGACGGTTGGTTGGTTGGATTTTTTCGTCGCACTAGCGCTGCGCAATTGCTCCAAAGACGGACATCAGTTGGTAAGTAGGTCAGCAAACAGAGCATGTCTCATAATAGTTATACACATTTTATATTTTTCAAATGTATTTTGCATTTTTGAATTAAATTGTTTTATCAAGCACAAGGGATAGAATATTTTGAGATATTTAACTTCATCATGTTGATATTAGATAAAGCAATGTGTCATGGGTAATATGTAGGCGAGCGACAGTTGCGATTAGATATAAAATAATACACTTTTTATGATTGGCATTCAGTGCCAAAAAATATGTTAGGCTGTTTGTCCTGTCTATGATATAAATTTCTTTTCTATATTTCCTGAATGTGTTATTACCAATTATCTATTCCTGTAGAAGAATATATACGAAAGGCACATCAAAACGTAAGTTTCGGATAGCATGAATAAAAATGAAGAACTGAAATATTAAATAAATAAATAAATAAAATTATGTATTGTTGTCTAAAAAAGCTTCTTCAATATTTTCGATACTGTCCGTTTCGATAATGATTATTATTAATTTTCTTTTCTTTTAATAATAAAAAAAAAAAAAAGAAAGAAAGAAAGAAAGAAGATTTTGATGAAATTCTGGCAAATCAGAATTCAGTTTAGTACGGAGGACTAATAGTTTTTTTTTTTCTTTTTTTTTCAAATTATAACATTGCTTTCATATTATTCAATTATATTTTCGATAAATTTTCGATTTCGATAAATGTCTAACTATCATAAAACTGGCGACAACGTTTTATTCGTAGATTGACATTAATAGTTCTACGTCCGTATTGAATCATTTGTGAATGAAAATAAAAATTTAAAAGTCTATTGCGAACAATGTTCCCACAAAGGAAATTTGAATACCATTGATACGCTGATACCCGTTTATATCTACTTCAAAACACTTTAAAATATCTTTAACACATTTTTGAAAAGTTGGATATTTTACATACAAAATACTGAAAAAGTTTGATCGTGTTTCTTTGCATTTAGTTTTACAATGATAGTCGAAATCTTAAAAGGAGACTTGTCGTAAAAACATTAAACCCAGAAAAATCTTCAACGTCTTCAACGCCAAAGAGAAAAATTCAACTGCAGACAGCTTTTTTAGTCGTATGCAGTGAACATGATACTCTGTATGCTACCGAAACAACTGTTGAAATTTTCTCTTTGGCGTTCAAGACGTTAAAGATAAGCTAAACCTATCAATAAATTTTTGAGAAAATTCCCCATATTTTAAAGCGGATAAAATTACATAACCATATGTTTTCTGAAGGAGTTTTATTTAGATACTGAAACAAGAATTTTTTCGTGAATGTTTATTTTTGCTATAGATGATTAACCAATAAATGATAATTATACATACTGAAATGTTTAAAACATATATAGTAAAAAAAAAAAAAAATGA
Source organism: Salticus scenicus (assembly GCA_963930645.1). Lineage (NCBI taxonomy): Eukaryota > Metazoa > Arthropoda > Arachnida > Araneae > Salticidae > Salticus > Salticus scenicus. Next base: position 57,629,983 of record OZ005654.1, on the reverse strand, counting down.
TATTTTATATACAAATTCAATAAAACTTAAAGTGCGATTCCTTGCTATTCGTTTTGCTGTAATAGTCGAAATCTATCAAGAAATGTTTCAGAAAACAATGCATTTTTTTTTTCAAATGGCTAAAATTCTATTATTATACATTTTTAAGAAATTTTTCTTAATTACTTAGACAAGAAATTTTTAAAACTAAGATGAATTCTTTCGTGAATGTTTATTGTTACTGCGTGATATACTTCACTTTTTTTTTTTTTTTTTTTTTTTTTTAACTGAAGACTATTTTAATCTTATACCTAATTACAGTAATGTTGTTACCACTAATTAACCAAAAGAAACCATTTTCTTAAATGAGAACACTTCTCAGGTATACAACCCCATAATGACCCTATATTTCAAAACATTTAATGTTTATGAGATAAAAATATTACGAGTAGATTATTATTGCCGCAACTTCTTTTGAAGAAATCATTAAAAGTGCAAGTTTTGAACATTCTAATTAGCTAAAATGTTCTGTTTCAGCACAAACTTCAGCGTTTGCATAGCATCATAAACCAGAAATTAGAAGCGTCACAAAAAAAAAAAATAACAAAAAAACAAAGATCAATTTTAAATGAGCTTTTTCTAATTTTTCCAAAGAGAAGACAGAGCATAAAAAAAAAATATATTGTTGTATTTACATGTAAAATAATTGTTATCTTTTATTTAAAAAAAATCTGTACCTAAACTTGTGAAATCTATTAAATTTACATCTCATGTTTAAAGAAAAGAAAAAGTGTTTTTGCAGAATTATTATTTCTCAGAAAAAAAACTACATATTAACTATTTTGAGACCATAAATTATACTCTTTTTCACAATGGGCTACTTGTGTGGCCGTTACAAGAGAGGAATGATTGATATTTAAAAAGTTATTTTGAATAATTTTATTACGATAAAACAAATGCATATTAACGACATAATTTTACGCTTATTATATTTAGTCGTGAAATATGAGTATCACACTTATTTTGAAAAAAAAATAAAATGTTTGATATATTTTTAGAACAGATAAATTTTAGAGATCTAAAAGACGTAGTCTGATGTGAACATTTTGTTATGCAACAGGAAATACCGTTTGTATACCATAATTTAAATTAGTTTCTTTAACTTATGCACTTTTTAAAATTAATTTTAAAAAAAATGACATTTTGTTCTGTTTTAATTTGCATATGTGTGGAGGGATATTTTTGATATAAGAACAAATGTGAAACAATTCGAAAACTAACCTGTAAACATTCTTTAGAAAATTCAAATTACATGATTGTCGTTTTTTGTAGTTTAAATAAACATATAGTATAAATTTCATTTAGAAACAACATGAAATTAGTTTACACTTATTCTGCACTCGTCCGTAAGTAACTTTCAACTACTGGGGAAAGTAAAAGGTAAGAAATATTTAAAAGACAATAATTGTTTCAAAGGAAATATTTAAGCATGACTGTTGTGCTTATATATTTCACAAAAAATTTTTTTTTTCTTTTACATTTTAGCTGACAAAACTCTTACTACCCTTACTAGTTGTTGCCTTACGAAATTTAACACCAGATAACGGTACATGTGATTACCCTATATTTTTCATAAATAAGAAAAGTGTGGTGCGGGAATTACTTGCTTTTAAAAATATACTCTATAACAAAAAAAGTGACGCACCAAGCAGGAGTAATGCAAACTGGACACAAATTGACATATATACAGGTTTTGATTGAATCAAGCACCAATTCATCATTATCGTCGATCCTACGTGCAACTGGTACTTCAGTGATTTCAAATACCCTTAATAGGCTGCTCAGTGGGGTTAAGCTCAGTCCCCGGATCTCTCTTCCACTGAGGACGTTTGGAGCATCATAAAAAGGGTCCTACAACCAGCTTGGGATTTTACCAATCTAAAGCAAAAACTGGACGAAATTTGGCATGATACTTCACAGGAGCACAACTGCCAAGTTTATCAATTAATATCAAGCCGAATAACTGCGTACATAAGGGCTAGAAGTGGACCAATGTGTTATTGACTTGTTTATTTTGTGAGGCCCTTTCTCTTGATTAAATCATTCAAATTTTCTGAAACTGTAATAATTTTTTTTTTTCCACATGTACATCACATCTACTAGTTTTTGTCCGATTCGGTCCACCCATTCCACCTCATCTTGTGGTCTTGCAGAAAGTTTAGTGCAACTGGGTGCCTCTTAAACTGGTTTAAGCTACTCCACACGTCTTTAGTCGTGGTAGCCTCAGCTCCTTCTTCTTTTTGTAGTTTTTTTCTGTTATACTTTCTGTATCTTTTTTATAAAAATCACATCTATGAATATCTCAGAAACAACTCATAACATCATCACTCCTTTTTAATGTATTTTGCCTTGCGTAAGGCTTCACTTCTGAATGTAATTCTTTACTGATTAATTGAAGTCTTCCTTACTGGTATTTGATTATTACAATGACAAATTATTATTATTATTATTATTGTATATATACATTTGAACCTCATTAACGTGAATATTAAGTGGAATAAAATATGTGTTCATGTTCTCAGTAGTTCATGCTATCAGTAACTAATCTTCATTTAAATAAACTAATCGCCTTTTTGATGAGGATTGTGGAAACAGCTCCTGTTAAAAGTCATTCACGTTAAGCGTGTTCGCGTTAACGAGGTCCGACTGCATATATATATATATATATATATAGAGAGAGAGAGAGAGAGAGAGAGACAATAATACATTCAAAAAATTTTATACAACAAAACTAATTTTTTTTTAAATTTTACAGTACATTTTTTTAAATATTTTATCAGAGATGAAAAAGGATTAAAAAAAAAAAAATAGTAATAATAATAAATAAATAAAAATAAAAAAACCCTGTAATTTGAAAGTGTTGAAAAATATTTTTAAAGTTTGTTTTAGAAATAATAATAATAATAATAAAGCAATGTTCTTTGCATTTAAGAGTTTTTCTTTTTCATGACAAAAATAGAGATTTTTTGTTTTTCGTTTTTTGGGTTATTAAATTTCCATATCTTTACTTGGCCGTAGCGTGTCTTGGCCGTAGCGTGACCTTGCGCCATTAAAAGCCCACCAACCAAACAACCAGTCATATTTTTACAAAAAATAATAAAATAAAATAAAGGTAAATTAAAATAAGTATAAATAGGAATTATTGGTAAATGATGCAATAATAAGATTCTTATTATTTTTTTTTCCTTTAACCCAAGCTCATTAATTTTAACATAATGTTGAATATGAAACACCTACTAAATTTAAAATGTATTAGAAGAATTCATAAAATGTTTGAAAATCATTATAAAAGTATCATTCAAAAAAAGTTTTCCTATTTTTCTAATGAACTGATATCAAGCATCCTGCGATCAGGAGGCGATTAAACACAAATTCCTCAGAATGTTAATGCCTCGAACATTTAAAAAGCACACTAATGACTGGCAAGATCTTTGTTTTCTCTATAAAAAGTGAAGTAGTTAAAAGTGAATTTTCCTTTAATGCTGTAGTAATAGATTTTTCGTTTAAGTATAAATGTATTTAAAATTATATTACAACAATAAAAATAATAAAAGCATTTTTTAAATATAAATTTTATGTTTCAAATTTGTGTGGTTGAAATTTTTATTATAGCATCATATTTCTTGATTTTCTGAATTACATGAGAGTAAAAAAATAGATGAGAGGAGGGTATTATGGAATACCATTTACATTTCTTAAATTAACTTTACTTGTTTTTAATAAAAATCCTCAAAGTCATGATGAGTACATAGTGTAATTATTTGTAACGAATTGTCAATGAAAAAAAAAAAAAAATTCTTTTTGTTGTTATAAAAAGTTTACTTAAAAAAAGTTACAAATGGAGGTTAATATGAAATAATCGGGTTATATGGAATAGGGGGTTTAAACTGTGTAAACCATAGAAAAACTAATTAGACTTCATAAAAACATCTTCAGAGAATTTTCTGTGACAGAAGATACATTCGACAGAAGATACATCTTTATTTTCTGCTTCTTTAGTTAAGTACACGAAGTCAATTTCAGATGATACTATGAAATGTATTCCATAATATCCGACACGCCATCTTTAAAAGTGAACTTTTTAACTGATGGACAAAATATTTTCAGCTAAAAAACGACCAACGTATAACAAAATACAATTCTTTGAGCATACATTATGCTTAACATCAATGTTCAAATCACATGTGTACTAGTAAGTTTAAATGTAGGAAAACTTACCTGCAAAAACTTTTAAAAATCACAAAACATACTTTGTGCTACAGAAAATGGTATGACAACAACAAGTGGTTGCTTCTTCCTGTATTGCTTCATGGGAATCCTTCTTGAGTAATTCATAGTATTTTGAAGAGATAGCAACACTAATCAGAGCCGAAACCTCGGTATTCCATATTTCTCGACTATTCCATAATACCCTCCTCTCCTCTACTATTTGTAGCATATTTAAACAGATATGAAATATAATAAGTCAAAACTTATTGTAAAAAGTGTTTCTTTTGTGAACCAATGAGCTAAAAAAAAAAAAAAAAAAAAAAAAAAAAAGAGAACGCTTTGTGAAGGAGTATCTTCACATATTTATTTTATTACATTTTCAAATAAATTTAATAATTAAATATTATATTTTCAATATATAAAATTTCTGTTAATATATATATAAGGAAATCCTAAATTTATCTTTTATATTTAATCACATTTGTCTCTATGTCTACTTAGAAACAGACGAATTTTGTGTTGTGAGTGTTGGCATAAGGGGTTGCCTTAGTTTGTTTATAACGGACTTTTTTAATTTAAATATTTATATTATTTTATTCGAGAGAATAAATGGAATGGGTTTGGCTATGAATTTGGCGCTATTTTCAGAAAACTTGGCGTTGTTCTGCAGTTGGATGTTGAGTGACAGATTGACAGCTCACACTACATCGATCCTAATCTCTAACGGTACTAATATGTGTTTACGAAAGCTCTCTCTCAACCTACAATTAACTGTACACCACCTGAATGTCTTAAAGACAATATTTAGAGTAGCATTTCTAAATATATTATGAAATATAATACATTCCCATGCTGAGATGTCATACTTCCAAAAAAGTACTGTATTACAAAAAGATTGTCTTTTTCTTCACGGCGTGATTACACTGCTCTGAAAAAAAAAAAAAAAAAAATCGAGATCTGATACCATTTTTGCTGATTCTTATGTAAATGCTGATTCTTCCGATCATGACTCCCATTTTGACTAGTCACCCACCGTTTTCTAGATACAAAACCCCCTCCCTCAATTTCTTTCCCTATTCGATAATTTTATGACCATTAATTTGATTTGAAGAATGAAAAATAAATAATTTAACACCTAAAATCAGCAAAAATATATATAAAGTTTAAAAAATAACATTAATAACGTATTAAAAAATATATAAGATATGTAATGCATAATTTCAGTGGCAAATCCCCCTCAACAATTTTTCCCTTGTCACAAATGTCCATGTTTCAAAATTTTCGAACTTTGTAACCCCTCAGAAAATATTTAATGGTTAAAATAATCCTCCCTCCCCCTCCTAAAAATCAAATTTATAGCCATAAAATTACCAAAAAAGTGATAAAAATACATTCCTAAAAAACGGTGGGTGATAGGGGAAAATGGGCGTCATATTCGTAATCAGTAGGTCATTTTACATAAGAATACGTTGAAATGGTGTCAGAGGCAATTTTCATGCCGAGCAGTGTTATCTATTGCACCTGGAGTTGATTTGCAGACTTCATTAATTAGCGCAAGAAACTATATTGCACTTCACCCCGTCTGAAAGTTCAAAGTTTCCCCCTGGATGTCCCCTATTCACATTAGTTTTAATATTTTTAAATCAAACGAAGCCTCACTTAAATTGAATAAGCATTTTTTTTTTTTACATTTTTCAGAATTTCAAGTGTTCTCGAAATAGAGTTGGGAAGGGGGCAGGAATTTGAACGAAAACTTTCATCCGTCATAACTTCCTAGAAAATTGTATCATGTATTAAAATGAAATCTTTTGAATTTATTCAATTATTAATCATATATTGACAAGAAAAAACATTTAGAATAATATAAAACAGCATAAACTAAAATAAGCTTTTATTACACAAGAACAAACAAGTTTTATTGTTAATGTACCTCATTCCTTAAGTTTAGCACTCAAATCTAATTTAGAAATTTTTTGTTTTTTATCTGTAAAAAGTCAGGATCACGAAAGAAATAATATGAAATAATTTCTATTGTTATCTTTAAATGGATATAAAAGGGGGTAAAAATAAATCCAATTTTGCTAGAAATTCTAATAAATAAATAATAAAAAGAAAAAAAGTTAACATTGAACTATTTTCTTATTTCTTCTTCAAATTCAATTAGTTTTTCTGAAATTTGTTTCGCTTTTTTTTTTTTTTTTTTTTAAATATATATATATATATATTTATTTTTTTTATTTAAATTTGTTTAGAAGATGTAAATTTCTTATAATTTCTGCAAATAAGTCTATTATATTTTAGAAATTGAATAAATGATTCAAGAAATGTATAACAAATATATATTTTTTTGAGATGAAATTAATTTTCTTTTCTTTTCTCAAAAAAAAAAAAAAAAAAAAAAAAAAATGTAGTGATTTGTGTTTTCTTTATGACAAAACTAATTATCAATTACATTTTCGATAAATGCAGAGAACAACATATAGAGCAACATATATTATGGTTTAGGCCCATATTTAACAATGCAAAGAAAATTTAAAAGTTTTATTTCTCATTAAAATTAAAATCCCTATTCAATAGGTTAGTTATTTTATTTTAAATTAGATTTATTTAAAAAATAGATAATGTTCATTTTTTTTTAATTCCATAAGTTCATATTCTATGCAATTAAAACTTTCATAGTGTATTTTTTAAATTAACACGAAAAGATATTTATTACAAAAATATTTAAAGCTTTTACCAAATTAAAGAAACTTAAACGAATATATATATATATATATAAAACCTCTTTATACCCTAGAAAAAGAAGATTGCTTAGAAAAATTATTTTGGTGTAATTATATTATAGTTCAATAACCATTATAACATGCATTAAAAACAAAAACAAATGTTTGCTTTTTTTAACACGCTTTTATTAGCTTCACCTGTATGTATGTTTGTATGTACCAATGTATGTTTGTAACCGCTTTGGTAACAAACAAAAACCGAGAACTCCCCTGTGGGCAGAAACATGTGCCAGGGAAAGATGTTTAGCCAGATTAATAAGTTTTGATTTAATTGAGATAACCTGTGGATGTTTACTCCTGTGGCGAACAATGGCTAGAAGACCTGACAGACTGTCACTGAAAATATTATGGGAGGGATAGTTATTAATATTAGTCATAACCCAGTCTATGGCCATTTGGATCGCGAATAATTCCGCTTGGAAAACAGAGTTATAGTTGGCCAGTCTGCCCGCCCACTGATGCACAACCGAACAATCGGTCAACACACAAAAGGCCGCACCCACACCGTGGTCCGTTTTGGAGCCATCAGTGTAGATAGCCACAGGAGCAGAAGGAAAAAAGCTATTTTTGTTACAATTTACTATTTGTGAAGCAACATCTTTACCGGGATGAATATTCCAACTATTGACTGTGGGTTGTATTTCTGTGTTTGGAAAAAGGGTTTTTGCCGAAGAAATATTTTTTAATTGAAGAATGTTTGTTTTTAAGTATGTCTGTTGAAGCTAAAGATGGACGTGGGGAATGCCCGTAACAGCAGTGAGGGCGTCAGTGGAGATTGTTCTATATCCTCTTGATAATTGGAGGAGGAAGTTCCTCTGGATTGAGTTTAAGTTTGTCTGAGCAGCAATCGACAGGTTACCCCCTCCAAATGCCAGCCCCGTAAGTTAATATTTTTTCTATTATTGTTGAGTATCATATTTTAAGAAAGGAGGTGGAGATTCCCCACCTCCTTCCAACCATTTTAGCTGCATTGTGATAGTGTGTGAGAGTTTTCAATTTAAGTTCTTTAATGTGGGCTAGCCATTTGAGACCCCTGTCGACCGTGATGCCAAGGACCTTGATATGAGGAACATGTCTGACACTGACGCCGTCAATTCTCATCACAGGCATTCTTTTCAATTGTCTTGGGTGAGAGAATGTTAAGGCCTGTGTTTTACCTGGGGAGAGCTATAATTTAATTGTTGCCAAAAAAAAAGAAAAAAAAAAAAAAAAAAAGAAAAGGAAAAAGAAAAGAAAGAAAATACGAGTTCATTTTCTTTCGCCATTAAATGAATACATTTAATTAAACGTGAACGTCAAAAAGTTAGAAAATGTTAAATTATGCATCTCACAAAAATTGTCACTCATTATCACTTTAAAAATTTTATGCACATTGATAAGAGCTCTATGATTCATCAGAAAATTTAAAACATGGTATATAAAAAGTTTATTTTTATTTATTTTTATTTTATTTTTTTATCTTATAATTATTTAATTGTAAATTTTAAGCATAATAACATAATAACATTAGACAGAACTGAAGTGTAAATTTAAAAATACAGATCACGTATTCAAAAAAAAAAAAAAAAAAAAAAAAAAAAGGAAAAATCTTGATATTCACTTTTATTTACAGAAATACTACTTATATATTAAAAAGACTACATTCAAATATTTCAATACATAAATAAAATAATTTTTCTTTCCAATAAAATATATGTGGGTTTTTAATGTTATCCCCCATTTAGCGCATGTCGTAACTAAAAATAAGGAAAAAGTGAATTTGAAATGTAAATATATATATTTCTCGAAACTTCTAAAAAGATTAAGAATTCACTGACGATATTAAATATATAATGTCACATAATTATTGGAAAAATAGATCAAAACAGCGAATCAGAAAAGGCTTCTAAAAAAAACTGTAATCGATTACTTAGGCCTAACTACTGAACTGAAATTATCTACTGCAGCAAACAGATATTTCTTTAAATACCACATGCCCATCAATATCAATTTGAAAGGATCAATATGATCGCGTTATTTTGACAGAGGCCTAGTCTCCCTATGAAAAAAATCTAGTAAACATGTTTTCGTTTAATCACTTTCCTTTTACTATAGTCACATATGCTAGTTTTTGTCGACATCCCATGAATATCATCCGTAAAATTCAGCATTAATATTTATACTTGGCTAGTACTCTTATCGAAAATCAAATAAAATGTTTACAAAACCATTAGCAGTATTTAAATAGTAAATAAGATTCTTCATTTACTAGACTTCGTGGTTTTTTTATATGGTGCACTGTAAAAAAAAAAAAAAAAAAAAAAAAAAGGTAGATTTACAGCATAATATGCTGACAATATGGGTGCATATGGAGGGGGGAAAGTAAAAAAGAAGTAATTTACAGCAGAAACAGCCGTAAAAGAGTCTTTTTTTACACGTTTCTGCTGTAAATTGCCTTATTTAACAGCAGAATGTGCTGGCAATATGGGTGCCAGCACATTTTGCTGTAAAACCTTCCTTTCTTTTTTTTTTTTTTACAGTGTGGGAGAAAAAAAAAATCAGTTACACATAAATACGTATTAACTTCTCTAATATAGTATATTGTTAAAAAAAATTGTCAACTTTCCTTTCTAAAGAAAGCAGACATAGAAACAAGCACATTCTATGAGTGCATTTCATGCGGCGTAACTTCTCGAAACATTACGACAAAACTGTCAACTCAACGAATATTCTCGAAACATTCCAATAGAGTTGTACATTCAACAAATATATTCAAAGCAGTCCAATAAGCTGAAACTCGTATATCTAAAGTCATTATTGGATAAATGGTCTGGAAACAGCCACTTGCTCCATAAGAGAAAAGCAAACAGTCTTGAATACTCCACACAGCAGAAACTCTTTCATGAGCAATGGTCAATAGCTTGGGTCACAGTCTCTTGGAATAGAGGGAAACATTCAGAACAGCTCTATTAAGAAATCTGACTCTCAGTCGTGATTCCACTGGTATTTATAGTATTTGGCAAGTGGAATTCAGGACGGTTCCTGGGAATTCCGTGCCAGAATCCAATAGAAGTTCAAGAAATCGGTTTCTATTCATCGTAGAACTTTGAAACTTCAGGAAAACCAAACAACTATTTTTAGCCAAATTTGGTCATCAAGTCGCCAATTTTGTCATCAAGTTGCCAAGTTTGTCGCCAAGGCTGTCTTAGTGGAAATGAATGGACTGTCGCTTTATTTTCACTTTGACTGTAAATCTACTTCGTATAATAAACAATAATAATGATAATTGATTAATGAAATATAATAAACTTAATATGGAATTTCAGTCGCAACGTCACTTCCCCCCCCCCTCCTAAATTTTCGCCTTGCTGTAAATGTTTATGTTTTTGAATTTTCAAACTCTGTAGCCCCTCACAAGATATTTAACAGTTTAAATACCCCCCTCCTAAAAATCAAATTTATTGCCATAAAATTACCGACAAATGTCCCTAAAAGACGGTGAGTGATAGGGCAAAATGGACGTCATATTCGGATTCAAGAAGACATTTTACATAAGAATTTGGAAAAATGGTGTTGGGACCGATTTTCATGCAGAACAGTGTTAGTAATCATAATTTATCCGAAACTCACGTCTAAACAGAAGGTTGGGATCACATATGCGAAAGAAAATAAGTAAAATAATGTACATTATGTACATTTTTTTAAAGATTGATCCATGCCATGCTAATTTGAAGGGGAAGGTAAATTAACAGCTATTTAGATTTTGATGAATCATATTTCTGATTTATTTAAACATGTACTTGTAAGAAATATTGAACAGTATGTAAGCAATAATATGTGTAAACTTGACATTACCAAGCTATTTAGACAGTCGATTTAACTATTCAGATCTTGAATAATGGTTACAATGTATCTTTAGGAAAAATATATAGGTATATATTACCAGAATTAGTAAAACAAAACTAGAAATCCAAACATATTTCCATTTAAATAAATAGGTGGAACTTTTTTATTTACCCAATGATCGTACATACTGATATGTTCTAAGTATTAAAATTTGATTTGCATGTACAAACTGTGAAACTTTAAATGCATTTCTTAGTATCTCTTTTTACAGTGATGCTCTAAATCTAATAAAATTAGTTTTAGAAGATCCTGTAGAATATTTTCAAATGACTACAATTTTTGTATAATATTTTTCTACGCTAATTAATAAGAGAAGCATTTTCTATTACTAACGTAGAATTCTTCTTGAAATGTATTTATGGTGCGTAACTTGTTTCCCACTTGATGTAATTTTCATTAACCGAAGAATATTTTAGCTTTATATGTAAATAACATAGTATTGTTACTGAAAAATTATCCAAATGAAAAAAACAAAGAAATATAGAGCTGTAGATATACGAATCCTAATGGACGACCATAATTTAGAACTGTTAATGATTATGAGATTAAAATATTCTGAATAAACTATTAGTGCAACACCTTCTTTTGAGCAGATAGAAAGAAACATGAAGCATGCATGCTTAGAACTGTACTAATTAATTTTTCTAGAAAAATTTCTTCTTTCCTAAAATTAAATTATAAGCATCGTTAAGAAACAAAGACTAAATGAAACTTTTTCAAAGAAAAAAAAAAAAAAAAAAAACACTTTTAGATGAGCTTTTTCTTATTCATTTAACCCATTCATGGTCACGCCATTTTTAATTTTTTTGCTTCGAAGCCATTTTAGTGGGATATGTTTTATATATTTTTAAGTCATTAAGTACTAATAATATTACAAATTTATCAGGAATACTGAGAAACTGATTGTTTTCTATTTAGCAAATTCGTAGCAATGAATAAATGATTCAGAAGTAAAAAACTCTGACCGTGTATACACGTTCATGACCATGAAAGGGAGAAAAGATATGACTTTAAACAAGCCGTAAAATAAATAGTTATTTTTGACGTAAAAATTAATATATATATTTTTTCTTTATTACGTATTAAGTTTTCTTCAACACCTCACTTTAACTAGGGAAAACAAAAAAGAATTCTGTAAAACTATTATTAAATGAAAATTTTGATTAACAATTTTGTGATTAAAAATTTTACCCTTTATCCGCGAAAAGCTCTTTCTGCTGATGTTACGTATGTTAATAGTTTTTCTTTAAAAATTCTTATTTCGTCGTTTTGTTTTCCGAACACACACACAAAAGGAAGTTGTTGTAATCCCGATTTCCGAAATGAAGTTTGTATCTCTCATAGTTCAAAAACGAATGGTCGTAGATTGTTGCAAATTTATATTTGTGAGTGTTATGTTATCTAGTTGAAGACTTCCAATTTTAGTCTTGACAAGAGCTCCCTTTTAGAGATATCTAATATTTCAGACGATGTTTCGTGATATATGTATTTATGTGTGTATACTTTCGACTGAACACGATAGCATCTAAACGCTTTGTTCGAATGCACTGAAAGTTGGCATGTATGTTATAGGTCAACGTAGCACTAACTGTATAGATTTTGGTAAATCTATCAATTACGTTATTTTAAAAGGACACAGAGAAAATTTCTTTAGTATTATGGCCCCAGGTCTCAAATTATTTAAACTACGGTAGCGTCTAATTATCCGATTGATCTGAAAACTTATATACGCGTCATACAAACTGTAAAGATTTTCGTGAATCTAGGACTTATAGTTTTTTACAGGGACATAACGGAAAACACATTATTTTTATGGCCTATGAGCTAAATTTACTTGCAGCGCCTTTAAATAATGAGCCTTATACGACTGAGCTGAAAATTTATATGCATGTTATAGTTCATCATCTCACTACCTGTATACATTTTGGTGAACCTAACACATATAGTGTGTTTAGGGATACAAAGAAAATTTTAGATAAAATTAAGGATATCGAAATCTCGCAACATCAGCATTTGATGATTTTTTAAATTAGAATTATTTTTATAAATAGGTTAGCATTTAAATTGTACAGGTTACAATGATAATTTAAATATAAACTTCTTTTTTATATGTGGTGACGAAGAGAATATGTTTTCAATAATGGGACAAATATAAAACAATATAAAAGAAGAAGTGACTCACTTATCATCTCATATTAACAGGAAGTGATACAATGAACTTCGTCATATCAAAGACAAAAGTTATATGATAATTCAAAAAGTAAGTGCATAACTAGATTATAACGAACACACATATTATTTTTAAAATTATATGCTGAATCGATATTAAGTTACGCCAGATACATACATATGTTTGCACATACAGACGTTACAAATAAATAAATAAATAAATAAATAAATAATTGTGGATACCTCTAAAGATCAGATCAAAGGTATCATTGTATGTATATAACCGGGTATTTTATAAGTGTCTCAAATATGAAATTTTATGTTATGCCGGATACAACACATGATTTGTAAATTGCTTTCACAATACTTACTTTTACTTCGTAGCAGTAATTAAAAACACACACAAATACAAAAAGAAATAATTGTCAATAAACATTAAGAATCGGGTACAGATTTTTTTCTTTTGTCATTCCTTTTCATTTTAGAACTTCATTGTGCTGTTAATATTAAAGAGAAAATGTATTCATCATAAAAAAAAAAAAAAAAAAAAAAAAAAAAAAGCGGCCGCTAACTTTATTCGATTGACTTGCAAATTGGTATATATATTCATAAGTCACAGTGAATTAGTTGTATATTTTTGGATGTGTATTATATTTGTAGTTTGTTTACAAGGAGACACCAATTTTTTTCTTATCGTCATCACCATAAATTGTATGTACCCTGATAGAGGCTTTGTACTAAATTCCTATATATATTCATGTGCCATACAAAAGTACCTATATACTTTTTGGTGCCCATATTGTGTATAATTCGTGTACAGGAACATTCCAAAATATTTCTTATTATTTCAGCCTGTAATCAGAAGTTTAGTTAAACGCATTTTAACGTGGTATCATTGCATTTAACATAACGAAACTGACATATATGATTAAGATGTTTAAAAGTGTATTTTCTCTAGCTAAAAGTTAATCCGACTTAATATATTTTTTTAAAAATTATTTTACTATCTCTCAAAATTTAGATTTATATTATTTTATTACTTTCTTTTTTTATAAATCTCTGATTGGGAACTAGAAATTCAGAACATATACAGTCGGCATCAAAAGTATCCGAGCACTAACAAAAATTCCTATATAAAAAAAGTAGAGTTAATACTGTTTTGTAAAATAAATCCTTGTTCTTAGACTGACTAAGAACAGGATTCGACAAGGATTTATTTAACAAAACTTTATTAAGTGCCCCTTTTTTTTTATAAAGGAATTTTTGCTAGTGCTCGGATACTTTTGTTGCCGACTGTATATTATAAAAATGTAGAGTTTCTTGGTAAAAAAATGCAAAATAATTACATTATACTAACCCTTATAAACTTTTATCTAAAAACATTCTTAGCTAAACAAATAAAAACACCTTATATTAGAAAATATATCTTACACAAAATTAGTCTGCTTCTAAAATGTTTGTATTTTTTACCTTACAAATCTAAATACGCTTTTGTAAAATTAACACAATTTTTTTACATAATGCATGAACATTTTAAAATTAAATATAATGAAATAAAATTTAAACACATCTATCAAGAAGTAAAATATTTTATGTGTAAATTAATTCATAAATGTTTTTCTTAATCATGAAAAAAAATTGTTTTAATTTGCCTAAATTGTGCTTCAATAAATTCAAACATTTTCCTTAAAAATCTCTTCTTATGTAAAAATTGTATTAAAAAGGAATAATGAATTCTACTAAGCAGATAAAAATTAAGTTTCTAGTTTTAGTGTAAAAATGTAAAAGGTATAAAAACAGGTCGAAAATTAATTTAAAAGTTTATTTTCTAATGTGTTTAAATTTAGCATAATTTACGTAATCTCAGAATTAATTTAATATGAAAACACAGCGTTGAAGAATATATATATATATATATATATTCAGCATCATTTGGTAAAATATTATAACTTTGCATTTTGATTAATTTTTATTTAAAAGCGTGAATATTTGAAAAATGTTACAGAAAAAAATATAAATAAATTGATAAAGAAAAAGCTTAATTTAAGTTATGCCTTTTTCCCTGAAAAATATTAAAACAACTTATATGTATAAAGTATTTTTATTAATAATGTCTAAAATGTATGGAAATTGAGTAACATTAATACATTAATAATTAATTAATGTATTAAAAGGAAATGTTAAAATAAAATATGTAAATTCTAAAAATTTCGCAAGATATTAAATAACGCCGAAACGTTTTTCATGTTTATAAGATGTTTTCTGATACTGGTATATTAAACAAGAAATAAAAATGGTGATTCTTTTTTTAACACTTTCCAACAAGGTTGAAAAGTGTTTATGACTTGGGTTTGTCTGACCGTCTGTCTGTCTGTCTGCCTGTCCGTGCTCTAACTTCCGTAAATATTTATGGAATTTCTCGAAACGGATATATCTTATTCAAGTTTACTATCGGATGTTCTCTACTGAAAATGGAGTTTATACCTCTACTAGTTTGTGTACAGGGGCCCTCGAAAATATTTCAAAGCATTGTGTTCTATGAGAGGCATTTCTATAAACCATATTTTCATACCCTTACTGTACCCAAATCTTAATGAAATTGAAATATGTTATTCAAGTTCACTATCGGATGTTTCCTGTATAAAATGGAGCAAATACCACCACTGATTTGTGTACAGGGACGACACAAAAGTATTCCAAAGCATTGCGTTTTATGAGAGATATTTCTATAAACTAAATTTTAATAACTTTACTTTGCACAAAGATTTATGAAATTGAAATGTGTTTTATTTTAAGCACAAAAAAAATGCTTTGAATAGAATATAGCATGATTAGCATTAGATTTACAGGGTGACACAAAAATATTCAGTTATATAAAGAGCTATTAATAAATATTTGCTAAAAGTGTACTTTCGTTTACAATAAGCGTTTTAAACACTTTCTACCTTTTTTAACACTTCCCAACAAGGTTGAAAAGTGTTAATGACTTTGGTTTGCATGTCTGTCTGTCCGCCTGTCTGCCTTTCCGCTCTCTAAATCCCGTAAATATTTGTGGAAGTTCTTGAAACTGATATATATTATTTACGTTCACTATCGGATGTTTCCTTTTGAAAATGGAGTTTATACCTTTACTGGTTTGTATACAGGGACACCCGAAAGTAGTTCAAAGCATTGTGTTCTATGAGAGGTATTTCTATAAATCGTAGTTTCATACCTTTACTGTACACATTTCTTAATGAAATTGAAATGTGTTATTCAAGTTCACTATTGAATTTTTCCTGTATAAAATGAATTAAATACCAACTCTGTTTTGTATACAAGGACACTCAAAAGTATTCAAAAGCATCGCGTTCTATGAGAGATATTTCTATAAATCAAATTTTAATTACTTTCCACGAAGTTTTAGGAAATTGAAATATGTTATTTATATGCACAAAAGAATGATTTACATAGAATATAGCATGATTAGCATTAGATTTACAGGGTGACACAAAAATATTCTGTTATATTAAGAGCTATTATCAAAAATTTACTAGAATTCTACTTTCGTTTACATTAAGCGTTTTTGACACTTCCTAACATTTTTTAAGTGTGAATATTATATCAATTTTTGTATCTGTCCGTCTGTCTGTCTGCCCGCGCTCTAACTCCCGTAAATATTTATGCAATTTTTTGAAACTGATATATGTTATTCAAGTTCACTGTCGGACCTTTCCTATTGAAAATGGAGTTTATACCTCTACTGGTTTGTGTACAGGGACACCCGAAAGTATTTCAAAGAATTGTGTTCTATGAGAGGTATTTCTATAAACCATATTTTCATATCTTTACTGTACAATATCTTCATGAAATTCAAATATGTTATTCAAGTTCACTATTGGATGTTTCCTATATAAAATAGATTACATACCACCACTAGTTTATCTACAGGGACACTCAAAAGTATTCCAAAGCATTGCGTTCTTTGTGAGATATTTCTATAAATCAAATTTTAATAACTTTACTTTCCACGAAGTTTTAGGAAATTGAAATATGTTATTTATATGCACAAAAGAATGCTTTGCATAGAATATAGCATGGTTACCATTAGATTTACAGGGTGACACAAAAATATTTAGTTATATTAAGAGCTATTAATAAAAAATTGCTAGAATTGTACTTCCGTTTACATTAAGCGTTTTTGAAACTTTTCATCATTTTTTTAGTGTGAATATAATTTCAACTTGTGTATATGTCTGTCTGTTCTTCTGTCCATCTGTCTGTCCCTCTGTCTGTTTTTCTGCGCTCTAATTCCCGTAAATATTTATGGAATTTCTTTAAACCGATATATTTTATTGAAGTTCACTGTCGGAAGTTCTCTATTGAAAATGGAATGGATACCTCTTCTGGTTTGCGCACAGGTACACCCAAAAGTATTCGAAAGCATTGTGTTCTATGAGAGGAGTTTCTATAAATCATATTTTAATACCTTTAATGTATAGAAACTTTAATGAAATTTTAATATGTTATTCAATTCCCAATCGGATGTTTCCTATGTAAAGTAGAGTAAATTTCTAACTGGTTTGTGTACAGGGGCACTTGAAAGTACTCCAAAGCATTGTGTTGTATGAGAGTTATTTTTATAAACCAAATTTTAATAATTTTATCTTCCACAAAGATTAATACAATTGAAATATATTATTCGTATGCACAAAAGAGTGTGTCTTCTATGTAATAGGGTATGGTTAGCATTAGATTTACAGAGCCACACAAAAATAATCAGTTGCATTAAGAGGTATTAATAAAAATTTGCTTGAATTGCACTTTTGTTTACATGAGCGTTTTAACACTTTCTTTTAATTTTAGTGTGAATATGACTTCAATTTGTGCATCTGTCTGTCCGATTGTCTACCTTTCTATCTGTTTGTCTCCGGTTCCTATCATCCGTGAATATTTTGAGAATTTTTAAAAAATGATACACTCATATTCCCTATGGAATGTTCCCTATTTAAAATGTCATTAATAGGTCCTGTACAACTAGTTTGTTTACAGGGAAAACAACAACAACAATAAAAAAAAGCCAATGTATTACGTTTTAGGACAGAATTTTTTAAAAGTTATATTTAAAAAAATTTCTACTACAAACATTTAAAAAAAAATGACATGTATTATTAATATTCTAAAATATTGTTTTGTATAGAATATGATATAATTAACTTTCAAATTTACAGGGCTACAGTAAATTATTCAGAGAGTTTAAAAGCTGTAATTATAATCTAACGGCTGCATTTTCTTTTGCGTTAAGCCTTTTTAACACTTTCCGAAAAGCCTAAGAGTAATTTTAAAATCCATTAGTGTATCTGTATTTTCTTCAGTCCTTCTGTCTGTTGTGCGATAACATTGGCGAAGAATATTAATAGTTATTCGACACAACAATTGCGTACAATTGGAAAGTGTTACTAATCAATGCGTACTGCATGATTTTTCTTTCTTGTTTTCCTTTTTTCTGTAGGTATTTTATCGCGAAAATTTATAACTGAGTAATTCTGTACCTTATAGAAGCGAACATTCTTTTTTCTTTTGTGTGCGTATGATTTCTTAACTTAATAAATTAAAATGATTTTCTATTACTAAAACATATCTTACGAAATATATATATATATATATATATATATATATATATATATATATAAACATAATATTTAATTAGATGTTTAGGATTAAAAAATGAATTATTTGTCAAGTTATTATTTTCAGACTCTGAAGAATTCAATACTGTATACTACAAAACACGCAACAATTGCAAATTAAATCATCTATGACGGTGAAAAAAGTAATTATGCATTTTAAGGTAAAACTTGCTAACATTTTATATGATCTGTTCTGTTAAAAAATCAGGCGAAATTTCCTAATTTTTAATATTATTTCATAAAAATAATAGCTTAGTTAACATATATTTGGTCCGCCGGCTAGAAAATTGTGACAATACTCTAAAGCAATAAGTAATCCCGCAGACATCTAAATATTACAGGATACTAATGGACAAATTTTGCCTTGAGAAGCTGTTACTGTAGATGGGATTGATACTAATCCATGCCATACTCGTCAACCTAGAAATTTAGAAATTCCCGTAGTCTTCTAGGACATTCTCGTTGACATGATCACTTATAAAGTTTCTCATGAGGGGCATTGCTGGCAAGTGTGGGTCTTTGGAGTATACAATTAGCGTCAAATCTCTCAACACAACACACAAAACATAACTAATAGACTTTAAAAACATTAAAAACCCGTTTAAAAGATTACCTTCGCTAGCGCTTTCGGCTGCATCACGCAGCCTTCTTCAGGCGTTTTCGCTCTTGTGAAGAAGGCTGCGTGATGCAGCCGAAATCGCTAGCGAAGGTAATCTTTTAAACGGGTTTTTCATGTTTTTAAAGTTTTAATGTATTTTACCTTTTTTAAAATCGTTTGAAATAACTAATAGAGTTTTTCCAATTAAAATTAGAAATACATATATACATATATGTGTGTGTGTGTATTTGAAATAACGACTAGATAAATCAAATACCGGCGTTTGATTCTAATTTATTTATTTATTTTTTATTTATTTATTTATTTATTTTATTTATTTATTTTTTTACAATTACTTACCTTTTTTCTCTATAATATTTAAATTACATTTGGATGTAGTTTCAATTTCACAACTAAAATATACTTAAATGACTAAATATATTTAGTTTGACTAAAATATATTTAAATGTATGAGATGGAATCATACATAGCTTTGCTAACATTTCTAACAATTTTAATTAAATTTTTTCGTTCATCGGTATAATCTTGTAAATATCATTTTTAACCGACTTCAAAAAAAGAAGGAAGGTTCTCAATTCAAACCGTATGTTTTTTTTATGTTTGTTAGCTCATAACTTCTGAACGGATGCTCCGATTTTGATACTTTTTGTTTTGTTGAAAAGGTCTTGGTCTACAATAGGTCCCATTGTAATATCTTTACGATCTAAAGAAAATACAGGGTGCCCAAAAAAATCAGTCCCAACTCTTTTAACTGCTAAATGGCTGCAGCTATAGTGATAAAAATGGTATGTAAGTCTAGCAAAGTGGCCATGCTGCACAAGGTTAAACCGCTTGCAGCGCCACCTGGTGGAAAGTAGTGGAGTTAGTGTTCCTATCTCGTAAACGGTTCTAAAGAAAAAGTGCATTACAAAGCTGAAGAGTATCACCGATTTAGTACAAAAAGATTGTTTAGACATTCATGCTAACGTTTCTATCTCGGAAATGGTTCAAGACAGGGGGAAAAATTGAATTATAAAATTGCAGAGCATCATCTATTTAGTACGAAAAGATACTTTTGACATTGATGCTAAAAATACAAGGCTAAAAATGTGCATTTATTTGTTCGCAATTTCTTACTCTATACATACTTGAGCTACATTGCTCACGTTGTAGCGTAGCTAGTGAGACATATGCTATATAGTTCAAAGTACGGTTACTTGATACTTTTGGGTTTGTTGTAGAGATCTTGGTCTGAAGTAGGTCCCATTATAACTTCTTTACAATCTAAAGAAAATAAAGCGCCATATGGTGAAAAACAGCGGAATTAGCGCTCCTATCTCAAAAACGGTTCAAGATGGGAGAAAAGTTAATTCCGAAGTTGTAGAGCATCTTCGATTTACTACGAAAAGACAGTTTTCAGACATTATTGCTAAAAATAGAACGCTTAAAACGTGCAGTTGTTTGTTCGCAATTTCCTACATTGTGCACACTTGAGCTACGTTGCACACTTTGCAGCGTAGCGGATGACACGTATACTCTGTGGTTCAAAGTACTGTTACTGTAAGCGGTCACATCGATTAGCGCAAAGTCGTTTTCAACCAACTTCAGAAAGGAGGGTGTTCTTAATTCAAGCTATGTGTTGTTGTTGGTGTTTGTAAGCTTATAATTTCGTAAGAGATGCTCTAATTAACCGACTTCAAAAAGGAGGAGGTTCTTAATTCAAAGCGTATGTTTTTTGTTTTTGTTTTTGTTTGTTAGCTCATAACTTCTGAACAGAGTATCCGATTTTGATACTTTTTGTTTCATTGTAAAGGTCTTGGTCTGAAATAAATTCCATTGTAAGATTTTTACGATCAAAAGAAAATACAAGGTGCCCAAAAAAGTCAGCCCCGACTCTTAACTGCTGAATAGCTGCAGCTATAGTTATAAAAGTGGTATGTAGGTATAGTAAAGTGGACATGTGCTGCACGATTCAACCGTCTAAAGCGCCACCTGGTAAAAAAGAGTGGAGTTAGCGATCCTATCTCGGAAACGTTTCAAGACAGGGGAAAAAGTGAATTATAAAATTGCAGAGCATCATTGATGTAATACGCAAAGACAGTTTAGACATTATTGCTAAAAACAGAACGCTTAAAACGTGCATTTGTTTGTTCACAATTTCCTATTTTGTGCACACTGGAACTACATTGCATATGTTGTAGCGTAGCGGATGATATTTATGCTATGTAAAATTCAAAGTATGGTTATTGTAAGCGGTCACAACGATTAACGCATGGACGTTTTAAACCGACTTCATAAAAGAAGAGGTTCTCAATGCAAACCATGTTTCTCGTTGTTGTTGTTGAAATTTGTTAGCTTATAACTTCGTAAGAGATGGTTTAATTTTAATACTTTTTTTGTTGTCGTAATGATCTTGGCCTGCAATAGGTTTCATTATGATTTAATTACGATATAAACAAATTACAGGATACTCACAAATGTCTGTTCTCACTCTAACTGCTGAACGCATGCAGCTACACTGGTAAAAGCAATATGTAAGTATCGATGTTGAAACTTCTGTCCGTCAGCTGCAATGCATATTTTGCTCTTTGTTTGAACTTTACGCTGCGCAATTTTCAACGCAGCGGGTGACACGTATTCACTGTAAAGTTCAATATATATGCCTAACAGAATTTTCGGTTACGAATACAGCGTATCCGTCCTTTACATTTCTAAAGACTTTTTAATTTAACGTATGTTCGTTCAATAGATAGTTTTTTGCTCATATCCTATAAAAAGTAGCACAACTTAAAAATGCAGAATTTGAGAAAAATCAACTTAAAAATAACTTGACTATAATAAAACTGTCACAACTGTCTCTCGAGTGGATAACTTTCTAGATGGAGATGTAACTTTTTTGTTCACATTGGGTGCATTTCATGTATTTTTCAGTGACATAAACCATTTTTTGAGTAATGTCACTTTTCTTGGAACTTGTGATTTGTGAAACTTCCGTCGAACGTATTCTGATGCTCTGCTATATAAATAAGTTTTCACTGAAAAGAGAAAAATAAAATCTTTTTGTAAAAAAAATAGAACCGACTCCAAAAAGAACAACTATTCAAACAACTGAAAATGAAAGAAAAGACTTTTCACCTTAACTGTTTCACAACTAAAAATGAAAGAAAATTGGCAGAAAATGAAACTGTAAATTGCGCCTAAAAGTATAAAATAATTTCCTTCGCCAAAAACCTATAACACTACAATTGATCATAACTTTTGAAGTCGGCGCAAAATTAAATAAATAAAAATTCTTACCTTTATTCAATACAAAAATCAAATCCTATTCAAAATACACATCTCACATTGTTCCCTGCAAAACGCACCCGAGAAATAATTTGATTCAAGAAAACAAATAAGATTTCGTAAGCAGCAAAAGTTGGCGAAGATGCTGGTATGTGACGTCCTTGGTGAAAGAAAAATCGCAAAATTATCTGGCACACATATTTAATTTCTTTGGGATATCATGATTATTTTGATAAGGTATATCAAGAGAGAAATCAAGAATATGAAACAACACATCGTACAATATATATTATGAAAATATACATCTTGCGTGTATATTTTTGCCTTACGTTTTGATCACCAAATCCCAAAGCCATCAAGGATGATAGTTATCAAAGTTATACCAAATTTGCAAAGGAAACTCTAACTTCGTAGAAACATAAATACCGCATTGTGAAGAATGTTCACTGTTCTATGTAGTTGCTACTAATGGACCAATTGTATACAGTGATAAAATAATAAAGGAAACATGAAAATGGATCATCCGAAACAACAGCATTTGTTGCTACCGATCTAAAGACAAACCTTTAAAAACTAATTAAATTTTATTTAATTTTGCGCCGACTTCAAAAGTTATGATTAATTGTAGTGTTATAGGTTTTTGGCGAAGGAAATTATTTTATACTTTTAGGCGCAATTTACAGTTTCATTTTCTGCCAATTTTCTTTCATTTTTAGTTGTGAAACAGTTAAGGTGAAAAGTCTTTTCTTTCATTTTCAGTTGTTTGAATAGTAGTTCTTTTTGGAGTCGGTTCTATTTTTTTTACAAAAAGATTTTATTATTATATATTCTAGAACAAAAGTATCGACGCACTAAGAAGGAGTAATGCAAATTGGACACAAATTGACATGCATATAGGTTTCGATGGAAAATGTAAAAATTTTAAGTTTGTCTACCATTGAATGAGCATGTGACGCTGCAGCGCATCTTTACTCCTCAATTGGCAGAATATTATAAAGGAGAAATTTTGATTCCAGGTCATAAATTCTTTCAGAATTTCATTCTGTCTACTCAGATAGACAGTAAGTATGCCTTGCATACATGTACGCATACAATATGCACAGATGTCAGCAAATGAGAGAGGTGTGTAATTGGGCTCAATGAAGCCGGTTGGTATAATCTGCGAATTGCTTGACAATTGGATAGCAGCGATGCCCCTATTAGATGATTGATGCCCCTATGAAGCATTCCAGTGTATATTTTTCATTTTATTAAAAAAATTAGCTTGTGCATAAACTTTTGCGCCGCACTGTAGTTAATTGTGATCTCGTTTATAAAAAAATATTTTTTAGCACTTAAATTAATTAAGAAAATAATCAATTGTATAAGAGTTATTTTGATATTTCTGTTATGCAAAATTGTAGTAATGTTAGTATGTTGTGGTCATACAAATTTTTCTTCTATATCAATCTATATAACAGCACAACTTACTTGTGAACATGCACAAACATTTAATCATAGATACTCACAACAAAAACTTTGCATATGCGGCATCATGCAATTTTAATTAACAGATGCTGAGATGTAGCCATAGGGAAAATCGTAGATGGTGAATAATGTCGATCAAAATGCACCAAAATTCAGTCAGTATTTTTTTTCATGACAGCTATCTAACTCACCGAGTTTGGTGCATTTATATGGTATAGAAGCTCAGCTATATCTTTCAGGCACACGGGGAAATTTACAGCATCGTGTCGTCACCTGAAACCCGATATATATCCAAATTAAGTCATCATTCATCTTTACAAATCTAATCTCCCATATTACGTTTCGTGTATTTATACACAATATAAGTTGATATACAACTTTCCATGCACGGGGATAATTGGAGAATAGCTAAGTCATTTGTCGTCTAATATGTACCATAATGTTTAGTGTTTTATAATTTGCCATTTAGATATTGAATTTTGCGCAGTTATACACAATAGAAGCAGAGAATTAGCTTTCCTGTAAATATGAAATATTGAGCATAGCGGCACCTTTTCTTACGCAATTTGAGCTAAAATTTGGTAAGCAACAATTTATCTTAAGTTGCAATTAAATACAAAATTTATGAAGTTCTTGAGTTTGAGATATAACAAATTGCTTGTAACGTAGACATAGAGACATTTTGAAAAAAAAAAAAAAAAAAAAAGATGAACATATTAAAGAATCTAATACTTTCCTCTGTTAATTACAGAACTAAAAGAAAAACTTATTTAGCATAATATAACAAAGCATAATTTAAATAAGCCTCTATTAATAATAATAATAATAAAAATAACATTATTTATGCACGTAAGTTTCTTTAAGTTTAGCAGTCTAAGCTAATTTAAGATATCATTATAATTTTATATCGTTATAATTAAAAATTTTTCAAAGTAAATAAATAAATAAAACATGAATTATTTTCTATTATTATCATTAAATGTTTGTAAAAAGAAAAAAAAAATCTCACAAACTAGCTTGAAATTCTAAAAGAAATAAAACCTTATTAACATTCAACTATTTTCTCATTTCTTCTTAAAACTCAATTATAGTTTGCCTGAAATTAGTTTCGCTTTCTCAATGTAAATTTATTTAGAAGATATAAATTACTTATATAGTTTATGGATTACTACAAATTAGTCTTTTATATTTTAAAAATTGTTTCAAAAAAGTTATTTTCTCGAGAGGAAAACTGGAATAATGTATATATTTCTGAAATCCAATTTAATTTTTTTTTTCCTTATCGTTAAATATTTAGTGCCTAGTGTTTTTCTGACAAAAACAATTAGCAATTTTGATAAATATTTAGGATAATATTTATAATAGAGTTTCATATGTAGTATGCTAATGAAAATATGAAAGGAATTTAAAAGACTCATTTCTCGTTAAAATTTAGGTGGTTATCTATATAAATAAAGAGAAGTGTCTCTGTGTGTGTGTGTGTGTGTGTGTGTGTGTGTGTGTGTGTCTGTGTCTGTCTGTCTGCGCTCTGGTGCTCACACTACTGATCGCAGAGCTTCCAAATTTGGTATATAGGTACCTGGGACCCTGCAGGTGTGCACCTCATCGAGATTTTTTCGAATTTCGAATTTTTTTAATTAATGTTTTTTCGATTTTAAATATTGGCTTTAATGTTTCATTTTTCGTGAATTTATTCTTCGATTGTAATCGTCTGCGTATCTTAGCAACGGCTATTATGCAATTCATTTTTTATTTAATACATTCATTTGAAGGCGATTTTTTTTTTTTTTTTAATTATTATTATTATATTTATTGAAAATCAAATGGTAATGCAATAGAAATAAATTGTTACGTTTATGTATAAATTTTATACCATAGCAACTTTTTATTTTTCATTTTTTTAATTAATTCCTTTAAAAGAAAAATCTTTTTTTTTTTTTTTTTTTTTTTTTTTTAATTATTATTATTTATAATATTTATTGGATGAAAAAAATGGTAATTTATAGTAGAAAGGATAAACTGATTAAAATTCGTTTTTCATGTATTTAATTCTTTTTAAAAGAAAATCTGCTTTTTTATTTTATTTTATTGCACTGGTCGGAATCAAATCGTAATATAGTGTAAATAACGGAGGTTTTATAAAGCACATGGTTCAAAAACTAAAATATATAATAGATGCTGAGATACAGTCGCCTTTACAATCGTAGTTCTTAAATAACAGGAAATCCACAAGTCGTCGATAAATACCCAGATTGAAGTGCCCAGGAAAGACCTTTCTGTAGACAGTGGGAAACTGAACCCGATGCAGTACTTGTAGGAAAAAGAGCTGCCTTAGGCAACGGGTACCCGAAGAAGCGAGATCTAAAGCGATTTCATCTTTTTTTTTTTTTTTTTTTTTTTTTTTTTTTTAAGTTTTTATTTGTAATGTGATGTAAAAAATAAATACTGATCCAATTGTTTTGAAAATTCATTTAAATATAGTGACCAGCGAAGCGGGCGTAGCCTGCTAGTTCTAAATAAATTAGTTACTTTTAATTTATTTAGAAAATGGTTAGTATTTTTTTAAATTAAAAGTTTTGTCAAATTTTTCTCAAAAAATTTTGACTACCTTTATAATTGATTAACATAAAATATATTTTTTATATTAATAAAAAAATAAAGAAATGCAAAAATAAAGAAATAAACACAGATTTATTACGAAATTGCTTAAGACTTTTACCCAATTAGAAAAGGTTAAAAGTATTTTTTTATTTTTTTTAAATCTTTCAGACATTAGAAGAATCATATTCTTCAAATAATTATTTTATTGCAGTAATATCATAGTTACTTCACATTTATAACATACATGAAAAAATATATTTGATTTTATAAATATATAAGGCTATGGCAGCAGCTAGCCACATAAGGTTGCTTACACTTATTAATAAGCCATGCCTCTACATGATTTAAAAGTAATATCATTCAATGTGTCTTGGAACGAGACACTTTTATCATTGGAATTGTGGTGGTATAAGTATTATTTGCTATTGTGGTGTCTACTATTACATTGTACTAGTATATAAAAATTATTAAGTGTGTATGTGGAATTTAAGGGAAACAAATTGTTATTTGGGCACCAATTTGTTAGTAAATAGTTAAAATATGATAGAAATGATTAATTAAAATATGAGAAATGATTAGTTAAAATATGATTTCGAAATAATTAATTTTGTTTCAAAAAGGAAAATATGCTTGTCTCATTTGTAAAAAAATCGCATGTTTTTAAATTAATGTTTGTTCACTTTATTAATACATAGAATTGTCAAGTTTATATGATTCAACAGAAAATTTAAAAACGTGGTATGTAAAAAGTTTTTTTTTTTTTTTTTAATCTCGTAATTATTTGTTTATATTTGTGTGTGTGTGTGTGTTTAAGAGAAGTTTATGTATATACATTTTTTCGATCTAAAATTTAGTCTTTGAAAAACATCGCTTTTTCTTTTCCCTGTTACATTTATTTTATTAACATAAATCATTCACGATACATTTCTTATATCTTTATTTTAAAGCTTAATAAATAAAAGATCTTTTTTTTATTTGTTGTTGTTGTTGTTAATCCCGTTAGAATATTACTTAAAGAAACAATCTATTAAATGCATTTTTTAATTAACTTAAATTTGTAACTCATTACAGGCAGATAATAAAAATAAAAATAATAATAATAATAATTATAATAAAGTGAAAGAAACCTTTCTGTAAAATTGCATTGAAAATAATAAGTTTTAAGATAATCTAATGAAACAAACAAAACTTTAAGCGATTAATTAGATATAAGCTGAAACATTTTTTCTCGATAAATCGATAACTGAATTAAAATGATTGCCGCAATGCATTTTACTGAACAGCTCCAGGGGCAACAAATCTTAATTATGATTATTTTGTAACACTAATAATGATTTATAATAAGGATAACTGAATTTTAAAAAGATTGTTTTCAATTATGAATTAATCATATGGGATTTCCAATAATATTAAAGAATACCGCGGACATAAAAAGAGAGAAAGAAAAAAAAAAAAAAAAAAAAAAAAAAGAAACATCTTTCTTTCATAATGTTTCGTAAACATAATAGCTTATTTCATTCTTTTCTTGGATTGATTTTTAATATTTATATTCTTTATTTCAGTAATTTAAGAGCATTTAGAAGGAGTATTCTTTAATACTGAATTATTACGAAAGTTCTATTAGGTAGTTTCTTTAATATTATTTATGTTTCTTTAACTTTTTTTTTTTTTTTTTTTAATTTAATAGTGTAATTTATACTTTCCAAGAATGTTGCGAAAGCAGCTGTTTCTTAATATTGAATTATGGCGATAGTTCTTTCAAGATAATTTCTTTAATATTATTCTTGTTTTACTCTTTAAAACATTTTAAAGTATAATTTATTCTTTTGGGGAAAAGGTGAAAAATGCTTAAAACAAGATTTCGATAATTTTCCCCCAATATTTTTAACGAATGGCTATTGCAATAAAAGACAAATTCATATATATATATATATATATATATGGCACAATGAAATTAAAATGCAACTGTTTTCTTACAAATGCTAGTGGCGTATCGTGAATGACGTTTAGGGCATGCTCCACATGAGTAGTTAGAAACAGTATATTAAAACTAATATTTAAGCATCTTATTGGCTAATTCGCTTGTTTCGAGAAACAACGTAGATATTACGACATTTAAACAGCCAATCAGATGAATGAGCTTTCCATGATAACGAGCTGTTCCTAACCACCAGTATGGAGCATACCCAAAACGTCACTCACGATACGCCAATGCTAAACACGTATTCATGTTGTTGTTGTTACATATTAAACTCAGAAATTTCAAGTCCAGGTAGTGAAATTACACGGATTTAAGGCGACGAGGAAGCGTTTACCGCTTTCAGAGGAACACCGCGATTGGTGGAAGAACGACTTAGCTCGAGAGACTGGCGAAAGATGGCAGCATTTGATGGGAACTTGGAGTACTTTGCGACTACGAATGATTTAACGTGTAGTACCAGTTGCCATTAGCGTACACGACGATCTTCGGCCAGGTCGAGGATCGAACCTGCAATCATTCGGCTCTTATCGACCAGGCTAATGCAGCCTACACGTAATCACAAGAGCAAAATTGCAGTAATAACTTTAATGAAATTGAACGAATATGCATTATTTACATTGTAAAAAAATTCCGTGATTAATTAAGTGAAATTGAAATGATAATAATAATAATAATAATATGATTTTATTCACGAAAAAATTCTAGTTAAAGTTTGGTAATTAAATCTGAATGGCACATTTCTTAATATTCAATGTAAAACGCCAATTCATAAACATATGAGTGCAAGCCATGTTATCAGGTTAAAAAACAGGTTAAGTTACAGGTCAGCACAAGAATCTTACCCCGTTGGGAAAGGGTCGGGGGGTAGAGACTCCTGTAACAATAAATATTTCGTGTTATACAATATATTTCGCGTTCCAAAATATTTCGCAAACATCTTTTTTTTTTTTTTTTTTTTTTTTACTTATATTTATAAAATATTATAAGAAATATTTTCAAGAATATGAACAATAATGAAATCAAATCTGGTATTACAGAGCAGACTTAGACAATCGATTTAACAGTTTAATTGTTGAATAATGTTCGAAAAGTAATTATATCATTTAGAAAAATGCGGTGTTATCACCAGAAAAAAAAAAGAAGAGAAATTCAGAAAAAAATTCCAGCAGGATTTCATTTGGATAAAAGGATGGAACTTTTATTAGTTACCCAATGACTGTTAATCTTACATGCTGAATTGCCCTAAACATAAAAATATGGACATTTTATTGTCAAACTATAAAAATTTAAGTACATGTTTTCATATGACTGTTTGCAAAAATTCTCTAAGTCTGATAAAAATTAGTTTTAGAAGATCCTGCATATTTCCGACTAGATAAAATTTTCTTATTATATAATTCTAAAGAAAAATTAATTCATTAATTAAATTTAAAATGAAGTCCTAGTTCTAATGTAAAATTTTTCTTGAATATCTTTTGTTAGTGCGCAATTTGTTTCCTTCTTTGCAGTTTTCATTAACTGAATGATATTCTAATTTTATATGGATTACCACATTGTTTGCGCTAATTATAAAATATACATATGTATGGCATATAATTAGTAATGGTACTATATTTTAGAACATTTAATGTTTTTGAGATAAAAATATCATTACAAGTGGGCTTTTACTTACTACAATCTTACTGCAAACTTCACACTATATTCACTTCTAATCCATCTTAACACTATCCTAACAAACGTATTATTGAGGTTCAAATTTCATATTAAACACCTAATAAAAGCAAAACTTAAAGTGCATCGAAAAAATTTATAAAAAGTTTGAAAGCTCATATAAACGCAAAATATAAAAAAGAAATTTTACTATTTTTTTAATGACATGATATCAAACCTTGCGTATAGAAGGCGATTAAACACAAATTCTTTAGAATGTTAATGACAGAAACATTTAAAAGTCACTCTAATAAAAGGCAAGTTTTTTTTTTTTTTTTTTTTTTTTTTGTATAGAAAGGTGAAAGATTTAAGAGTGGAAATGTCTTTAAATCTCTATTAATACATTTTTCGGTCAACTATAAATAAATTGTAAATAATAGTACAATCTACGAAAAAATAAAAAATAATAATAATAATGAAATGCAATCTGAGTATAACTAAAAATATAGTGCATTATATTTTGATAATTTTACACTCACTGCAAAGGGAATGAAAAAATGATATAGACATCACGTGACTTTCTTTTATGTCTCTTTCATTATTCATATTGATAGGAAAACATTGATATTTCCGTGTGAGGTAATGTTTCGTAAATATACAGGCAGGTTCTTGTCGATGAATGAATTTTATTCGACAGGAACAGTAATTAACAGCTTATGGCCCAACATGTGATTGAAAAATACACAATTTCGTAGATTAATAAAATTTATTCGAGTGCCTGAGGCCTCATTTTGTATTTTTTGGTGAAAAATGGTGAAATGAAAGTAGTATATTATATAAAAAAAATCTAGTTAACTATGTTCCAAATTTAGAAATGTCTTTTAAATTCAGACAACTCCAAATGTAAAACTTAGTTGTGAATCTTGCTAAAGCCGATCTCGGTTGATACCAAAAGACTGCGAATATGTTCATCGCTTTTATAGATATATTCACCGCAATAATTCTAATAAAGAAAAGATATTCAATCCTTTGTAAGAATGTTATTACTGTCTCATTCTTAGTTTCTGTTAAAATCTTTAAAAGAGAGAGACATGTAATAACCAAACATTCTGAGCTTTCATAGCGATCGTACAGAACTTTATACAGCGACCGAATATCTAGGTGTACAAATAGCACTGTAAAAAAAAAAAATTCGGCATTTTACAACAAAAGTTGCTGGCACCGCGGCTGCCAGCACAGTTGCTGTAAAATTCACAAGTTGCTGTCTTTTATGGTGCTGTAAAATTAACTGCACTTTGCTGTAAAATTCACAAGTTGCTGTCATTTATGGTGCTGTAAAATTAACTGCACTTTGCTGTAAAATTCACAAATTGCTGTCTTTTTTGGTGCTGTAAAATTAACTGCACTCTGCTGTAAAATTTACAAATTGCTGTCTTTTTTGGTGCTGTAAAATTAACTGCACTTTGCTGTAAAATTGACAAGTTGCTGTCTTTTATGGTGCTGTAAAATTAACTACACTTTGCTGTAAAATTTCCAAGTTGCTGTTTTTAACGGTGCTGTGTAATTTACTGCAATTTGCTGTATATTTTACAATATGCTGTTTTTAACAGTGATGTGAAATTTACTGCACTTTTCTGTTAATTTTAAAAGTTGGTGTTTTTAATAGTGATGTGAAATTTACTGCACTTTGCTGTAAACTTCATCAGATGCTTTTATTAATAGTATATTTTATTTAAAAGTTTGTATTTACATTTAATATTTATAAATTTCGTTTGTTCAATAAAATATGTATTCAGCCAACAATTCTCATGGTTTTTGATAGACTGTTTTTACAGATTTGAAATCTTTAAATAGCGTTTTCTCAGTTTACATTTTTTCATGAATTTATGATCTTCAAAATCTAAGACTTCCAAAGATATTTAAGAATATACTTAATGTATATGGATGTTTAATAGAACTTAAAAGAATTGGGGATCAATTTTTGCAGTATCTTTAAAAGAAAAATTAAGAAAAATCCCCTCCCCCCCCCCTCCCTTTCTTCTCAAATTTTACCAAGCACTTTTTAAGCTTTTTTTTTTTAACTAATGAATAAATTTCAAAACCCATACGTAATTCTTTTTAAATTGTTTCCCTTAAACATGCAAAAAAGTTGCCAGTTCGTTCCTAAATATCTCAAAAAGTTTTAGCTGTTTGAAGATTATTAATTCATGAAAAATTGCAGACTGAGAAAACATAATTTATAGATTTCAATTCTGCAAAAAAAAAAAAAAAAAAAAAATTAAAATTAAAACCACAAGAATTGGTTCCGGAACATATATTTTATTAGACAAACCTAATATAGTCCAGTTTAAAAACATTAAGTGGAAATATAGGCTATTGTATAAAACTTACTTCAATAATAATTATAGAACTTTGGATAAACACCATAAAATGCAATAAACTCGCAACAGTTTTTTGGGTCGAAAGAACTCACGATCCTTCATCAGACGTACAAAGTAGGCACGAGTGCTGCATTCAATAATGTCGTCAAAGGGGCCATGTCATCTTAATTCAGTTGCTGCTTCAGATTCTGAGCATTTGCTGAGAATTGTACAAGATTTCATTTTTTATAATTCTGAAAAATTCACTACATTTTGTAGCAAAGTTTACAGGATGGTGTTCTTATCGGAGCTATAAATTTCACAACACTGTTGTAAAAAAAAAAAAAAGAAAAAAAAAAAAAAAAAATACACACGAAAAGATCGGTTTCTTTCTTCTTCATCTTTCTCTCCACGTCTCTCTCTCTCTCTCTCTCTCTCTTTTTTTTTCTTCTATAAAGTCATGTTAAGCCTGAAATAAAGCTTCAGAAAAGTATAACTGAAGACATAGACTAATAATTTAAACTATTTTTGGAATGTAGTATTTTTCACTTTTCCTCACTCAATAGAGAGTTAAACCTGTTGATTTTGTATTATGGTTTAAAGATTAAAGAAGCATTTTAGCTTGGTTCGTCAAATTTTAGGTACTCTGATTAAAATATCTTCAAAATTTAATGTCATGGATAATTTTTGAAAAATATTTTTTTTAATATAATATTTATTTTCTTATTGTATTTGTAACTTAATTTTTTGTTTGACAATAATAATAATAAATAATAATAATTCTTATTATTATTATTATTATTATTGCTTGGACGTGCTTGCTTTTCATGTTTATTGTTACTTCAT
The DNA here is from genome assembly GCA_963930645.1 of Salticus scenicus. Taxonomy (NCBI): domain Eukaryota; kingdom Metazoa; phylum Arthropoda; class Arachnida; order Araneae; family Salticidae; genus Salticus; species Salticus scenicus. Next base: position 57,596,441 of record OZ005654.1, on the reverse strand, counting down.
GTTTATTGTTACAGATTTAAATTCTGAACCAACTATAATAAATTTTTAATACTGCTTCCGATTTTTTGTTCAACTTTTTGCATGGTTGCTGCATCCTTTCTATAATTAATTGTCCAATGTCTTTTTTTTTTTAAATGCAGGGTTTGACACAGTTACTTTTTAAGTACAATGTTTAATTTAATTTTTTTTTTCATTAGAAAAAAAAAAAAAAAAAAAAATGCAATGATTTTTATCATTGCAACAGCAGTTATCTCTGGTCGAATATTACAGACATTACTTTATAAAAATAGTGTTATTGAAGAAGTGATAGTGGCGATCCCTGTCTTATATTTAATTGCAGAGATCACAAAATATTTTTTATTTTTATTTATTTATTCATTTATTCTGTTTATGACGAAGTCATGAAAAGAATAAAGTATTTTCGCGCAGATGCCCTAACAATACACCCCCAGTGCATCTTTGTGATGTCTCTAGGGAATGTTCTTTATTTCTCAAGATATCTCAAGGATGTCCTGGGGAGAATACCAGGGGAACTGCAGTGTAGGTGCGCCATCAAAATTATAAAGATAAGAATAGGGAAAAGATGTTTGGTTCTCTATGAAAACATGATTCTTCTAGGAGTAATTTACGTTATGTTTTTCCAATGTGAATATTAGATATGTTAGGTCTACCGGAAAGTTTTGCATTTTTTAATTAAAATACTTACATCGGAAAGTTATCTTGGATAACATTTAAGGTATTCTTGTGTAACTCTCAAGATGATAATTGTTAAATAAAAATTTTCATTTTATTAATTCAAAAGGACAGAACTTTCCAGTAAACCTAACATTTTAATGACAAATTTTCTAGATGACACATTTGTTATTCCTAATCACAAAATTGATGCCAATTATTCCGAATGGATATAATTGTCGTTACACTGACAGGAATCCTACCTATTTAATTATTCCTTGTTTATTACCCTTTGATCATTTTCCAATTTCTAGAAAATTCTACCCAGTGTTGCCAGATTGAGGACTTTTTTTATTCAACTATCACCAATAATTTTGAGAAATGATGTTTTATATAAATAATAGATGATTTATCTTCGAAGCGATTAGGTAACCGTTACAATTAAAATTTAGTGGTAGCAATTGAATAAAAAAAAAAGCCCCCAAACTTGTAACACTGATTCTATCTCACAAAATTCTATAAAATTACCATTTTAATTCTTTCTAAAATATATCATTTAAACTTTATTATTCCCAATCTAAAATACAATTAAGTATTACTGTAGTTATGAATGTCATTTTTTTACAGTGTCACACTTGGTCACCTAAAAAATTTATCAGTTTCTGTAAGTGAATAGTTAAATGTTATTCTTTTGGAATGCCACAATGCTGATAATTTACTCTCTTTTTATTATCATTTAAGAACATAGCAGTAATTTTCACTTTTTCACTCCTGAGCATAGCAGGATGAGTAAACTTAGAATCAGATATATGTTCTATTAAGGATCCAAATGATACAACTCTGGGGGGAAAAAATAATAATAATATTTTGTATAGAATATGATATGATTAACTTTCTGATTTACAGGGCTACACTAAAATATTCAGAGAGATCAAAAGCTGTAATTATAATCTAATGACTGCATTTTCTTTTGCGTTAAGTCTTTTTAAAACTTTCCAAAATGCGTAAAAGTAATTTTAAAATCAATTAGTCTATCTGTATATTTTTCAGTCATTCTGTCTGTTGTGTGATAATGTAGGCAAAGAATATTAAAAGTTATTCGATACGACAATTACGTACAGTTGGAAAGTGTTACTAATCAATGCGTACTGCATTATTTTTCTTTCTTGTTTTTTTTTTTTTTTTTTTTTTTTTTTTTCTTCAATATATTTTCTATACATACTGTATAGTTATCAACTCTTCTGCTATTCCCGAAAGATTACTCTCCATATGAATATGTACAGTCATAAAATAATAATAATAATTTCCTTCCCCGACTAATTTCGCCGAAAATTAACATAGAAACCGGCAGTTGATGCCTAACGATTGGTAATAACATCTAGTTTTTTTATTCAATTGCTAAATTTTGTTTAGGGTGTCATGCACATATTAAAACTTGTACAAGCTTCTTCTTCTTCCTTTTTTTTTTTTTAATTTCCCGAATTGTAACACCCATTTTTGAGTACGTATTCGAACTTCTGAGGTCAAGGCGATTCGAAAAAAGGTATATTTTATATTCTTTATATCAAGTTTTCATCGAGCAACAAGCAAAAATTTATCAAGAGTAAATCTCTATATTAAAAAAAATAAAATTCAGATATCACACAGAAAAGTATTGTATCCATTCAGATAATAATCGGAAAATAAATATAACAATTTTAAATATAAAATTATGTAAAGTAATGCTAATTAAGAAATGATGTGTACGTCTAAACTTACTTCAATAACTATTATAATCATGAGCAAGCAAAGTAGTATATGACACAAAAGATAACGAGTGACAGCCCGCTAAGAGCAATAAAAATTGAAATATCACTATATTCGAAAAATAATAATAGGAATGAACTGTAACCCATATTTTTAATGATGCCCATTCTATTCGTGCAAAAATTAAGGCAGGTCGTAACTCATAATTTTTTTAAATATGATTTTATTAATTATTTTCATAATTCAAAAAAAAATTTTAATCAAAAATATGCATGGAATATATTTGGATTAATTCATAATAACGTTAAAAAAAAAAAAAAAAAAAAAAAAAAAAAGAAAGAAAGAAAGAAATTTTAATCTATTAATTTTTTGGGAAGACATGAATTAATGTTTATTGCATTCATTTAACATTAGCATCTCCATATTTTAACAAATTATAACTCTGAGAAAAATTGATAGAAACATATAAACTATGTCATTTTCTGAGTTGATTTGTACCAAGTAATCCAAAAAGCTCGTCGAAATTGGGGGGTTGCCTTTGAAAAAAAAATGAAGTTGATGCCAGTTTTAATATGTAGACACCCCTTAAGCAAAATCTAGCTAAACCGTTCTAAACTAGATCTTATTACTAATTGATTGGCACCAGCCGCAAGTCTCTACACTAATTTACGGCGAAATTAGTCGGGAAAGGAGGGGGGTGATGGTTTTTTTTTATGATTGTACATAAAGTGCGGCCCGAATGAATAAAATAGATTTCCAATGCGGCCCACTAAGTGTTTTGGGTTGGACAGGTCTGATCTAGAGAGTTTTAAACGAAAATTACTCCTACTTTCAGATAATCTGAACAACACTTTTGAAATAATATACCGCAATTGGAATACAAATACCTTTCTATCTCAGGAAATATGAACATTTTTATGAAAAACGCTTCCATTGTGCATGCGCGAAAGATAGAAAATTTTTTATTACACAGGGTTGAATGCTAGATATATTGGGCAACTTTGTCAAAAGTTCATTTATAAACAGAGTAAAAATTTAACAAAAAGAACTAGCTAGATTTTAGATATTTTTCTAGAGTTGAAATTTAACAAAGGGTTTTCCCCGTCTTGTGCAATTAATTTGAAGATCCAGTTATTTCAACCACTCTCCAAAAGTACTCTTTTGTGAAAAAATTTTTATAAGCCTGTAGACCTAACTTATTTTTGTTTATTTACTAAGATTTGCGAAATCATAAGGGGTTTTTCCCACAAAAAAGAACATTTACAAAGAGATGGAAATAATTGAATCTTCAAATTAATCATGCGCCGTGTAAAAAGTCCTTATCAAATTTCAACTCAAAAAAAAAAAAAAAAAAAACTAAAATCTAACTCGTTCTTTTGCCGACAATTTTCTTACTTTTTACTCTATTTAAATGAACTTTTGATAAAAGTTGTCCAAATATCTAGCTTTCAGCCTACGTATTTTTTTTTTTTTTAATCTTTCGCATGCGCAGTGAAAACGTTTTTCATAAAAAGACTCACATTTAATGAGACGTTTAAAATATTTGTATTTCAATTGCAGCATATTGTTTCAAAAGTTTATTTTATTTTATTTTATTTTATTTTTTATTTATTTTTATTTTTGAGTAAATAAATGCTTATATCTCCGTTATTTAACTTGCTATCGTCACACAAATTCATCCACAAATTGTAATTGGTTTAAAATAAAACATCCTAAAGTTACAGATCATTTCTTTAAATTTAATAATACAGGGTGATCACAAACATTATAGATTTTGCTCAATTTGTTCCTGCTTTTAAATGTTGTCTTAAACCAACCTTCACAGAAAAACATGAGGAAAATACACTTCTTTAAACGCCCAATGTTTGAAAACATTATATTGAGAGAAAAGTTTTTAAATTGAAAAACTGATCGTTTGTAAATCTTGTTAAACTTTTGAGCAATAACGTATCAAGCTTTCAACCCGCGTAATTAAAAAAATCTACTTTTAGCACATGCATAGTAAGGAAAAAAAAAAAAACTTCAAATAGTCAAATCGTAGCGAATACTACCCATGTTAATTTTGTGTTTTGGAGTACTATTTCTTCAAGTTTTGTAACAATGTTTTGAGATGCATTCTTGTTATAAACAAAATATTTTCCAAAAATAATTTAATGCTTTTTGAAAAAAAGTTATATCTTCCTTAATAATAGTACGATTTAAAAAAAAAAAAAAAAAAAAAAAAAAATGCAAATATTGTACATTGTACATATAGAGTGCAATAATGTGTTAAAGTTACAAGTTATTTGTAGATATTTATAATATAAGGTGATGAAGAATGTTTATGCTTTTCTTCAGTTTATAGTTTGTCCCCTAATTCCATTCGTGACTAACTTGACAGTATAAAATGTAGTTTATAAATGTTCTTTGCATGTTTGGAGTTTAATGCCACTTCATCCAGTATTTTTATTTATTTATTTTTGAAAATCGAAAAAAATGTCAAAATTACAAGTATTTCTAATACTTTTTTCACCCACTGTACATAATGAACCCTTTAAAACAAAAGGACTCATACGAAGAAAACAAAGTATCCAAAATCAACATAAAAGTAAGAAATTATTCTTACACCAATTGCATCTAAAAATGTTTTATTTAAAGCAAGAAAATTTATAAAGAAAAATTAACGTGAAATTTTTTTTAGGCCGTATATGTACAGGTTCCTTCAAAGAAATTTCCAAAATACTTGTCAATGAAGAAGTCTTGTACCTTAATCTTAAAAAGTAAAAATATAAATAAATAAATAAATAAATAAATAATGAAAATAATGCTTTGATACATAACAATAATATATATATATATATATATATATATATATTTTAAGAATATAATTATTACATTTAATCCTATCAGGATTACAAGAGTCATCTACTTGTCCCAATTGACTATTATAGAGTTACAGGTTAATAATGCAAATAATTTCTGATATAGGCTGTTATGTTATTGAGAAACAAGGAAGTTCAACCTTAAAAAAAAAAAAAAAAAAAAAAAAAAAAACGAAATACGTGATAATTTTACAACCTATGTTTGAAGTACTGAATAATTTCGTCGTTAGATGTCAAAATTTATATTTAAAAATGTAAATAATTTCCAAAGTTTACAATTATTTCTCCAATCTCATCTATAAAATTCGCAATTTTTCGAAGTTGTTTCCCGAAATATGCATCAATTCTGCAACCTATTAAAAAAATGTACAAGCATTTCACTCTTCTTTGTTAAAATTTACGTTTAATTGCAATTAATTACTGAAGCAAATTTTTTTTTGTTGTTAATCAATAAAATTCGCACATTTCCCCAACTTTTGTATCAGTTCGTACTATTTATATTTACAGCTTTATATGGTAACTACTTTACTGAAACCGCTATTACTTTTAAAGCTAAGAAATTAACGGTGAGAGAAGCTCGATCTCGTATAGTTGTTGTTGTTGATAATACATATAATGTAATATGTATAATATTGATGTAATATATATAACAAAAATGAGATTTCCTAACACTAATTACCATATCAATTAATTTGGAATATATATATATAATAAATATTTCTGTAATAGAAACAATGGTAGTTAAAAAAGAAAAAAAAATGTCGAATGTTTTCCGTGATGCATGCTAAAATTCTTATAAAGAAATAATTGATTTCATAATTAATATAACGATAGATATATTTCCAGTGTTATATGAGACAGGAGCAAAAAGTACTTGCTTATAAAGCAAAATAGAAAACTAATGCCTTTAGAAGTTGAAAGATTGTTTTGTAAAATTTCTAAATTTAAAATCAGGATTTGACTTTAATATTACAGTTCCATTAATGCTTGACTGTTTTGTTTTCAAATAAAATAAATTTGCACAGAAATTATTATATTTGTGTTGGAAGTAGCAAATGCTTATCTACTCAATTTAAAATAAATAAAAAGAATCTTCAATTTATATCTAGCTAGAAATAATTTAACGAATTTGTCCTAAAAGTCTGTAGACTAGACTACTAGGTTCAAACATAGTTCATATCCATCATCCTAGTCCTGTAAAATGTTCTGTGATTTCCCCCAAAACTCACAGGAAAAACGCCATGAAATGCACTCCTCCAAAGACTTGGGTCTCAAAGGCAGACAAGCAGGTTAGATTCTGCCATTATTCCTGATACGTTTAAATCAGTCCACAGATATACGCAGAATAAATTATTAGAAATTTTTATTAGATTTATTAGATTACACAGGCCTACAAAAATGAAGTTGACAAAATTTGATTCGATGATTTCAGCTGATCTTTGTTTTTTGATATGATGAAACCGAAAATGCAGCCCATTTTTCTCTATCACGAAAAGATTTTTGTCAATACAGGGTGTTTACCAACACAATTTCTTACATATACCATCATAAAAACAGGTTGTTTGGTTGGTTGATATGTTTTTAAGTTGCACTAGTGCTTCGCAGTTACAACAATAGGTATCTATGATTAATTAATAATAGAAACATACTATAAAACTTACCACATAATTATATTGGTAGAAGAGTAATGGAAGAAATTGTATAGGCAGGCACCCTGTATTGACAAAAATCTATACGTGATAGAGAAAAACTGGCTTCATTTTCGGTTTCAACGCACCAAAAACATACAGATCAGCCAAAATTATTAAATCAAAATTTTACATGTCGACCTGTGTTATCATTTATACCCAGATTCTTTTTTTTTTTTGTTTAGAAAAATGAAATATTTCATAAAAATTATAGTAGTTCTTATATAAATTTATCGCACTAAGGCTATTATGAAACGTAAAATCGTCATTTTTTGGCATGTTAGAAAAAATCTCTTTCATTCGTAATCAGAAGAATAGGCAGGTATCTTATTCATTCACTAAAAATCTCACTGTTTTTATTTAAATGTAAAAACAAATGATTTTTGACAATAGTGTATCAAAATGATTAAATTTTCATTTTTTTTTTTTTTTTTTTTTTTTTTTTTTTGTGTGTGTGTGTGTGTGTGTGTGTGTGTGTGTGTGTGCGCGACGAAATATGTTATATTCTTGATTTACAAAATTTATGTTTAATTACAGCTAATTACTCGAACACGTATTTATTTTTATCATCCATTGCTAAAATATGGAATTATATCTGTGTTTAAGCGTCAAAAATCGAACTGTTTTGCTGATTCCAAAAAAATTAAATATTTACCAATAAATCCGCATATTTCAGAATTAAGGTGTATGCTTACTAAAATATGCCATTAGATTTTTATTAACTAACGCTTAATACAAGGAAATGCTATTTATTTATGGGTATTGTATTATATTGAGGGAAAAAAGAATAAATAAGTTAACAAACAAATAAAGAAAGAAAGAAAAGGAAAAGAAAGGAAATAGTATTTAAAGTCCTTATTATCATTATTAATATCTTAAAACGTGAAAAAAATTAAAAAGTAGTACTCTGTAAGCCGAGTTTATATATATATTTATATTAAACGCGCAATAAAATGCATTAAATCTAATGATAGACAGTTATTTTACACTTGGAAATAATTTATAGCAGTCTTATCAATACTATGTGCAATAGATTAAAACCATCTGTGTCTGTGGTTAGTGGTTATCGTCAAATGCCCTGGATAGAAAAACTTCTGCGCTCGAGGCAATAAATGATATAATTGTTTAGGTTGGGACGTTGGGAGTGGATGACCTTTTTTAACCTTTCGTACAGTATTTGCTGATCTTACATTCGCAAATTTTTATTTTTGTTTTTCTGTCGTAACAATTATTCTGTTTAATATTTAATATCAAATTAATACTGTTTCATTTAAACAATATATAAATATCTACGTCTTAACCCCCCCCCCCCCCGAGAAGCCTGTTCGCTCCCCTTAAAATTCTGATCGTAACAAAATTGCGTGATTTTACACTCAAAGAATTCATTAATAGCATTACTATTTTTATAGTTTCAATCTTTAATTTAAAATTTTACGAATCTACCTTCACCGCTTTCCCTACTTCGCTGTAATAATTTTAGCTCTTCGAAAGTATGTGTCCACATTTATGTACTTCACTCCACAAAAAAAAAAAAAAAAAAAAAAAAACTCTGTTGCACGGATTTTCTAAGCTTAACACTTAATGTCGAAAGAAAGTCAATTTTATGAAGACATATCAGTATATATATATATATATATATATTTTTTTTTTTTTTCCAAAAAGAATTTTTATGAAAAATAATAATAATAAATTTGTTTTAAACCAATTATTCATTTTAAGAGTATTGACCAGTTCTTTTGAAATATATCCATACTGAAAAATTACATACTTCCTGGAGAAGGGAGCAATTATTCTCTCGAAAGGAGGGGGGAGATGCCCATACACAAATAACTTTTCCTTGCTGATTATCACAATCATATATATGTATATATATACATAATACATTGAAAAATAAAAATAATTCTCATTATGTACATTTATACGAAATTTTGCCCTACACTGCCGCATTAAAAAAAAAAAAAAAAAAACAGTATGACAGCGAAACCTGTTGAGTGAATGATCACTAAATGTAATCAAAACTAAGCTAAGTCAAGGTCCAACTAAATATGATGTTTGGTTAAATTTTGTTCATTCGTTCGTAAGGTATGGTGTATATAAAATTTTTGATACACATTGACACACATGCACACTCATACATAAAGAGAGAGATTTTTCTAGACGTGGTCTAATCGTGTTCAGAACGACTGAAAACGTGTAAATCCATCGAAAACCAGAAGATCGAAAATTTTCAAGAATTCAGTAAGAAGAAGAAGAAAAAAAGATAGTTTTCTTTTGATTAAAATATTCCAAAAGGGTAATAAATAAATGAATAAGTGTAAAAATAGCTCAGCCTTTTTCTTAAAATATAAAATTACGTTCATTGGCAACGGTTACTTATATAAACCTTTTAAAATTTGTTTTACATTTTTCTACTTGGTGCCAAAAGAAAAAAAGATAAATCGTTTTCAATTGCTGTATTTTACTGAAAGAAATAGATTTCTCGTCCTAATGCTTTTCTTTATAATAGAAATTCAGAGCTCAAAATCTCCACCGTTTTCATCCACATTTTCCATCACTAAATTTAACCCTTTCATTCTCCGTGATATCAATTGGAATCATAACAATTCAGATTTTCTTTCTTTCCATCCAACACTCACGCTGATTCAGAATAAACAATATTAAAATTTCTATACATTTTCCCACCGAAAATATATATATTTTAGATGAGTTCACTATCCTTGTTGATAAATGAAAGTATATTTTTCTCTATTCCGATAATAATATTGGAATCAGTTTCCTGTTTTTAGGCAATTTAAGTAAATTAACTGTTTGAAATATTCTTTATTTTAATTTTTATAATTTGTATTTCTTCCAAAATTTTGATATTTTTATTCATTGAAAAGTTACCACTTAAAATCATAAGTGGTATCAGTGGTTATATTAAACATAAACAAACACATTTCTAGTTGCTATGTTATCTATATAAATTCATACTCTGCTATTACTCCTATTATATATATATATATATATATATATATATATATTACCTTTGAAATAAATTTATCACTAAATATAAGATTTATTGTGTTATGGATGGAAAAAGTTGGGAATGAACAGGTTAAATACAATTTTTATCATAAAATAAGTCAAAAAATGATTGATACTGAATAATAGTTGGAAAATGTCCTTAAAAAAGGTGGTATTTCGAGCTATACAGAAATTAAAAATTCAAAGAAGCATTAAATGTAAGACAATATAAAATAGCACATAAATTTAATATAAAATCCAGCTTCAAAATAAGTATATCTGTTCGATGGCAGATATCAATTTTGAAAATTAATTAATTAAATTACAATAAATAAATAAAAGTTAGAGAAAACTATTCTGAGATTCAAAATACCATATTATCTCATATATTTCCCTTTTTAATAGAATTCCTCGCTATGTCATCATTCGGGAGTTTTCTGAAGGATCGCAAACGATTTGTTTGCAAAAGGGGTTATTAAGAAATAAAACAATTTTCATTTTAGTTTAATTAAATTATCTGAAATTTGTTATTTAAACTGGAATTAATATTCTTAAAACGAAAGAAAATATAAAATTTTGAATTATTTTCATTTTAAATGACTCAAAAATTTTCAAACTAAGATCTAATGGATCTCTGCGCAAATTAATATATTTGAAAGTAATTCATTTTAATTAATCAACACAAAATATTAATATTGTAAAAATTAACAACAAACCTTTTCCATGGACCATTCTATGCTTGCCTCATCGACAGTTAAGACAGAAAATATCTACTACAAAGAGACAGGACAGATGTTATGTTCCTGGGCAGATGTTTTAGTCTAAAGTCCAAAGGAAGTTCCGTTGCTATTGGTTACGAGAGGAAGAAATAAATTTTTACAAGATTTTGTGCTGTATTTTTATTTGAAAGAACAGGTGCTTGAAAAACTACAGCAGAAAGTGCAGGAAAAATTACAACATTTTTTTACAGTGAGGCTATGATAAACAAACTTACTAATTTTCAAAGTTCTAGATCCAACCGTTTTGGTTTTATACTAGATACATACATATAAAAAGTTGTAATTTTGAGGGTAGGTGGATGACATAAACGCACAAGGGGAAGTAAAGAGGCTGAAAAACCTTTACCAAAGATGGTAGTACAAAAGCCTTTTCCAGCGCAAGAGACAAGGGTATTAAAGAAAGAGGGTTAAACATTTTTTTTTTTTTTTTTATTTCATAAGTTAATTGAATATTACTGTGTCTGTGGAGTTTGCAGTCTGTAAGATGTGGCTAATATTGTGAAGAGGTGTGTCGATTAGCATGAAAGTCCACCAACGTAACGGTCTAAAAAGGAAAAGAAAGTTTCTTAAAGAGCTTTCTTTCATAAAGAGCTCCTTTCAAAATAATGCACCTAATGTCAGAGAGAATTGTTGAGAGAGAGTATACCACGGCTAAATCTAATTAAATAACTCTTTTATTTTGATAATTCGCAATCGCATTATAATTTTGTATAAATGATATATTCTAATTAAACAGATTAATTATGCCGCAGATAGTTAATTGGAATGTTATCAAAGATATTTATTAGTTCTTAAATTAAATATATAATTACATAATACTATATCAATTAATGGTCTTATTATAATATTCCTATACAAAATCTAGTATAATAGTAGATTTTTTTCTTTTTGCTTGATATAGCTTGATCAGTATGTAGATGCAATCAAGAAATCAAAAGACATATCATTCAAGTAGAGAGCATATGAAAAAGAAATCTTTCCTCGTAATTTTCTGCAGTATGAACAATAAAAATTTGCATCATGCATTATCATAAGAAATTAAATTTATCAAAACACTAATCATATATCATAAATATAAATATATATATATATATATTTAGAACAATATAACACAGCATAATTTAATGTAAGCCTCTATTTAACAAGTACAAAAATGCTGAATTGTTAAATAATTCTTTATCTTTTGCAATTTAAAACAAATTAAATATTTTCGGTTTATATCAGTAAAAGTTAAAAAAAGAAAAAAAAAATATATATATAAATTAATTTGTATTATAATCTTTAAATATATATATAAACAAATAAATGAATATATCACAAACTTGCTAGAAATTCTAATTAAAATGTAATCTTATTTATATATTCAGCTGTTTTTCTTATATCTTCTTAAAATTCAATTAGTGTGCATGAAATTAGTTTCTATTTTTCAATTTCAATTTATTTATAAGATGTAAATTTATGGAAAACTACAATTTAGTCGTTTATACTTTATGAATTCCTCCAAAAAGATTTTCCATCGATGAATATTATAACAAGGTGAATATATCGTTTTTTTTATTTTTTTTATTTATTTTTTTATTTTTACTAAAACATATAATGATTTCTATTTTTTTTACGAAAGAACGAATCAGCAATTTCGTTTTTGATAAATTTTTAGAATATTAGTTATAATAATGATACATATTTAGTAGGCCAAAGACAATTTGAAGAAAAAAAAAAAAAAAATGTAGGTTTTACTTCTTATCAATTCACTTGACTTTTATACATAAGTTTTGTATATTATTTCTCTTTAAATTTATTTATAAAAAGGAAATTATGTGAAATTTCGCAAGTCAATATTTTTTTAAAGTAAAACTTTTATCATATATTTTATCAATTAACATATATATATATATATTATCTATTAGAAAAATGTTTAAAAGTTTTACCCGATTGAAGAGTTAAAAGCTCGAATCCCTTCAGACACAAGAAAAAAATCACTAATAAATACATATGTTGTTGCAGTTATATTATTGCATACTTGCCAACATCCTAATTAATATCCCGTAGTCTTGTTAGTCCCGCCCTTTTTCTCATACCAATAAATTTTTAGAATAATATTGTTCAAATGCAGTTACGATTAAATAAGAGGGAAAACACTCTAAAAAAGTACCGGTGTGAAAAAGAAGGCGGAGCTAACAAAACTACGGAATATTAATTAGTATATTGGCAACTATGTATTATTGTTTAATAACACTTATAACATGCATTTAAAAATAAAAACAAATATTTGCAGTTTTAAGACAAAGAATAATTTGGAGAGGGGGAAGGAGTAAAAATGCTCTGGAATAAATTATGAAATTTAGGAACTCTTTATTTTTTAGAGGTAATTTGTTTCCAATTTATGATGTCAGCAGTGCTGCCAAATTTAGGACTTTATTCAATAATCACCCATAAGTTTCAAGAGTGATATTTAATATAAAGTAGAATCTTGCTTATCCGAGGCAATGTGGAGTAAGGGTACCTAGGATAATTGAGAACTCGAATAACACGTACTCTGTCGAAAGATCGAGGGAGAAACCTACGGAAAAATTTAAAACAGATGAAAACGTAATCAATGGAGTGAAATAATGCATCTACTATATTTTAAATATAGTCAGTTAAAATGCAATACAGTACTGTATAGTGAAATTTAATCAAATTTATCTACGTTGTTTGCCAAAAGCCACGCCTCCTCCTGGGCGTGGCCTTTTCTGATAACCAAGGCTCTACTGTACATAACAGACAATTAAATTTTGAAATGATTAGGCAACCGTTACAGATGTAATTTAGTGGTAGATATTGAATAAAAATGTCCTTATTATGGCTTCACTAGTTATAAATTTTTATATTTTTTCATCTTCTTAATACAATAATAATAATAAAAAAAAAAAACAGATAATATCTTTTGTTAATTAAAAATACATTTTCATTTAGCTCGTACTTTATTTCGTCTTTTCTGCAGAAATTCAAACTATACACTTATGTACTAGTAAAGGTAACTATTGTTGAGTACGCGCGTGTCCATTTTAAGAAAATTTTAAGTTTTCTCGAAAATTAATTTTTCAGTTACAAAAATAATTCAGTGTGTATTTTTCTCAGTATATCATCATGTACAGAAACACTTGTACTTAATTTTCCATCAGCAAATAAGATTGATATTTAATATGGTAATTAGTTCGATTAATTTATATTAGATATTAATTAATGTGTATTATAATTAATAAATAATTTGCATGCTTTGTATTTTTGTTGCTTTTCCATCGGACAAATTTGCGTAAATCCTAGTTTAACTAAGCTATTTAATAGACTTTATAATTTTTTCCATGGTCTTACTACCTTTTAACCCTTTGCGGCGCAAGACAATTTGAAACATTTAAATTATACTGCCACCGGAATTCATGAACTAAATTAAACTAAAAGAAATTTTAAATTTTAAGGTTTAAAAAACCGGCCTTTTCTGATATGTTATAAACGTGAAAATTTGCTAAAATATTTCCGGGATGAATTTTTGCAGCTGGATCTTAAATTTTGCGTCCTCGTGGCGAGGACACCGCGCGTTAAGGGGTTAAAATTTTAATATAAATTTCCATTGAATTTGAATTTCATTTCGCCTTATCTGCAAGAATTCAAAGGTATCCACTATTGTATCAAAAAAGGTAATTACTACTGCGTTTTGAAGTTCTCACCATAGGCAAATAAGTTTCTTGGTAAATTAATTTTCCAGTATAAAAGTAATTCAACGAAAACTTTTCTCACTACAGCCATAAAGAGAAATACTTAATTGAGATATAGAACACTTGTTATAGATAGTCTCTAAAATTAAGAACATTACACACAAAAAATAGCCGAAAAATGTTCTTACAATGGCCATTACTGGTGCAGTTACCCTAATTTTAAACTGTTTCCAAATATCCGTTACTTTTAGGTAAAATGTATGTAAAAAAAATTTAAAATTATGATTTTATGGTATATTAGCAGGTTTTGCCCGCTTCGCTGGTCATTATATTGAAAAGAATTATCAAAATACCATATCATTAATAATAATAATAATAACAATAATAAATCATTGAAATCAGTAAAATCTAAGTTAAAATTCTCGCTACCTTTGGTAGCAGTTTTCTTACTCTCCACACTTCTCAAAATTCTTTTATAGCGTATGATGCATGCACATACCTAACCGACACATAAAAAATCGGGATCCTGATATTATTTGAAGCAGAGTTGTGTTTTAAAACATATTTTTTAGCTTCTCCGCCCCGCCCCGCTTTTAAAGGAAAGAAGGCAAAGAGGAAGTTTCGCAAAATATCTATATATTATGAGAAGATACATATAACTGACCCACACATTGAAAATCTCCTTCCGAAGATAATTTACTGCAGAGTTACGCAAGAATACACGTTCCCCTCCGCCGTCTAAAGGGCGGTAGACTGGAATTTCACAAAATCACTTTGTAGTTTGTGTTGAATACACAGAAACAGTCCACACATCAAAAATTAACATTCTAAGATAATTTGGAACAGAGTTACGCATGGAAACATGTTTTTCTCCCCCTCCCCCGATCCTCAAAGGGAGGGGGATAGCATGGAATTTCAAATAATCCCTTAGTAGTTCCTGTGTGTTGAGAACGCATAACCAATCGACATATCAAAAAATCGCTTTTCTGAGATAATTTGGAGCAGAGTTACTCTTTAAAACGTGATTTTGCCTCCCCCCTCCTTTAAAGGGAGGAAAGGGGAGATTTCACAAAATCCCTTTATAGTGCGTGTTGGGAATGCATAACCAGCCGGCACATAAAAAATCGCAAAGGATAGTTCGGAGCAAAGTGATTTTGCTGGCAAAATCGAGGCAAAATGATTTTGCTCCCCCCCACCCCCAAGGGGGATAAGGTGGAATTTTACAAAATCACTTTGTAGTGTGTGTCTTGAATACGCATAACCAATCGACACATCAAATAATCGCTTTTCTGAGATATTTTGGAGCAGAGTTACACTTAAAAGTGCTTTTTTGCCCCCCCCCCCTTTCGTAAAATTCCTTTATAATGCGTGTTGGGAACGCATAAACAACCAACACGAAAAGATTAATCTTATTGAGGTAATACGAAACAAAGTTATGCTTGGAAATGAGTCTATTGCCACCCCCCTCCCTAAAAGGGGGAAAGGGGAGACTTTCGCAAAATCCCGTCGCAGTGGGTGTTGGACACACGTAAATAAGTCACACACTAAAATTTGTGACCTCAGCTCCTATAGATTTCCCTGGACGAATTCAGCGCTAAAAGGAGAGCTCGAATTTGCCCCCTCGTAACTCTCCCCCCCCCCCACCTCAAAATCGAAAGTCGCAAAAAAAAAAAAAAAAAAAAAAAAAAATGAGTTTTGGAAAAATCCTGAAGAAGTCTCTTGGCTGTTTTCTATATCTTTGTGCTGTTATTGGTATAGTTTTACTCGAAAATCCGTATTTTTCTAAATTTGCTCCTAAAATCGTTTTAACCCCTACTCCCCCCTCAAAATCCTAAATTCCAAAATCACAGAAAATAAATTTTTTTGTACTCAAGTCTAGTCTCACCCTCTGTAATTTCTTCACTTTGAAGCAATTTGGAGCCGAGTTATGCTTATAAAGGTGTTTTTTCCATCTGTCCCTCCAAGGGGGGAACAGGGGAGTATTTCGTAAAATCCTGTCTTAGTGAACGTCATGGTCGTAAAAACCAACGTGCTCACCGAAATTTGCGATTCTGTCTCCCATAGAATCTCCACGGCTGTGTTGAGTCAGTGATCAGTGAATCAGTTAGTTTACTCTTATATATATATATATATATATAGATAGATAGATAGATAGATAGATTACTTAAAAAAAAAAAAAAACCTTTTTTATTGATTTGTCTTAATTTTAATCTTATTACAAATTATATAATATATCAAATTAATCTTATTGTTTAAAGTAGTACATGAATCTTTTTTTTAGAAAGAAAGAATTTAATTCGACTTCTTCTTTAAAATGTATATACTGTGAAACATCGCCTTTTACGTTTTTTTTTTTTTTTTCCCCACAGGAAGTAGAATGAAATAGTGCCACAAAGGAAAACGTAAATTCTAAGGAAAGAAAAAATTGTGTTTAAATTTATAATTCAAAGAAGAAGTCGATACAGAACTTAGTTTATTTAGGAAGTTCAATTTATTTAAAGAAGAATCTGCTGTATGTCTTTTTCTTTTTTACTTGGATTTTCTCAAAAAAGTATATAATAAATTCTTGATTATTGCATAAATTTCTGAAAATATTTTTCTAATATTTACATAGAATAAAAATATCAGTTTCACACTTCAATTTCGAGTTTTTTTAAACCATTTTTTTATTATTTATCTGTATGTGATTTGTATATTTTCAAGAATTTCTGCCTCGTAATAAATTTGATGTACTTTTCCCAAAATTCTTATGTACTCGCTCTCATCTAGATCGGTAAGTAGGTAGATAAGTTTGTTTGTGAATGTCACGTTAGAAAAAAGGGGAAAATAAATTAGAAAGTTAGAAAATAAATTAGAAATATCAGTCGTATCGTTACGAATAAGGTACCAAGTGTAAGGGGCGATTTTTCTGAATCCAACGGATTAAACAGCTTATCGATGAGACAATTAGATTTTTTTTTAATTAACTAAAGTATTAAAATTAGGTGGCAATAGCAGAAATTGTATGGAAACCGCTTGAAGTGAAAAGAAAACATCTGCTACTCATTAAGTCACATGTTTTTGAGGTGGGATTAAAAATTGCAGTTTTCAAATCTTTTCGGAAAAAAAAAAATCGAGATCTGATACCATTTTTGCTGATTCTTGTGTAAAATTATCTCCTGAATCCGAATATTATTCCCATTTTGCCCAGTCATCCAACGTTTTCTAGATACACCACCCCCTCCCTCAATTTCTTTCCCTGTTCGATAATTTTATGACCATGAATTTGATTTGAAGGATGAAAAATAATTAATTTAACACTTAAAAACAAAATAATATAAAGTTTAAAAAAATAACATTAATGACAGATTAAAAAAGTATACAAGATATGTAATGCATTATTTCAGTGGCAAATCCCTCCCCTCCAGCCCCCCCCCCCCCCAAAAAAAAAAAAAAAAAAAAAAACTTGTCGCAAATGTCCATGTTTTACAATTTTCCAACTTTGTAGCCCCTCAGAAGATATTTAACGGTTAAAATAATCCTCCCCCTACTAAAAATGGTCCATAGAGATCAATACAAAAACTTATTGACATCAATAGAGTTCTATTGGTATGAATTGATTTCTATGGATATCCCTATCGCTATCAATAGAAGCTATTGATATCTGTAACCTATTGATTATATCCTCAACTGATATCAATAGACCTTTACTGACATCATTAGAAATATGATCAGTAGGCTATTGACATCAATAGATTTCTATGGATTTCCCTACCGCTATCAATAGAAGCTATTGACGTCTGTAACCTATTGATTATATCCTCAATCGATATCAATAGATCTTTACATACATCAGTAGAAATTCGATCGGTAGGCTATTGATCCCAATTGGTATCAGTAGAAAAAATGATAGCTGCAAATTTTGTTCATTTTTTTTTCCAAGTCCCGAAAAAAAATAGTTTAAAATGTTTAAAAATCTATATCTCCCGTTTCAAAGCATGCAGAATCACGTGCTACGCATTGTTTTAAACGCAATAAAGCATTCCTCCAAAAAAAAAAAAAAAAAAAAAAAAAAAAAATTCATGCTCCTCAGCCCCCCCCCCCCTTTTGGGGGGGAATGGGAAATCAGGTTCAGTAACACAAAATTTATATTTCGGCTTCTTTCCACGATAACAAATAAAACAAGAAGTTTCATTAAGATTTTTTAGTAACTAAGCCTCTTTATGTATTTTTAAACACAATTTTACCCTGTGTCAGGTATAACGTTAACAAAACTGCAATATTCGAATAAAATGCGAAGTTTTGATCGAAATTTTAAAATATTCCATTTTATTTTATTGACATTTTATTATAAAACAGAATTAAACTATTATGTTGTGGCCACCACAAGACTTTCTTCTATATTTACCTATACATATTCAATCAGTAACAATATAAAAAAAAAATAAAAAAAAAGTACGATTTTTTTTCTAAGTTTTTTTTTTTTTGTTAAAAGTAAAAAAAATCGATAACTTTGTTTTAAATTATCACAGATTTATAGTTCAACCATTCGTTTTAAAGGTATTGACGAGACCTTTCGAAAGATACCCATCTTGAAAATTTATCCCCCCCGGGGGTACTTCCCCCCCAGGGGGGGAACCGATGCCCCCCCATGCAGAAAATTTTTTTCCTAGTTACATACTACTATTATCAATAATTCATATTAATTTTACAATCACAAGTTTAAAAGAACTCTTATTATGCACATTTATACGAATTTTTGTCCTATGCTGCCATGTTAAAAATTTAGATAAATGCTATCACAGCGCCACCTGTTGAGCTATTGATCCCCAAACATAATCAGCACCAGTTAATGTCGGGGACAAACTAAATACCAAGTTTGGTTAAATTTCGTTAAAAAAAAAAATAAATAAAAATTGCGATTTTTTTTCTAAGTTTTGTTTTGTTAAAAGTAAAAAAAATCGATAACTTTGGTTTAAATTATCACAGATTTATGGTTCAACCATTCGTTTTAAAAGTATTGACGAGACCTTTCGAAAGATACCCATCTTGAAACTTTGCCCCCCTGGGTGGGAACTTCCCCCCCCCGGTGTGGGGGGGGGGAACCGATGCCCCCACATGCACAAAATTTTTTTCCTAGTTAACTACTACTATTATCAACCTGATCTTTCGAAAGATTCCCATTGTGAAAATTTACCCCCCCCTGGGGTGGGGGGGGGTATTGCCCCCCCATGCAGAAAATTTTTTTCCTAGTTACATACTACTATTATCAATAATTCATATTAATTTTACAATCACAAGTTTAAAACAACTCTTATTATGCACATTTATACGAATTTTTGTCCTATGCTGCCATGTTAAAAATTTAGATAAAATGCTATCACAGCGCCACCTGTTGAGCTATTGATCCCCAAACATAATCAGCACCAGTTAATGTCGGGGACAAACTAAATACCAAGTTTGATTAAATTTCGTTAAAAAAAAAAAAAAAAATAAAAATTGCGATTTTTTTTCTAAGTTTTGTTTTGTTAAAAGTAAAAAAAATCGATAACTTTGGTTTAAATTATCACAGATTTATGGTTCAACCATTCGTTTTAAAGGTATTGACGAGACCTTTCGAAAGATACCCATCTTGAAACTTTGCCCCCCTGGGTGGGAACTTCCCCCCCAGTGGGGGGGGGGAACCGATGCCCCCACATGCACAAAATTTTTTTCCTAGTTAACTACTACTATTATCAACCTGATCTTTCGAAAGATACCCATTGTGAAAATTTACCCCCCCTGGGGTGGGGGAGTATTGCCCCCCCATGCAGAAAATTTTTTTCCTAGTTACATATACTACTATTATCAATAATTCATATTAATTTTACAATCACAAGTTTAAAACAACTCTTATTATGCACATTTATACGAATTTTTGTCCTATGCTGCCATGTTAAAAATTCAGATAAAATGCTATCACAGCGCCACCTGTTGAGCTATTGATCCCCAAACATAATCAGCACCAGTTTATGTCGGGGACCAACTAAATACCAAGTTTGGTTAAATTTCGTTAAAAAAAAAAAAAATAAAAATTGCGATTTTTTTTCTAAGTTTTTTTTTGATAAAAGTAAAAAAAATCGATAACTTTATTTCAAATTATCACAGATTTATGGTTCAACCATTCGTTTTAAAGATATTGACGAGACCTTTCGAAAGATACCCATCTTGAAACTTCCCCCCCCCCCCGGTGGGGGGGAACCGATGCCCCCACATGCACAAAATTTTTTTCCCAGTTAACTATTACTATTATCAACGACACCTTTCGAAAGATACCCATCTTGAAAATTTACTTCCCCGGGGGGGGGGGGGGAACCGATGCCCCCACATGCACAAAATTTTTTTCCTAGTTAACTACTACTATTATCAATAATTCATATTAATTTTACAATCACAAGTGTAAAACAACTCTCTTTATGCCCATTTATACGGAATTTTGTCCTATGCTGCCATGTTAAAAATTTGCATAAAATGCGATCACAACGCCACCTGTTGAGCGATTGATCCCCAAATGTAATCAGCACCAGTTTATGTCAGGGGCCAACTAAATAACAAGTTTGGTTAAATTTCGTGGGGGAAAAAAAAAAATACGATTTTTTTTCTAAGTTTTCTTTCGTTAAAAGTAAAAAAAAAACGATAACTTTGTTTTAAATTATCACAGATTTATAGTTCAACCATTCATTTTAAAGGTATTGACGAGATCTTTCGGAAGATACCCATCTTCAAAATTTACCCCCCCGGGGGGGGAGGGGGTACTTCTCTCAGGGGGGGTAGCGATGACCCCACATGCACAGAAATTTTTTCCTAGTTAACTATTACTATTATCAATAACTCATATTAATTTTACAATCACAAGTTAAAAATAACTCTCATTATGTACATTTATACGAAATTTTGTCCTATGCTGCCATGTTAAAAATTTGCATAAAATGCGATCACAGCGCCACCTGTTGAGCTTTTGATCCCCAAATGTAATCAGCACCAGTTTATGTCGGGGACCAACTAAATAACAAGTTTGGTTAAATTTCGTTAAATATATATATATACATATATACGATTTTTTTTCTAAGTTTTTTTTTTGTTAAAAGTAAGAAAAATCGATAACTTTGTATTAAATTATCACAGATTTATGGTTCAACCATTCGTTTTAAAGGTATTGACGAGACCTTTCGAAAGACACCCATCTTGAAACTTTGCCCCCCCGGGAGGTACTTCCCCCCCAGTGGGGGGAACCGATGTCCCCACATGCACAAAATTTTTTTCCCAGTTAACTATTGCTATTTTCAACGAGACATTTCGAAAGATACCCATCTTGAAAATTTACTTCCCCGGGGGGAGGGGAACTGATGCCCCCACATGCACAAATGTTTTTTCCTAGTTACCTACTACTATTATCAATAATTCATACAAATTTTACAATCACAAGTTTAACTCTCATTATGCCCATTTATACGAAATTTTGTCCTATGCTGACATGTTAAAAATTTTCATAAAATGCGATCACAGCGCCACCTGTTGAGCTATTGATCCCCAAATCTAATCAGCACCAGTTCATGTCAGGGTGCAACTAAATACGAAGTTTGCTTAAATTTCATTCATTGGTTCGTGAGATACAGCGTCCACAAAAAAATGATACAGACAGCGACAGACAGACATTTTCTAAAAACTATTAATTCGTGTTTTGGACATCCCAAAACATGTAAATCCATCAAAGAACGGAGGTCGAAAATTTTCGCGAAACCAATACTTTCTCTATATTACATATAGAAGAAAGTAATAACTCTCATCTTTTAATTTATACGAAATTTTGTCCTACTGCCATGTTAAAAAATTTGGAAAAAATGCGATCACAGCGCCACCTGTTGAGCTATTGGTCCCCAAATGCAATCAGCACCAGTTTATGTCGGGGACCAACTAAATACCAAGTTTGATTATATTTCGTTTTAAAAAAATTTATGTATATATACGATTTTTTTTCGAAGTTTTTTTTTTTTTTTTTTTTTTTGTTAAAAGTAAAAAAAAATCGATAACTTTGTTTTAAATTATCACAGATTTATGGTTCAACCATTCGTTTTAAAGGTATTGACGAGACCTTTCGAACGACACCCATCTTGAAACTCTACCCCCCAGGGGGGTACTTCCCCCCTCCAGGGGGGTGCGAACCGATGTCCCCACATGCACAAAATTTTTTTCTTAGTTAACTACTACTATTATCAACAAGACCTTTCGAAAGATACAATCTTGAAAACTTACTCCCCCGGGGGGTACTTCCCCCCCAGGGGGGGACCAATGCCCCCACCTGCACAAAAATTTTTTCCTAGTTAACTACTACTATTATCAATAATTCATATTAATTTTACAATCACAAGTTTAAAATAACTCTCATTATGCACATTTATACGAAATTTTGTCCTATTCTGCCATGTTAAAAGTTTGCATAAAATGCGATCACAGCGCCACCTGTTGAGCTATTGATCCCCAAATCTAATCAGCGCCAGTTCATGTCAGGGTGCAACTAAATACCAAGTTTGGTTAAATTTCATTCATTGGTTCGTGAGATACAGCGTCCACAAAAAAATGATACAGACAGACAGACATTTTCTAAAAACTATTAATTCGTGTTCTGGAAATCCCAAAACGTGTAAATCCATCAAAAAACGGAAGTCGAAAATTTTCGCGAATCCAATACTTTCTCTATATTACATATAGAAGAAAGTAATATGATTTTTTATTAATATTGGTTAAACATTTTTTAATATATCCTCATACAGATATTAATTGGTTTATCAAGCTATCTTCTATTTAATTTACTTACGAAGTAAAATCTACTCAATCTCAACTTGAAAGAATATATCTATTTTTTGTTTAGCAGATTGCAGTATTTTGAAAAACAGATATGGCAACGAACGCTGTTTGTTTACAAGATCAAGGAGAAAATTAAAGATGGATGCCGCCTCGCGTGATAAGCAGAACGTGGTCTTTTAAATAGGTGAAATTTTAATTATCAAGGTAAGTTCATGAATAAAATGTTTGTTACATTTTAAAATGTTTTCATTTTAAATTCAGAGTGCACTTATTGTTAAAACTTACTTTTGCCGTATACTATTTCTACACTGCGATTCACTGTTTCGAGTTCGACTGTAAATTAAACTAACTAATTTCTACGAACATATTTTTCTAGTGCTTGTATGGGCCTATAATCTAATGACAGTAATGTTTTAAATTTGATTCTGTATGTTTTTAACAAAAAATAAATAAATTTTCTGTTTTATTATTATCGTTTTTTCTACCAAACAGTATTTTTCAAAATATAGTCTTCTCCCAAAAACGCACATTTCTTAAACGGACAAATTCAAGAAACTTACATATCACAATAAATTAAAACAATGAAACTTGAAAGTGTTCAAAACACAAGATAGCAGGAACAGTAATTTATTAGAACAGTTTAAAAAATATATATTTATAGGAAAAAAAAACATTGTAAAGCCGTTTAGCTTAGCATTTACTCTATATAATAATATTTGGTAGAAACTAGTACAGGCAATGTTTTAAACTGCTTTTCAAAAATGTGTAAAAAATTTTGTGAAAGGATCATTATTTTTTATAAAACAAAATTTTATTAAATATATTAATAAAGGTCTTAGACCTGACTGTTGACTAATTTGGCAGCGCACAATATCCAGTGGCCCTCTTTAAACTTTAGCTTCTGGCAACCCTTTCCAATGCTATGTTTTGATGCCTTTAAATGTATTTTAAATTAAATAAACTGCTTTGTGAATTTTGGTTAATTGTTTGGGGAAGCGTAATCAATTTTCACAAACTTACTTGATTTTTCACAAATTATTTTATAAATTTACGAAAGGGGTACCATTTTAAAATATCTGAATTAATCTATGGTGTAGACTGTAATCTCAATTTAAATACTCGCCCAATTCTTAGCATTTACTTTTGCAAGTTATAGCTTATTCTTTCAATTTTTTGTGTTTAATTTATCTGAGAAAAATATTCAAAAAATTTAAAAACAATTTAAAAATAAAAAAATTAGTCTGCAACTTTCGGACACTCTTTGTCTGTACTAATAATCAAAAATTGTCCACAACTTTCAGACTGTTTTTGTCTGCAGTCATAAAACATTGTCTGCAATTTACGGACATTTTTCGCCCACGACAATGCATTACCGATGTATGACGTGTTAGATGCTCTCTGTTAGGAACTCTAGGAACACACAAAACAGTGCTTAACAAGGGCGACCTAGGAGTAAAGCTAGAAATTAGCGGTCGCCACTCACCACATGGCGACTAGATTTTTAAAAGTGGCGACTAAAGAAATTGCCTTTGGTCGTCACTGCAGTGGCCACTTCTCTTCTACCCATTCTTTATAAAATATACCCCATTCCAAGGCAAACTTGGATCGCGCGGCAGCTTTTCCGTGGTAAACGTGCCGCGCAAAGAATTCAGGCTGTTCTAAAATCTAACCTCGCCACTTGCAAACATATTTCAGAAGTCAATTTTAATAGTAAACACTTAAAATTCTTCTATCCATTCTTTATAGAATACCCCATTCCAATGCAAACTTGGATCGTGCGGCGGCGTTTTCGCAGTAAACGCGCCGTGCGCCTCGAATTCAGGCTTTCTCAAATCTAACATCGCCACTTACAGACATTTTCAGAAGTCAATTTTAACAGTAAACACTGGAAATTGGCAGGTAGTCTTATTCATATACTAAAAAAATGTACGACTTTTTTCCATTTTTCTATAAAAGTATTAGATTTTGATTTTAAAAAAATGTCAAAATGAGAGTTTCGACTTTCGGGAGAAAGAGACGAAAAGGAAGCTCGTGAGATAATCAATCGGCTGAAACTCCGATTGTATTACGTTCGCAGAAAAATTAAAAACGTCATTCGACGCATTTTCACTTCAATAGCCCCGCCCCGTCTCCGAATGTCCAAAATTAATTCACATTCATCCAAAAAAAGTAAAGAAGTCCTTGAAAAGAAAGTTAGAATGCACATTTAAAGCCTCTTTTTTTTTTTTTTTTACAAAAGGGAAAGAAAATTTCAACCCTTTTATTCAACAAAAATGTGCACCTGGCTTGTTTTTGTTGAATTCGCATTTTAGGATAAGAAGATTGCCACAGTTAAAAACAACTGCATTTAAAAACATGGATTTAATAATTGAATCTTAATAATATAAAGAAATAGAATAAAATAGATATAATTAATATTAAGAAAAAATAAATTATGCAATTTTCTTTTTCATGCACAAGTCCTACTTTTTGCATTAATTATTAATTAATTTCATATTTTATTAGTTTTACAGGTTAATAATTTTTTTTAATTTTTTGTGCACTTTGATTATACAATTTTATGTATTGTAAAATATTTTCTGTTCTTTTACTATTTTATTTTTCAATTATATGTAAATTGTTATGCCTAATCTGAGTTACACTGATGTACTACATACTACAGACCATTAAATTACAAATTTGATAATATCTTAAAATTGATTTCTTTTTTTCTTTTTTCTATTGAATTATCATTTAATGATTGAGCTTAAGATCTTGTTTATCCTTAAGATGAATTAGTGCTGCTAATTTTAAAATATGTCAAAATTAACTTTTTAAAAAGTGACAGCTACAATTACATTGTGAAATCTCGACTACAGCCACACTCTCTAAATTCAGTTAGAGAGGGGGATTATAATTGCAAATTATTAAAAATTCATTATTATTAAAGAAAAATTAATTTATAATTCATTTGTAACAAGAAAAAAAAAAGGAAAAAGAAACTTGCAAAATAAAAAAGTATTATTAAAAAAATATTTTTTTTTTATTTACATATACTAATATATTTTCATGAATCAAAGATGTTTTTTTTTTTTTTTTTTAAGTAGAAAATCGACACCATTCAGGATAGTGAAGGGGCAAAAAATCAGAATTTTTCTGTTATAAAATAATATAACCAAAAGAGCATTTTAAACATATGAATTTTGTATTGAATAGTATTTTCTTACATTCATAGTATAAATTATGTAAATCTATTCCTATTTCATTTATTAAAATTTATCAGAAATGTATTATTGTGGATGAGTTTCAAAAAGTTGACTACCTTAATTATTTTCTTAATGATTTGTCGAGACTGAACATCGAAAAAATTAAAGAAAAGAAAATTTTATTTTACTTTTACTTTTATCAGCAAGTGGCTAGTGGCCACTAAAAAAATGAAGGCTAGTGGCCACTGGCCACCAACCAAATTTCTTAATTTCTACCTTTACCTAGGAGCCTAGATCTCCCTTTATAGGCAACGTTATACTTGTTACCTGTATCCTGTTACCTGTTACTGAGATTCTACGGGAATGTAGAAAAGTGCTAATTTCATTAAAAACTGCTCCAAAACTTCTCCTCCACTTCAAAATTCACTTATAAAAATTTCTGTATCAAAACTAAAACTAATACTTTTATTATTTATAATTATTTTTATTGTGTTGTGTCAAACATTGCTATAAAATATTTAATTGAATGGGTTAATCTTATTATTTGACAGTTGTGTATACTAAATTGTTCTGTAGTAAAATTGTATTATGTATTGTATTGTTGCACGAGATCACCACTGTTGTTAACGCCCCCAACCCCCCTCCCCCCCCCCCCCACATAGCTGCTATCATCTTTCAGGCTTTTTGAATGTAAGCCATTTTCACCCCTGACTACATGCAAATATCACAGACAGATTATGAAGTTTTAAAAACCTGTTGCAGACATCTACAAAATTTTCTGTCACTGAGTTCCTTGTAGTAGGGTAATTTTAATCTCATACAACAAGAAGCGATAAACATTCCAAACATAGATTGTGTCATTGCATAGGATTATAATTTGTCAGGGCCCACAGTTTTCATTTTTAGAATTAAGTTCTAAAATAATGTAAGAATAAAAACGTGGTGTCAGTGGCGCAGCTAGGTGGGGGCGGCAGGGATGATCTGCTCCGGGTGTCACCCAATCAGTTTGAGAAGATGCTTCATAAGTGTTTTTGTGGAAATGTTTAAAAAATACATAACAAATTAGCAGGCTTTGCCCGTTTTCGCTGGTCACTATATTTAAAGAAAACTCTTTTCTATATAGCTTTATGAAAAAAGAAAAAAATACTGAAATCGCTCAAAAGCTCACTTTGGGTTCCCAGCACCTTCGGCAGCGATTTGTTTGTCCTCGCAGTCTCCAGTGCCTGTCTCTATTGCCTGCGACAATGGCTTACCCGTGAGCTTTCATTTGGGTGCTTATCATATATGACAGTTTCGATAAATTTGAAGTAGCCCTTTTATATTTGAATCCCAGTTACATATGAACAACATTATACGTGATGTATATAATATTTGCTTTCAAGTTATTTCCTATATTTATTTGAATTAATCGATCAATCATAAAATGACAGCAATTTCAAGCCAAATATAATATTACAATATGGTATGATCGGCTACGTCTATGGCATGAGACAATTATTATTATTATTTTATTTTTTGGTTATATATACTTCATGCTTAGTTAATAGTAGTTGGTATATAGAAAAATAAATAAATTAATTAATATGTAAACCTGATCATGGTACAGCCTTAATATAGCTCCCCTTGGCGACTTTTGAAATTTTGTCGCCGTTTTAGACCAAATTATAATTTATGCGATTATTTTTCCTATTTCTTTCTATCTTTTCTTTCTTTCTTTTTTAATATTTTATAATCTAGTTATATTTTTATGCGCTACTTGGCTTTAAGTGGTTGTCCTTGGCGAAATATGGCCGATCTACTTCAGCATCAAAATTAAAAAAATTGTCCAGAATTATCAATAAATACCTTTAATATAATGCTGAATTAGCTTTTATGCCAAGCGTGATTCATCTGTGCTAAAAAAAAATTAAAGTTGAGGTATATAAAAAAGTGCTGTGAAATAAAATTCAGAAGAAACATGTTAGATTTGTATTATTACTATTTTATTTTAAAGTTATAAAGATGTCATTTTCTCATTTTCAATTTAACATTTAGTTTTTTTTTTTTTTTTTTTTTCGTGTGAAAGCATATTTCATTTTATGTTGGAAAAATAATTAAATAAAAATGCCTCATAAACTTTTTTGGCAACAATTAAAAATTTAAACGGCTTATATTAAGGCAATTACCAGTTTATTATTTTCATATTTTAATTAATTTTAAAAGATCTAATCAAATTTCCGGCTTAAATAGTAGCCTATGTCCTATTCCAGACTATTATCAATCTCTGTACCAGATTTTATACAGATTCATTTAGCCGTTGTGACATGATTGAGTAACAAACATACATATCCAATCTTTCGCATTTATAAATATTAGTATAGATATGTAAAATGAATTTTTCAGCCTAAAACATAAAGTAACTTCACTCTATTAGTAGTGATGATGATGAGATTGTACATGAAATAGAGTTACATAAATAAAAGACAAAAGAGTTAACAAAAACTTATTAATTTGATTTAGGCCACAACAAGCACAGCACACGAGAAAGTCAAAATTATTGAAATTCTATTGGAACATAATAAATTCTTCTTTTTCGATTCTGAATGGTAGTCTTATTTTTAAATACACAATATACTAGTGAATGAACAAAAGCTCTGTGTTAAGGGCCCGATTAAAAAAAAGGTCTGGACCATTAGGCATAGTACATCTTGGCTGATGCACTTCCTAAAACATAGGGTTTGTTAAATTTTTGTTTTGACTTACCACATTAAATCGACTAATGCATATTGATAAGTTTTGAATATTGTAGTATATAATAGTTTTGAATATTTTAATTAAAGAAAAAAAAGTTACTGTTAAGAAAGGTGGTATTTTTTGCAAAATTAATATATATATATATATATGTATGTATTTGTTTTGATAAAAAATTTTTCGATGCTGTCTGTTTTGAAACTTTCATCTGATAAGCACCCAAATGGAAGCCCACTGGTAAGCTATTGTCACAGGCAATATGGACAGACACCCGAGAATCTGCAAAGGAGTGGACCGCTGCCGAAGGCAGCAGGGAATCAAAACGGGCTTTAAAACAATTTCTTGATTTCTTTAAATTTAATTTTTGTTTGTAAAGCGGTATAGAAAAGAGTTTCCTTTAAATATAGTGACCAGCAAAGCGAGAGAAAGCTTCATTGACCTTCATTGATTTCATGAATTAAAAAATGGTTTCATTAAGAAACTTTGATCTATAAGCACGTAGGCTGCATCAGGATGAGTTATGTGCATTTCAAGTTTGATTTTGAAATTTTTCCCGCTTTCGGAATTTGGTTCGTTCCCGAACTGGGGCTTTGCTAGTTTAGCCTAATTGATAAAGGTTGCAATACTTTAAAAGCTGATTTTCGTGAATCACGATATCTTTATATAGCTGATAGCAGGGTTGGCAAAGTGGACCCAGCCCAGAAAAACCCGGGCGGGTTTTTCTGGGCGGGCCCACCAACAAAAACCCACTGGGTTTTTGCAAATAAGTTGGTTTTTGTTAAAAATTATTTATAATTTACAAATCCCATCTATAAAGTATAGAAAAACACCTTACCTTTAAAGAAAACTCTTTTATTTTCTATAAAATAGTATTAAACATAAAAAGTAACTACAGTTATAAATATAATAAAAGCAAGTTTATCTTCTATAATTGGTTCAATTTTCCTTTTCCTGTAAAACCGAATGATATTTTTGTTTAACAGTGGACATAAATGTTGTCCAGAATCAATATTTAACTAATTAAATTGCTTAGTTTTAAAACTTTATAATAATTTAATTTTAATTTTAGTACCAACATAATTATAAATCTAATAAAATAAAATTTTCTTCTATAACCGTTTCAACTATTAAAATACTAAAAAAAAAAAAAAAAAAGGATAAAGCAGTGCAACTTATTTTTATAATTAAAACTAGTTAGCATAAGTGAACTCTGCTCAGTTCCCCATCATATATATGTTCTCATAAATTTCTAGTACAGGACATTCTCTTAACATGATTATTATGTTAAGAGAAATGAATCTGACCAAACACTTGACACAGAGACAGAATGAAATCCCCACCTAATAGGCTATCCACCGTACACTTTGATACATTTATCTTATTCTAATCTATTAATTTATTATATTAGGATCAATTTTGTAGTTTTGTTTTCATGCTACAATTTCCAATTCAACAATCCTCAAAATGCATATTTATATGGGATATCCCCCCCCCCATTTTGCTATGTTGATAAAATCTTAAATTATGAGTAACTTGCAAAATTTTCCTATTAGAATATTTGTAGTCAATTATGTTCAAACAAGTATCATAAATGTTTTTTGAAGTTGTCTGATATATTTATGATCCTCAAGATGGACATTTATGCTCAATTTTACCCTATTCTGCCATTTTAAGTAAATCGTAAATTCCAAATAATTTATGAATTTTTTAAATTGAAAAATTTATGCTCTATGATATTCATGATCTATGATATTATGCTCTATGATATTCAGATGAAATATGCAATAGAAAAGGGATTTTCATGGAAGTATTAAAAAATACAGTCAACTCGCAAAAATCCGCAACCCTAAAATCCGCAATTCTCTAAAATCCGCATATCATTTGCAATGTAAACAAACATTGTCGCAGTTGATTTGTTGATTAGTGGCTTGCAAAAATTCAGCTGTATTAAGAGACAGATCAGTTTTTAACTGGTGCTGATGAATCACCAATCACTCAACGTATTGCAGAGGAGGAAATGATAAGTGTAATTATACATAATTATTAAAAAATAAATGATAATAATTTAGAGGAAAAGGGGAAAAACAGTTTTCAAGAAAGATTTTCTCTCATGAAGATAAATACTCAAATTTTCTCATGACACAAACTTATGTGATTGACCAAGAATTGCTGACATTTTTGCAGGTTATAGGAAAATAAATATGTATGAATATTCTTACTTAAACTAGTATTGATCAGACTTTTCAAAACTCTAGATAATTTGTAACTATAATGCGATATAAAAATTGTTCTTTAAATTAAAATTTCATGAAATATTTGTACATTTATTAGAAACACTTTATTTCAGCATTGTATATATAACATATAAATTGTATCTTAAAGATTTCCTACTCAAATGAGGTTCTAAGATGTAAATAAAAGAAATTACTCTAAAATCTGCAAAATTCAGAAATCCGCAAAACACTTCGTTTTAAGCTGTGCGGATTTTTGAGAGTGTACTGTACTTCGTTTTTATCGCCTATATTCGCTCCATTCCAGAAATTGATTTGAACAATTAGTAAGAAATCTTTTAGTAAAAAATAGATTTTGTTACTCATTTTTGAAATAAGTAACATATAAAACTTGTATAAACTATTAAAATTCAGTATTATTGATGAATTTTCAGTTTTTTGTGAAAAAAAGTAAACAGATATTTTACGATATTTGTTTTGCATAATTTTGAATGTTCAGCAGATTTCTTTCAAAATATATTAAAAATATTCATAATTAGGTTTAATTGAAGTATGAATCATGATTGTTTTGCCTCATTAAGATTACATATGCAACAATAAAGTTATTTTCATGGAAATTTTAAAAAATGACACTTCAATTTCATCGCCAATATTTTCGAACTTTGTTAACGTGAATCTCAACGGTGGTAACAGATCTGTTCATGTTGTCAGTGGTTAATACTATAAGCAATTCGAAAACTAATCTTCCTGTTGACAGGGATTGTGGAAACAGTTCACGTTAAAAGTAATTCACATTAAGCGTGTTCACGTTAACGAGGTTCGACTGTATTCGGTAGCTTGCAAAAATGAATTTGAGCCATTAGAGAGAATTATTTTTGTTAAAAATAGATTTTGTTACTTATTTTTGAAATAATTAACATATAAAAGTTGTATAAACTATTGAAATTCAGTATTATTGATGAATTTTCAGTTTTTTGTGAAAAAAAGTAAACAGATATTTTACGATATTTATGTTTTGCATAATTTTGAATGTTCAGCAGATTTCTTTCAAAAATATATTAAAAGTATTCATAATTAGGTTTAATTGAAGTATGAATCATGATTGTTTTGCCTCATTAAGATTACATACGCAACAATAAAGTTATTTTCATGGAAATTTTAAAAAATGACACTTCGATTTCATCGCCAATATTTTCAAACTTTGTTAACGTGAATCTCAACGGTGGTAACAGATCTGTTCATGTTGTCAGTGGTTAATACTATAAGCAATTCGAAAACTAATCTTCCTGTTGACAGGGATTGTGGAAAAAGTTCACGTTAAAAGTAATTCACATTAAGCGTGTTCACGTTAACGAGGTTCGACTGTATTCGGTAGCTTGCAAAAAAGAATTTGAGCCATTAGAGAGAATTATTTTTGTTAAAAATAGATTTTGTTACTTATTTTTGAAATAATTAACATATAAAAGTTGTATAAACTATTGAAATTCAGTATTATTGATGAATTTTCAGTTTTTTGTGAAAAAAAGTAAACAGATATTTTACGATATTTATGTTTTGCATAATTTTGAATGTTCAGCAGATTTCTTTCAAAAATATATTAAAAATATTCATAATTAGGTTTAATTGAAGTATGAATCATGATTGTTTTGCCTCATTAAGATTACGTATGCAACAATAAAGTTATTTTCATGGAAATTTTTAAAAATGACACTTCGATTTCATCGCCAATATTTTCGAACTTTGTTAACGTGAATCTCAACGGTGGTAACAGATCTGTTCATGTTGTCAGTGGTTAATACTATAAGCAATTCGAAAACTAATCTTCTGTTGGCAGGGATTGTGGAAACAGTTCACGTTAAAAGTAATTCACATTAAGCGTGTTCACGTTAACGAGGTTCGACTGTATTCGGTAGCTTGCAAAAATGAATTTGAGCCATTAGGGAGAATTATTTTTGTTAAAAATAGATTTTGTTACTTATTTTTGAAATAATTAGCATATAAAAGTTGTATAAACTATTGAAATTCAGTATTATTGATGAATTTTCAGTTTTTTGTGAAAAAAAGTAAACAGATATTTTACGATATTTGTTTTGCATAATTTTGAATGTTCAGCAGATTTCTTTCAAAATATATTAAAAATATTCATAATTAGGTTCAATTGAAGTATGAATCATGATTGTTTTGCCTCATTAAGATTACATATGCAACAATAAAGTTATTTTCATGGAAATTTTAAAAAATGACACTTCGATTTCATCGCCAATATTTTCGAACTTTGTTAACGTGAATCTCAACGGTGGTAACAGATCTGTTCATGTTGTCAGTGGTTAATACTATAAGCAATTCGAAAACTAATCTTCCTGTTGACAGGGATTGTGGAAACAGTTCACGTTAAAAGTAATTCACATTAAGCGTGTTCACGTTAACGAGGTTCGACTGTATTCGGTAGCTTGCAAAAATGAATTTGAGCCATTAGAGAGAATTATTTTTGTTAAAAATAGATTTTGTTACTTATTTTTGAAATAATTAACATATAAAAGTTGTATAAACTATTGAAATTCAGTAGTATTGATGAATTTTCAGTTTTTTGTGAAAAAAAGTAAACAGATATTTTACGATATTTATGTTTTGCATAATTTTGAATGTTCAGCAGATTTCTTTCAAAAATATATTAAAAATATTCATAATTAGGTTTAATTGAAGTATGAATCATGATTGTTTTGCCTCATTAAGATTACGTATGCAACAATAAAGTTATTTTCATGGAAATTTTTAAAAATGACACTTCGATTTCATCGCCAATATTTTCGAACTTTGTTAACGTGAATCTCAACGGTGGTAACAGATCTGTTCATGTTGTCAGTGGTTAATACTAGAGCTGTACCGAGTACTCGTTATATACTCGGTACTCGGCCTACTCGGCCAGTTTGCCGAGTACTCGGTACTCGGCCAAATATGGACTAAGTATTCGGCCAATACCGAGTAGTTGTAAGAATTTCATTATTTTTATGTATTATTGAAAGAAATGTATTCATAAGAGTTGTTTTTTAATAACTAAACTTAAAAAATATGAAAATATAAACATAGTCATTAAACTTTTGCTGCAAACAGCTTTCTGCAGTTAAAACGGGCAAGTAGATTGCCACTAAACTCGATATAGCGACGATTCATGATTTGAGCTTATCCATATTAGTTACAAGAATTTAAGTATAACCATCTTGTATGTGTGTAATATGCATTTTTTTTTTTTTTTTTTTTTTTTTTTTTACAAAAACTTTGTACATAAAATTGTATCTATAAAACAGACAAAAATAAAATATTTTAGAAAAAAGAACCCCTTATATAATACTACTATAGTAGATAACTTTAGTTACGTATTTGTGCAAATAAAAGTAAGACACTTTTAAAACTGTAAAAAAAAGATTGATTTCTAATTTAAAAAATAATAATTATGAAAAAGGTAAATACACTAAAATGTTATTAAAAATATATTATCAAATTTGTTGTTCTGCAAATTATGGTCCGAAACCACCTACCTTTTTTACTCTTCTAGAATTTGAAGATTAATGAAGTCTATCATGTTTGAAATGATGATAAAATATTTATTTTAATGATCTCATTTCACATGTAAATTTCATGCATCTTAAATTAAGCCTATAAAGAACTTTTATATTCTCTAAGAATTACCTGAGAATGATTCGCATCTGACAAAGACTAATAAAGAATGAAGTTATCAGTTATTGTGGTTTTAATAATCTACTAAGCTGGAAGTATCAAATATAACAATGAACCTAATTGTGTATATACATACACTACAAAAGTTCTGAAACGTTTCATGTAAACATGCTGTTTGCCATTTAACTTAATTTTGTGTTCAAAAAGCCTTTTTTAAATTTCAAGATGTGCAAAATTCTTCATATATACGTCAATTTCAAATATTCTTTCTTACAACTACTCGGTACTCGGCCGAGTAGTAAAAGGCCGAGTACTCGGTACTCGGCTACTCGGCCAAAGTGCTACTCGGTGCAGCACTAGTTAATACTATAAGCAATTCGAAAACTAATCTTCCTGTTGACAGGGATTGTGGAAACAGTTCACGTTAAAAGTAATTCACATTAAGCGTGTTCACGTTAACGAGGTTCGACTGTATTCGGTAGCTTGCAAAAATGAATTTGAGCCATTAGAGAGAATTATTTTTGTTAAAAATAGATTTTG
This sequence comes from Salticus scenicus, assembly GCA_963930645.1. NCBI lineage: Eukaryota > Metazoa > Arthropoda > Arachnida > Araneae > Salticidae > Salticus > Salticus scenicus. The sequence continues at coordinate 57,560,810 of OZ005654.1, read as the reverse complement.
TTACTTATTTTTGAAATAATTAACATATAAAAGTTGTATAAACTATTGAAATTCAGTATTATTGATGAATTTTCAGTTTTTTGTGAAAAAAAGTAAACAGATATTTTACGATATTTGTTTTGCATAATTTTGAATGTTCAGCAGATTTCTTTCAAAAATATATTAAAAGTATTCATAATTAGGTTTAATTGAAGTATGAATCATGATTGTTTTGCCTCATTAAGATTACATACGCAACAATAAAGTTATTTTCATGGAAATTTTAAAAAATGACACTTCGATTTCATCGCCAATATTTTCGAACTTTGTTAACGTGAATCTCAACGGTGGTAACAGATCTGTTCATGTTGTCAGTGGTTAATACTATAAGCAATTCGAAAACTAATCTTCCTGTTGACAGGGATTGTGGAAAAAGTTCACGTTAAAAGTAATTCACATTAAGCGTGTTCACGTTAACGAGGTTCGACTGTATTCGGTAGCTTGCAAAAAAGAATTTGAGCCATTAGAGAGAATTATTTTTGTTAAAAATAGATTTTGTTACTTATTTTTGAAATAATTAGCATATAAAAGTTGTATAAACTATTGAAATTCAGTATTATTGATGAATTTTCAGTTTTTTGTGAAAAAAAGTAAACAGATATTTTACGATATTTATGTTTTGCATAATTTTGAATGTTCAGCAGATTTCTTTCAAAAATATATTAAAAATATTCATAATTAGGTTTAATTGAAGTATGAATCATGATTGTTTTACCTTATTAAGATGAAATATGCAATAATATGGGTATTTCTTTGGAAATTTCTGAAATATAACGCTTGGTTTTCATCGCCAACATTCGGTAGTTTTGGAAATATTGATTTTTAACCATTAGTAAGAAATATTTTTGATAAAGATGAATTCAAATGCTTAATTTTGAAATAAATAGTACATAACTGTATTTTCAAGATCTAAAATTTAGTTTTATTCATGGATTTTCAGTATATTTTCAAAAAATGTAAACAAACGCTTTCAAAATTTTATGTTTGTAAAAATTTGCAATGTCGAGCAAATTATTTGCTAACATATGGTAAAAATGTTCATATAGGCATATTTGAAGTGTAATTCATTATTATTTTGCCTTGTTCAGATGAAATATAGAATGATACAGGTATTTTCATGGGAATTAAAAAAAATAACACTTTATTTTCATTGCCTATATTCGCACCCTCCCAGAATTTAATTTAAGCCATTAGTAAGAAATCTTTTAGTTAAAAATGGATTTTTTTATTCACTTTTGAAATAAATAACATGTACAAATTTTATAAACAATTGAAATTCAGTTTTATTGCTGAATTTTCAGTTTTTTGTGAAAAAAAAGTGAACACATATTTTACGATTTTTATGTTTTGCACAATTTTGAATGTTGAACAAATTTCTATTAGCGCTTCGCAAAAATTAGCAATTATTGGTAAGTTTTATTGTAAATATACAGTAAGAATTTTTAAATGTGTGTTACTTTAGGTGAATATAATGTTCCTTTTGTGCATTGAAGTATAAGTATGTAGAATAAGGGACTTTTGAGGGAAATTTTTGAGAAATTAGTTTTCGGATTTCGCCGTACAATGTTGCCCGGAAGTGAAAACTTATGTAATCTCATATTCAAAGATTTATATATTTAAAAGCTTTTTTTTTGCTCCATTTTAAAGAAAATAGATAAAAGTATAAAGTAAATCTTACCTAATTAGATTCCAGAGCTTATAAAGAAGTAGAATATTCACTATCACTCACTCGTATAATATTTATTTCCGCTCTGGAGAAAGCTCCGATAATTAATTATGTTTTCACGGATACTGAACATTTCTACAATTCTTTTTTTAATTTATAAAGTAGATTATAGTCACCTAAACAAGCCTTAAAATGTCGGCAAATTATAGCATAAGACTCATTTGTTTCAGAGGTGGGACTGGATAGATTAGCTCATCATTACTTACATTTTCATCTTTGTCTTGCGAGGAAGATGTGAAAGTTTCTTTGCCATCTTCTGTCATTTCATCTCCATCTAATTCTTTAAATTGCACAAGCTCCATCTGAATGAATTTCACTGTTCTCAAAATCATTAATTACTTTTTCATCATGCCGTATTTCACATTCGATGTTTTCAAATTTTGCTTTTTGCAGCAACAATGAACAATTTTTAATTACTTTTAGAAAAGGAAATCTGGTATTTTTTGATTGAGAATCATTTTTAATAAGAAAGACTTAAAATTTTATTTGAATAACTGGGGACAGTATGTGACGAATATTTGTTTTAATGGGGAAATTTAACATTGATCTTATGTGATTGATTTTGGTTTTAACAAATTTTATTTGAATAAGCGGGGTATTCGATTATAAATTACCCAATTAAGTGGGAATGACTGTATACATATATATATACTCTATATGCATTTGTTCTTTCAGGAATGCTGAAGAATTATTGCTAGAAGGTTGAAAAGTCAAGAAGAAAAGTACCTAAATGCCTCTGAACATTTAGAATGACAGCTGGATGATAAAATGGGTTGAAAAAGGACTGCAGGATGTCAAATTAGCCTAGAGTCAGCACTACTATTATCCAAAAAATCTTAGTTTTTTGTTCCCATAGGAAAAAAGTGTGATTATTTTTTTAAATATCTATTTAAACAAAAAAAAAAAATTGACATACGAATGGTTATTTTGGTCGTAATTGACTCTTTACCCAATTTACACTGTGATACTCCATTATATTCTATTTTTCAGTTATTTTATTTTCTATTGTAGCATTTTCTATGTTAAATATCTAATTTTACTTTTTCTTTCCATTTATAGAATTATTTCATGAAAGGATTATTTAGAAAGAAAAACAAGAAGACCCATTTGAAGAAACAAAAAAGCGCTTAGTAAAGTCAAGTTTGTAGCAGAAAAGACCTGCATTGTCCAAATATATATATATATATAAAATAATGATGATCTATTAAGCATAGTAAAAGCCAAGCAACAGATACAAGATCACTGAAACACCAATGACCAATAAGATTAAAAATTTCTTTGAGAAGTTCAGAAAAATGAAAAAAAAAATTCAGGGGATTATATACATAAATTTAAAGAAACCAGATTTGTTAACAGCCTGAAAACAAACAAATCAATAAAGTAACACAACAAATCTTAACTTAAAACCATAAACTATATCAAAATTTATGAAAAAATAATTTAAGAAACTTAAGATAGGAAGGAAGGAAGCAGGCGGCAAGACTTGTGACTTGACTATGGGGTTAAACTAGTTTCAGGCCAGCAACACTTCCCCAGCCAGCCAAGACCAGAATAGGAGTCATATGGATTTAAAAAAGCAGATGAATAACAATGAGACCTCGAAGCAACAATGATTGATTACAATGTGTTTAATAGCATGATTAGAATTTTAAGAATAGTTGCCAACTCAAGAAAGAAGAAACTGAAATTTTAATGAAAAAAGAAAGTTTGCATAGTAATACAAAGTAAATGCAACAAGCCTTCTGCTTTATTTTATTTTTTTTTAATTTAACAATCCCACCCAACCATCCAGCCTGACAACACCACCCCACCTCCGTAATCAAACATCTGCCCACCCAACCACTACCTTTTTTATTGTCTTTTATTATTTTATAATTTTTTTGTTAATATACACAAAAGTGTACACAGTTTTTTTATTTTTATTTATTTTTTTATTTTTTATGTTTACAAAAAAAAAAAAAAAAAAAAAAAAAAAAAATGGTTAAGGATAGAAAATACAAAGTTTTTAGGAAAACCCATTTTAGCAGTGGCTGTGATCAGTTTATTAATATTCTTGTTTTTAAACTTCGCAGAGCATAAATTATTAATTTGAAATAAATGTTTGATGATGATGTTTCTAAATACTGAAAGATGCAAACAGGAATTAAAATGTGTAAATAAGTTTACTTTAAAACTAAAATCTTGCCATTTGTCATAGATATCTGTGTAAATTTTATTACCATCAATGATTATTTTAAGATCTAAAAAGTTAATTGATTGATTAGTTTGAGTATTTTGAGTTAGCTATATATATATATATATATATATATACTTTTTTGAAAAAAAAAAAAAAAATCATTATTTCACTTAGAATATGTAAACTGCTATTATTTAAAATATTGCGAATTAAAATTACACTCATGTTTGTGAAAATTGCAACACCATAAAGGGATTATGCAAATTGAACCAAACTTACAGGAAATGTAAAGTAAGGTGAGTCATGCAAATGATTAGAATTACAAAACGATTGGGCATGCATGGAACGAGATCTGAATCCTTATCAGTCGCATGTTCCAGGTACATAAAGGACTGTAAAGGTGCATTGAAATCTGTTTATCGTCCTATGTCGGCGGTAAACGTTTCATTAATGGTCAGTATGCCACATCAAAGAGGAAGATGCTATACGAACAATTAATGGAGTTCATGCGAGGCCACATTGTTGGTATGCGAGAGAGAGGATTTTCGTATTGAGAAATCGCAGCCCGCATGCAGTGTAATGCCGCAACAGTGATGCGTGTTTGGAAGAAATGGACAGAGGAGAATCAAACAAGCCTAAAACCTGGCAGTAGGGCACGCAATAGAACGACGAGACGACAGACACCCCATCCACATGGCTGTGATGGACCATACAGCTTCCTCTTGTGTGTTACTACAATGTTCGAGTACGGTTACAGGTGTTTTGTTGTGTAGCTCCATGGATCATCACCATTTGCTGCAGCATCAATTCCATGCAAGGGTTCCTCTACACAGTATTCTGCTCTTACTGAATCACGGACGCCTCCAACTTCAAAGGGCTCAGTAACACAGCACGTGGCGTGCCTAGTGGCAACAAATTGTTTTCTCCGATGAATCTCGCTACAATCTGGAGTACAATGATGGAAGAGTGTGCATCAAACATTACTGAGGGAAACATCTGTTCCCACAGTGTGTTATCTAGTTCCAGCATCATGCTGCACAAATGCCTAGCATCATGGTGTGGTGAGCTATTGGATATAATTGTCGATCCCATCTAGTGCACATTGTATGCAACTCAACAGTGATTGCTACACGTAAGGGAAGTTTCAAAGCCAGAGGTCCTTCCCCTTCTTCGACGCATTTCTGATGCTGTATTTCAGCAGGATAATGCCCGTGCGCATGTTTCTCATACTGCACAAGCCTTCTTCAGTGCACAACAGGGTTAGCTTCTTCCATAGCCTGCTTATTCCCTGGATATGTCACTCATCGAGCATGTCTCTGATTTCATTGGTCGGTGACTTGCTCAAACAACTGGTGGGGGGGCACACAGTAAGATTGAAGTTTAGCATCAAGTCAAAGTCATCTGGAATGCTATTCTCCAGGATTTCGTTCATAACCTGTATGATTCAATGCCACGACGTGTACAGGCTCTCATTGCTCGGCGTAGTGGACACACACAGTACTGATTTCAGCCTTTTTTTTGTTTTGTACATGTGATTGTTTATTTGTACTACTATCAGTAATATGTGGAATAAATTTCATTAATTTCTGACAATTCTTTTATGGGGTTGCAATTTTCACAAACATGAGTGTGTACTTCTTATAAATTAAAGTTTGTTTCTCTATATTTTAAATTTATTATCTCAAATTTGTTATGTATTGACCTATACGTGTGCTTATATTAGTAGGTTGATGGATGTCTGAAAAGATTAATTGAGCAATATGCTGTGGATCTTCATTTAATAATCTATAGATTTTTTGTTTTATCTATTGATGTGAACTACTGATAGCAATAGATCTCTACGGATATTGATCTTTGTGGATATCAATTGATATCCATTGCCCATTTCCACATAAAATTTTTTTTTATTGATTTCTATGGATATTGATCTCTATGGATGTCAATTGATATCCGTTGGCCATTTCCACGTACAAAATTTATTTTTATTGATCTCTACGGATATTGATTTCTATGGATGTCAATTGATATCCGTTGGCCAATTCCACGTACAAATTTTTTTTTTATTGATCTCTACGGATATTAATTTCTATGGATGTCAATTGATATCCGTTGGCCAATTCCACGTACAAATTTTTTTTTATTGATCTCTACGGATATTAATTTCTATGGATGTCAATTGATATCCGTTGGCCATTTCCACGTACAAATTTTTTTTATTGATCTCTACGGATCATTTTTAGTAGGGCCCTCCTTATGAAAATCAAATTTTTAGCCATAAAATCACTGAAAAATGATAAAAATAGGTATCCATTCTTAAAAAATGGTGGGTGATAGGGCAAGATGGGCGTCTTATTCGGATTCAAAAAGTCATTTTACATAAGAATATGCTGTAATGGTGTCAGAGGCAATTTTCATGCCGAGCAGTGTAATTATATAGTTCCATGTCATCCTTGTAAATTCTACTTACTTCCCTTTGGTAGCGAGTTCTAAAAATCGCGGTTAGAGTTCGAGATCGTTTTCGTATATTATCTTGCGATCAATCTCATTTTAAAATCTCTACAAATAAATGAGAACTTAAGAAGCGAGGTTCAGTAACTATAATCTTGGTTTATGACCCATTTCTAGGATATCAAGCGATAATTTTTTGCAATATAATAGATTTGTAATCTCCATAATATTCATAACAATGTTTCACAATCTAGAAAAGTGTAGTTCAGAAATTCTTAATCATTTCGTCTGTCCGTTTTATTTGTCTACCTTGTGCGCAAAGGTCGTAAATCTATAATTTTTGTTTAATGTTCCAGAAAATTACTACTTATTTGTTCTAGATGGTGGCGGCATATTTTTTTTTTTTTTTTAATGCATCTTAAAGTGTTTATATGAAATCCTAATTAGTATCATAAAATAAATGAATAAACAAAATTCTTAATCATTTCGTCTATCCATTTTATTTGTCCACCTTATACGCAAAGAGCGCAAATCCGTATTTTTTGTTTAAGGTTCCAGAAAATGACTACTTATTTGTTCTAGATGGTGGCGGCATATTTTTTTCTGAATGCATCTTAAAGTGTTTATATGAATTTCTAATTACTATCACAAAAAAATAAAATAAAAATAAAAATAAATAAATAAATAAAATAAATATATAATAAATAAATAAATAAATAAATATGTTCCAAAAATAGTTAATAGCGTTCATTATATTATTTATCATATACTATAATACTTAAATTCGATAAAATTCGTTAATGTTAAACATATGAATTTTAAATTTTACTTACAAGCGATGAGCTTATTGAAATAATAGTGAATGGTTAAAAAAGGAAAAAAAAAAAAACTGCTATTTGTATGCAGACAAGAATGAAAGAAGTCCTTTTTTAGATGGAAGTCTTCCCTTACTATTCTTTAACAATAATCTCTATTTTAACAATTACATCTCTATTTTAACAATACATTAACGTAACAGTAGACTGAATATTTTTAAATAAGAATAATGGTAACGTAAACGCTGCAAACTTTCGGCCTTTTATACAGATGTATTTTTCAAAACAAATTTGAGTATTAATATAGCATTTTATTAAATTTGTTTTTAAGAAGATATTCTATAAAATTATCGGAGTTTATAGATAATAGTTAAAACCAATATTTGTCCACATTCATAATAAAAAATAAGTTTGATGAAATTTTTTATTCAAATTCAAAGATAAGTAATCCATATAATTGTTCAATAGTACCTAATTTATGTTGTAATAAAACATGCTTAAAATTTTCATAGATATTTTTAATGTCTTCACATTAATCTGTACTATTTAAATGACAAACAAAACATTTTTATAGGTTAAAATTATTCCTTTCATGAATACCAAAACAGATCTAAAGCTTTTAAAGATTTTTTTAAAGCATTTCTTCATACATCTTAAGTTCAAAATATGTTAAATTATTTTTTTTCTTGTTTTTAGTAATAAAATGCGTAATACAGTTTATAATATTATATATATATATATATATATATATATATATATAGGGTAAGTGTACTAGTGATTCACACTTTTAGAGCAATCGCTGATGTTTTTAATATTCTAGTAATCAGAAAATATTTTTAGAAATCTTAAGTTAATACATATAGCATGAAAGACATTCAGAACCACATATGTGTTAAAATATATACATTTCATAATATTTTTTTTTAAATGAATTTTTATTTCACACCCACTCAATGTTCCAGTAATTGACACTGCCAGTTTTTCCTTTTATTAGTAATTGGCACTCTATGTTCCAGTATTTGACACTGCTAGTTATTCATTTTACCAGTTATTAGCTCCCTGTGCTCCAGTGTTTCACATAAAATGCTAAAATTCTTATATGTAAAATGTATGTTTTTATTATTTTTCTTATTTATTAATTATTTCGGGATACATGTCAATTTCTGGAGCACGCAAACCACTGGAAAACCTACCCTATATATTATCAAAATAAATTTGAGAATGAAATATTAGTAAAATAATTCAAATTCTCAATTTAAGTAACAGTCATTATAATTTGCAATATTTAATAAAATATTAAATTAGTTTTTATTTTTACAACATTGTCTCTAAAAGAAACAAATTTTAAAACATTTCTGAATTAAAATATCTTAGATGTAATCCACAAATCAGAACAAGCAAATTTCGTTACTTGGTAACAAAAACATTAGCCAGATATCCTCCTTTAATCTCGCAAACAAAACTAATTTTGAAAACTAGAAGCTCCATGGCATTAGCCATGCATACCACGTTCGTACTTAGTATGTCCTTTAAAACTCAATTTGCATAATGGATAATAAACTTCTTGAAAGTTTTTGCCAGTGTTTAAAATAAAGAATAAGTTTCTAATTTGAAAACTTTTGTATACTACCTGCTTCACAATGTACTTAGCATTTAGAAAAATAATTTAATTTTTAGATTTTCTCACTTTGCAAAAGATGTTATAAAAAATACTTTTATCTATGTTGATGAGATATTTAAATACACAAAATGTATTACATTTGTTTATTTGTGATATTTTAAAGAAAATTATATGTAAAGAATTTCTATTTTCTTATTAAAATACTCAAATTCTTATTATTTTGTCTCAGACTGAGAATTAAGGTATTAGTATACTCTTATTATTATTATTTTTTTTTATTTAAAACTATTTCTATCATTTTAGAAGAAAGCAATAAATATAAATTCTTAAACTATTGAGTATAGAATTTTTAGAGTATCAAATTGTTCAGAATATCTTTTATCTTCTACTATTAAGTGAGCAATATTTGTGTATATATATGTATATTTCACTGTTCTCGAAAACGGTAGCTCGGACAGTCACATGATTTAACACAAAGGTGCCCTCCGTAGGGTCATTGGGCACATCGAAGTCAGATTTTCGAATTTTTGATTAGTTTTCTTTTAATTAATAAAAATATGAAAATAAAACTTTCCATTTCTATAATGACGCATAATGGAGAATCTTAGGAGAGATTTGATTGGTTTATTCGATTTTCATTGATTTGAGTGCATTTCACATTGAACTACAGCTACGTTATGAGGAACTACAAGAGATTTGAATGGTTTATTTGATTTAATTGATTTGAGTGTATTTTACGTTGAACTACAGCTGCGTTATGGGGAATTACGAGAGATTTAAATAGTTTATTTGATTTTCACTGATTTGAGTGTATTTTACGTTGAACCAGATTTACATTATGAGGCATTACGAGAGATTTGATTGGTTTATTTGATTTTCATTGATTTGAGTGCATTTTACGTTGAACTAGAGCAACGTTTAGATTTTATTTAAAAATACTTGAATTTTTAAAATTTTAATATTATGCGACTTTTACAGAGAACAAATTACGTTTGGCGCCGCAGGCGCCCAAGAGCATGTTTTTTGGTAAAAATTTTCACGGGTCTCTGGCCAGATAGCTGGTCAAGCCAGCTAGTTAATCATTATAGAGTAAAAAATGGAGCTAAATATTATTTTATTATTATTATTTTAAATTTAAAGGACAACAGAATAAATCATGCGCAGTTGAAATGAAACTTGAAAAATATCGCTCATCTATTAGAAAATTAAACATGAATTGTGGTTTTTTTCCCCTGTTCAGAAATATAATTCTTTTCAAAATATCATCCTGCATACTGCAATAACTGCTGAACGTGCAGGATTATCCGTAACAATCTTCTAAAAGATTTTGATAATAGATACTTCCAACCTAAGATGTTAGTACTATTGATCATTCGCGCCTGGTACTTTTGTGACCCCCCCTCCCACTACCACCACCACTTTTAAGATCATTAACGATTTTCTGCCGTTCATGGTAGGATGTTTCTATAATAAAAATATCATTCAACCAGTTTAATGCTTATCACAGTGAGAGAGACGATTCTAGTAGCAGAACGTCTATCTACTATAGGTGTTTTTCTCCTTTCTCAAACTTCTTTTCTTCAGAAATAACCATTTTAAAAACTACAAATCTTTTAGTTTTGTCTAAATTCTGATCACTTGCAATATCATTGTCCACTCAAATTCTATTCTTTTTCCTCTGGCCGCATTTCTTCCTACCTCAACAATTGGAGAGCGGCTGATTTGGCAGCTGGAGGTTGCATTAAGGAGAACTGTGAATTCCCCTTCGTTTTATGCTGCGATAAGACGCTTAATATGCGACCAAGTATGGCTTGTACGCATTTTTAGAGACAAAAGTTATTTTCTCATACATAAAAATAACAATGCACATATTTTCATTAACAATAAATATTTAATATACACTCGTCTTTACACAGAGGTATTACACAGGGTATTTTGATGACACTGACCACGTGTGAGAATCAGTGACACCGTCTACACAGTCTGTTGACACAGCACTGCTGATTTTAACTCTTGATTAGAAGAGTGGTAGCATCTTATTCTCAATCATGGTCACTTCCTATCTGATTGCGATCTCGATGCCAACTCACCTCTTCTGCTATCGTTATGAGCATTATAGGAATAGTTCGCTCATAAAAATCATTACTGAAAATAGCCTCTCTAACAAATATTGAAAATATAAGAACAATTATTATTATTATTTTTTAATGGTGTTCTTATTTATCTTGATTTTTATTAGGTGAGTTCCTCGATTTTTTTTTAATATTAATAATTGGAAATAATCGGAATGTTTCAGGTCAAAAATACGTCAGTGTCAGTGGCTGCTTCCACGTCTTCTTTTCGTTTGAAATTTGTGACCTCATAAACTCCTTTTGACACACTGAAGTGTACTGAAGAAGTTCAAAGCTGCACAGAAGATACTTTTCAGTTCCAAGAAAGTTATTTATATTTGAAATTTCTGTAAGGAACACAGAAATATTGATTAGCATTTTCGGTAACTGTGGACGATCAGTGATATTAGCCAGTTATTTGAGATAGGAAATGGACGTACTATAAGCCAATAGGTCATTAGTTGATAGTGATGGTAATCAGAGCCCGATTAAGGCCTGTTTAGGCCCAAGGCCGAGGACGATTTAGGTGCCCCCTCCCCTCTTCTCCGAAAAAAAAATTAATGCACCTTTTTTTTTCTTTCTTTCCAAAACGTTATGAAAATGTGTTTAAAAAAAAAAAAAAAGAAAAAAAAAAAGAAAATTTTACAAATTTAAGAAAATTAAACTGGATACAAACTTGAAGTTTAGATTCAGTGGGTACAGCGTTGCATTAAAGCTAGACAATAGGAAATTGGCGAAGAATGTGTGGTCCGTAGACATACCATACAATTTTGATCCTTCATGGAGTGGACTGGATTTAAACGAAAGATTGTTATCATTAGCTAACTTTCAGTTTATTTTTTTTTTTAAGGAAATCTTTGCCAAAAATAGCATTTGAAATTTTTTATATTATTTTGGTGCCCCTAGACAGAGGTGCCCTAGGCCGAGGCCTAGCCGGCCTGTGCGATAATCAGGCCCTAATGGTAATAATGTTGTGGAGAGCACTCTTCCCCACATGCACACTGAGAGGAGCATGAGAAATGAAATCTGTAAAGGTAGGAGGAGAATGGACCAAAGCCTGACAGGAAAGCTATGATAGCTGGGTCCGGTTCATGTGTTGCGTGTGGGAAACATTACGCTTTATTTCGCATGTATATCGTCCATCTGTCGAGCTGTCCCAATAAATTTGCCATTCATTCTTTTTTTTTTTTTTTTTTGATTAAAGGTATTGACGTATGTGGTAGGAATGGGAAGGTGGATTATCATCTACAATTTTTTTTAGTTGCCTCCTTTGCTATTTCATCCGCTAGTTTAATGCCCACAATACCCCTAAGCGCCAGGAAGTGGTTCTTCCCCGATAGAAATTTGAGAGAGGAATTAATTTTAGCTATAGTAAGGTGAGATGTTCTATGGTGACTTATGGCTTGAAGGGATGAAAAGCTGTCACTATTGATGGGGATGATTAACTTGATATATTCAAGATTATCTGAATACCACGGGATGTTTGTTGAATAGCAAATAATTCAGCTTGAAATACAAAATTTAGATCTCCTAGCTTTGAGGCTATCAGATGGAATTCTACACCTTCAGAAAAAACATAGAATGCTGCAGACACCCAATGATCAGTTTTAGATCTATAGGTGAATATTGCGATAGGAACAGTAGAAGATAAGGAGTTAATTTCCGTTATAACTGTTCATGCAAAGTGCCTTCCCTTGGATGGATGTGCCAGAAAAGCATTATTTGGAATCTCAAGCTTCCTATTATGTTTTCTATATTTTTCCATGTATTTCATTTTTAAATATCTTAATATCAACTGTAAAAACAAAGGCTTAATATTTCGGTATCTAAAGACTTAAATCAATGATCACAGTTAATAATGTCAGTAACATGTATGCGAAGTTCGTTTAAATTTTAGGAATTAGTACTTATACAAATTTAAATTGAATCTAAAATCTAAAGTTTAATTTTACGTGTTTTAAAGTGTTTTTAATCTAAATAACAAATGACACGTTTTTTAATATAACTCTTTTTTAGAGATAATTTATAAAAATTAATGTTTCTTTTTTATACCAGTTCAACTGAATTTATAGAAAAATTATGAAGAATTATATCAATGTACTCAAACAATGGGAAATAAACCAAATGTAGTAATCTAAAGAATTTGTTTCAGCATGTAAAATCCCCCCTCGGAGGTATGGTCGCATTCTTAAGTTAATAGTGTTTTTAACACACATAAAATAGTCAGAAAAAGTTAACTTCCGTAAAGTTATTTTTCGTAAGTTCTGTTTTCCAGGTTTTATAATTTCCCGCTTGCTTCTAGTTAATGATGTTCTATTCACGAAGTTATATGATAACGAATCTTTACAAGTTATGTATTTTTTCCCACATTTTGCAGCGTTTCTTTACTTTCCCTACATTCCTGACTCTTGAAATAAAGTAATTTTATCCATGATTTTCTCAAGATACATATTTATAGTTCATTCCACAATTGATTCCTTATTTGCAGCAAGCTTCTTAATAAGTTAAGAACTTGCAACGTTTATTTCATATTTTCTTTATAGTTTTATTGCATTTACAATTGCATTAAGACTTTAGCATGTACACTTGTTGATTATTTAGTAACTTACAACTACACCTGATTGTGCTGTTAAAACAACAGTGAAAAGCTTTCTGTGTTCCAATGAGTATTTTTTTTTACTTTTAACTTTTTTAGATAAAAACTTTTTTTTTTTTTTTTCTTTTAAGCCTATGTATACTGATAAACCGCGAAAGGAAGATCCCTGGCGTCATCTGCGCATGAGTGAAAAGAGCTGGTCCATTTATGCAATAGGAATGTCCGTAGTACGTAGGGATGTGTTTGTTTATGGGTATGAAAAAATTATAAACTCACTGATTGCATTTCTTTTCCTTCTTTGAACTGATTCTTGAATATCTGGTTACATAAATATTTTACGATTAATTAAAAGAAAGAAAATCAGATAATGTTATAAAGGGATAGTTTTAGATTTCAGTATAAATATTACTCAATTAAAAATAAAAATAAAAGCTTTGTCAGTATTTTGAAACTTTTGAAGTGTGTAACATTAATTTAAAAAATATGTCAATTATTATTTACAAACTAGTATATAACCCCGTCAAAGATGACAGAATGTGAAATCAATGAAGGTAGTGAATCAATGAATGCTTTGCCAGCTTCGCTGGTCACTATATTTAAAGGGAACTAATATGCAAGTTGTACCTGACGGGACTAATGTGAAAGTTCTATCTCACTGGACTAACGTGCAAGTTGCACCGAACGAAGAAACTATTTAAAATGACACTATTTAAAATTGGATGTTGCTTTAAATATTTGACACTTTCTTTCATTTTAATATTTATTATCAAAATTCTTGAAGAAATAATTAAAATTCTTCAAACAATAACTTCTCCTTCCAAAGCTTCTTTATCGCAAAACTTAATGACATTATGTACAATTCGCTTCGGTTCACTACGGATAGGTTTAATACGAGAACTCATACCATATGTATGATCCATTTGTTCCAATATAAACAAACTGTTATACAGAAAGAAATAAAAGAAAACAAAGCAGGAGTATTAATGATTCTACTCATAACAGAAGAAACAAGAATAATAGAAAAATTTCCCCTCTCTCTTTCTTCTTCCTTTGCTGTGTATCCCAGAGAGTGAGTGGAATCGTCCTGGCACTTTGCCAACGAGGTATCAATCGTCCGCGGGCGAACAGTACACACACACACACACACACAAAAAAAAAAAAAAAACTTACCAACCTTTCATTAAATTAATCGGCACAGGCTGTCCTAAAAATAGGACAGTGGTTTAGGACAGTCGGAAATATAAGGAAAACATACCATCTATCTATCTATCTATCTATCTATCTATATATATATATATTGTATAATTGTTTTACCAGTACGAAAGTGAATAAATTAATATGCCCATTATTCTTGAACGTAAAAGCTTTTTAAGTAATAATGTGTTGAAAATGTAATGAATAAATCTTCAAAAATCTTCATTTTAAAATTTATATATATAACGTTAATTTAAACTAATGATAAAGAAACGTATGTATTTATTGGACTTTTAAATAATATATCGCCTTTAATTTGAATTAAAATATTCAAAAGAATTTATATAAATACCACTTATGCGTGGTGTCCTATTTTTTAGGACGATAGTGAAATATGGGTTAAAGGGATTTTACCTTAACAAGTATCATTCTTCACGTACTTTTAAGCATTTCTCTTTTATTATTATTATTATTTTACAATTTTCATTAATTTATAGCTAAAGTGACAGCCCTTCCAGTTTGCAGGCAATACACTAAAAAACTAAAAATCATACTATTCTGAAAATTTATGCTAATTAATATGATAGTCATTGACCCAAAATCTCGCGTATCTGTACAAGAGTCGAAGGGAATGAAAAGACTGATAAAATAAGCAATAAACAAAATCAAATAAGTAATTAAATGTGATATGATAATTATTTCCCTAATGATAAATATGATAAATATTTGCGTAGATCTTTGTATGATCTTGGTTGCGTAGATCTTTGTAAGATCTGCGGTTTCTGGAGAAGTGAAAAGGGAAGTAATCCAACCATGGACAAGTTTAATCCACCAGTCTCAATAGAAATTCTAAATTTTATACACTGTACAAGTTTTTCTTTTTCTTGTTAGACCATTCAGGGCGTATCTTCTATCTTTCATTGCTATCTGAATGTTCCTCCTTTAAACGTAATAATGATTAACTAACATTATTAATCGTTATTTTCCTCGCTGTAAATGTTACAAAATCTCTGAATTCTGAATCGTAATTTCTAATCTAACTTAATAGAAATAATTAACGGGAAATAAATTATTTTCTGCTGTAAAATCGATTTTTCGCTGTTCTCATTTAAGTACAGTTTGGATTCGTTTGTTACTCAATTATCATGTTTTTGCTTATTATGACAAATTAAACCGTGACCTATTGCTTAAAGTAGATTACAAACTATCAAAAACATTCATGTCTGATACTGGGATTTAAACACTAATTTATAAATTAAAAAATTAACTTGTAGCAAATACAAGCAAATGCAAATAATCGATCATAATATTTCAAACAGAATATTTTGCTACGTATATTTAGAAGGATTCACTACATATTGAATTGATCACACTCATACGAGATAATCTGATAATAATATTAATAAGCTAATATGTGTGCATATACTATGCATGCGCCTCCATTCAACCAATCAGTTTTCGTGTTATTGAGACGAAGTATTTGAATGATTAGCAATAGTGGTAGGCATATATTTATGGTATTATATGGTTTCATTTTTAAGAGATTCGATTTATTCTGTGACATGGCTATTCATAGTATAACTGTTGAAGAATATTAAATTATTTTCCTGCATCTAATGTGTTCAAAAAAGTTACAATGGAAACAAGGACAATCTAATCATTTCCACAGAAGTTTACCATGGCGATAAAGAGGGATGACAAAAAGACGAATCTGTCGATTAAATTTGACACTTGTCGTTTAAATTTGACAATATGTAGTAGTTTAGAACTTCAAAAGTCTGAAAGCCCTATCTTGAATTGGAGCCGAGATTTTGGAATTTTCTGGAACGATCTATTGGTTTTCGGAAGCTTCACAAAATCATCTCCGAATCTATAAATGATAAGTGCTTCCAAAGAAAAATTTCAGTTATATTAAAATTCTAATGATTGAGCGATTTTTTTCCCCAAGAGACCGTGTCAAACAATATATCATTGTTACCGAATCAGCGATATTCCTGGTTGTGATATATACACTGTTAAAAATTTCAATAAAAACTACAGGTAATCATTTATATTAAGTCATATGTAAAATTACAGCGGAAAAATAAACGCAGATATTGAAAAACTGTTATATATCGGCATATTAATGGTGAATATTATATAATTATTTGTGAGAATATATTTGTGACCTAGAATTCTTTTTGTAAAGTAGAAATATCCATTTTTATTTTTTGTTGAGAAATTAAATAAAAATAGATAAAAGTACAGAATAAAGATTGAGGTTCTATATTATTTACTTTTAAATGAGAATTATTGTAAATTTATAGAAACTATGGATAAGCATTTCAGTAAATTTACAGAATTTTTTTAACAGTGTATGATATTTTCTTGTGAATCGTTACTTCTGTTGATTAGCGCGTTGGTCTAATAGCGAAGCTCTATTTACTTGATTTTTGTGATACGAGCGAAGTGTGCATTGGATTATTTCGAAAATTTTAGTTGACTGAATTGTATTCATCGACGAGAACATTCCAACTTATTTATGAAACACCTATGCGCAGGAAAGTAGATTTTTTTTTCTTTTCGTAACAATGTACTTTTGTTTATTTTGAATTTTTATTTTAGTGTTTTATTTCCTTGTTTATTGAGTAAAAATTGCCAATGTTAAAAATATCAGGAATTAATTAAAATAGTCTTACGCAGTTCACAATATCCAAATGCATCGAAAAATTCAAAATGAATTAGTTAAATATGAAAATGCCAGCGATAAATTTTATTCGCAGAACCATTTATAAATATTTTGGAATTTACATACAGTTTTATCTGAAATCATTTTTGTTATAATATAATTGTTGGATTTGAAAATTCTAATTTTGGTCACTATTTCAATATCAATAAATCTTTATTAAGTTTATTTATCTTTTATTTATCTATCTTTCATTTATTATGTATTTTTTAAGAGAGAAATTATTTACAACTTTTCATTCCTTTCTCTTTATATGAAGATTTAATGAATAAATAAATGAGTTTTATTTATTTTTTAATCCCGACAGAATATTATAAAAAATAAATAAATAAAAACAATCTATTTAATGCATCGTACCTATCACTTAAATATATAACGTTCGTAGGCTTACAATTAAAAATAAAAAAAAGAAACCTTTATGTAAAAGGATATTGAGAATAACAAGTTTCAAGGTAATCTAATTAAACAGACGAAATTTTAAATGATTAATTAGATAGAAGTTTAAGCATTTCTTCTCGATAAATCGATAATTGAAATAACGAAATTGCTATGATGATAAAAAATACATTTTACTTAACACAAGGGACAACAAATCTCAATTAAGGTTACATTTTTTTAAAATATGAAAACTCCTTATAATTGTTAAATGATAAACTGAAATTAAAAAATAACTTTTGAATCACCAATTAATCATATGGGTTATCCTTTCTTTTATTTTTCTTTAATAAATAATAATAATGATGTTTTGAAAGCGTAACATCTTTGCGTCATAATTGTATTTTATTGCCTTCGTGGATTCATTTATAAACCTTATTTTCTTAATTTAATAAATATTTCAGTAATTTACGAGCTTTGTAGAAAAAATTTTCTTTTAATACTGAATTATTGTTATAGTTCTGTTAGGTAGGTTCTTTCATATAATTTTTGTTTCTTTACCTTTTTTTAAATATAGAAGTCCAATTTATTCTTTTTAAAAGTATTATGCAAGCAGCTTTTTATAATTCATTCTTAACAAGCTAAAAATCGCTAATTAAAATCTTTTAAAATAAGATTTTTTTAATTGAATGTTTTTAAATGAATGGCTGTTTTAATTAAAATAAATACAAATGTTGGATAAAAATACTACTGCCTCCTTTCATATTCTAAACATGTAGTTATTATAAAATTTTAAAATACAATATTAATTTAAGGAAACAAAGGTGGTTATTCTTAATGTAAAAATTTGTCATACACTCATGTTTCTGAAAATTGCAACACCAAGAAGGAATGGGAATAACAGAATGATATTTATTGTGTACATACATTATAATAGAAAGAAGGATTGGTTAAAATTTCAGAAATTTGGAGTAATATGTAGAGAAAACTGTACATAAAACAGCGACCTCTGTGAGCAATGACAGCACTTATCTGCCTAGGCATTGAATCAAACAACGATTGGATGACATGTACGGGTAAAGCACTTCATGAAGCTTCAACACGATCCCACAATTCATCGATCGTAAGCACTGGTGAGTGGTGGAGGGGACAAACCCTTTTTAACGATTAAACAGTCATTTTCATAGGCGCGAGATCAGGAGAACGCGCTGGCAAGAGCAGCAGTCGAACACATTCTGCATCAAGGAAGGTCCAGACAATACGAATAACTTGCGAGCGGGCATTGTCCTTAAGTATTGCGCTTCGGAGACCTTGCTTATAGGGCAGAGCGACGGGCCTTAACTCGTCAGAAATGTAATGGCTGGTATTCACAGTGACGGAAATTACAACAAAAGGTGATCGAGACGTGTATCCAATCCTACACAAAGTTAATGTTGCATCACATCTTACTCTGTTAAAAAGACTTATTTTTCTGTAACCCGATAAAACTCTAACGGTTGATACAAATTTTATCTCGTGAATACATTTTATTTTCTTCTTTTTTTTCCTATTTTGAGTGCGGAAAACAATGCAATTGAGTGCGGAAACAAACATGCTATCAAGATAGGATTGGGAAATAATAGGGTTATAACATAAAATGGTATTCTATAGCTGAAAGGTATTTTGCTGAGGTACTATGTAGTATTCTGCTTAGGTTCAATCATCTTATTTCATGAACCATTTCTTGAATTCTCTCCATATTTCCTGTTGCACTTTTACTAATACTTGTACAAATTTTAATTCGCAATCGCTCTACTTCTTTTAAATACATAAAGAGAATGGCCGATCAGTATAAATGGCTTACATATACACAACACCAAATGTTAATCATGATGAAATTTCACACACTGTTTGAGATAAGAAATAGTTATTTTTATCAGTCGTTGCGTTTTGAAAGTATCTTCTTGTTCCACGAACCAATTAGAGGAATATTTTAAACGGCTCATCTTTTATGTTTATAAAATTACTTGAAAATTTTCCAGAAAAACGTATGAAAAAAGTACACAAATTGCGGTTAGTGTGGTACTTTTTTCTTTCACATATGAATGTATAGAGTTTATTTACAATATAAAATATGTTTAGTTATTTGATCATTTTAATTCATTTATTTTACTTTATTTGTACGCATTGAGGGCATTCTAAAAGTAACTTAAATATCAATGAAGCCACTTCAGATTTCAAAATTTTGGCTAATCCTTTTAACTTATTAAAAGGCGAATTAAAAAAAAAAAAAAAAGTTTACGGAAATTTTTAAGGTAAATTTTGCCCCTCTTATTCCTTTTCAAATTCAATTCTTATAGTGTGTGGTGGATGGGTTAAGGCTAATACTCTAGGGAAATGGTCTTGTGTGAAATCCTTCATGGGATCTCATTCTAAAGGATATTAGCTAGAATTCATGCGAGATTTTCAGAAAAACTACGAAGGTCTAGTTCGACAATCGTGTCCCGACAATCGTGTGCGAACCTAGTACATCCCGTCTACCAACTCTGACAGCTGAATTATCAACTCCTCTTTTATTTTATTTTTTCTGAAAACTTCTGGAAAAAATACGTTTAAAATGTTTACTTTTCATATCGTCGGCTTTAAATTTCGAATCCTATAAAATGAGTTTTTTTTAAAAGAGGAACTTATTCCCTAATTAACTTCCCTACTACTTATTAAATATGTCAGTTATTTAATATTCATTCTGAAATTGAAAAAAATAAATGAAAAAGAATAGATGAAATTCTAAGTAAAGTTTCTTAGAATGTTTTTAGCGTATTTAACTTTTTTGTTCCAGAAATTTTATTCAGTTACGCATAGCGTGAGCATATTTGTGTTAGAAATAACATATACATCTAATTTCAAGTTTCTGCTTCAATATTACAATCAAAATTGTGATAAAAACATTTTAATTTATCACCCTCTCCTTCTCATGCCATCCTGATTACATGTATTACTTATCTAAGCAGTCCACCATGTTTTGTGTCGTTGGTAAATTATAAACGCTTCATATTTATTTGAACTGATTATAGTATTTTATGAAGATTTACACACATCAGTTACTCCCTTACATTGATTCATTTATAAAAATATAGATAAAAAGTATTTTTTTTTTTTTTTTTAATAATGCGAAATAAATGCGCTTCTCTATTATTTAGTCGACAGTGATATACTACCCTAATCATTACAAAAGTCAGTTGTTTAGCTTTCTGTGTTAATCACGTAGGATGGGACGATGTATAATCTTATGTTAGCAAATGATAGAAATACCAACAATCCTAGCTTATTCATATTTTCAAATTTTGATCGTTTCTTGAAAAAGAAATTCTCTATACAGCTTCCGTTTTAAATTATTTCCAAATATTTGTTTTAAATTTGCATTAAGTGTCTGAATATTCGCTAATTATATACAAATTATTATTATATCTATATTATTATTACATCTAATAATTATTATTATATAATTATATACATATAAAATAAAATTAAGTTTTTGATTGAAATGACTTTAAATCTTAAAGCGTACGTGTATAAAACTCATATTTAAAACTTTTTAAAGCTCTTATTTCATTTAAAGGGACCCATTCCCATCAGAGAGCATCTTTAATTAATTTTCTAGCTTCCCATATATTTAATATTGTTGCTTTTTTATATCATATACATAAACGAGAGACTTGTATGTACAAAGAAATAAAAAAAAAAAAAAAAGAAAAGAAAAGAAAAGAAAAATCAGTGAAAATTTCCAAATCAAGTGTTAAATTTAATAATAAATAAATAAATAAATAAAATAATAATAATAAAAATCTCAAGAATTTTTTTATTAGTGTATTTAAATTTTGAAATGCAGTATACTGAATATAAGTGTTTCAAATGTATTATTACAGTCAAACCTCGTTAACGTGAATCTCGAGGGGAAAAAAAAATTGTTCATTTTATCAGTACTTCATTCTGTCAGTAACTAATCTTGATATAACTAATTTAATCTTCACTTTGAAGGGGATTGTGCAAGCAGTTGATGTTAAAAGTATTTCACGATAACGAGGTTCGACTTTATATGTTTTTCCTATAAATTTTAGCATTTTATTCACTGCTAAAAATAATAATTCAACATTTCACGAAAGGAATTGTGCTAAACAGGCATTTTTAGCTGCAACCAATATTTTGATGCTAAATTTCACCATTTAAGTGGCCATACAACTGAAATGTCACAACTAAAATGGTGCCAATTGCACCAAATACATTAGTTTCAGTCAATTAGAACCAATTTTTTGTGAAAAGTAGTTTTTAATTTTTAACAGTATACGAATGCATACCCAAGTCCAAAAATAAAGTCACAACCTGTTTTCTCAATCCCTTCCTTCGCGCAGTTTTTTTTTTTTTTAAATCAATGAAAATTTCCAAATCAAAAGTTAAATTTAGTAAAGTAAAAAAAAAAAAAAATCTCAAGAATTGTTTTTATTCTAGTGTATTTAAATTTTTGAATAAGTGTTTGAATTTAAGTATTTGAAGGAAAATACAAATGAACGTACGAATGTAAAATTTGGATAGCATGTTATTTATCAAAACATTAATCGATTGCTATAGAACATTAATACAAATAATGTTTTTTAAAACTTGTGTATTACTTCATTTTTTTTTCTCGAAAATAAGTTCTCGAAGAAATGAAAAATTGAAACAATTTTAGAAAAAGAAAATTATTTAGAAAGCTGTGTTGAAGGTACATGACGGATAAGTGAAGATACACAGATTTTCAGATATTAAATTAAAACCTGGTTTTCCTTCCTGTATTAACTTCGCTTTTTATTTTTCTTTCTTTCGTTTTCCTTCTTTTTCTTCCCCGAAGAACTTTTTTAATAATATTTAAGCAAATATAAAAACTGGATGTGATATTCTTTATAGAATTATTCTTTGACATTATTATTATTATTACCATTATTATTTTAATTCTGAAAGTTTTTATGGTTCCCAAATTAATATATTTTTTTTTTTTCAAAAAGTCAGTTATGGAAAAAAAAAAAAAAAAAAAAAAAAAAAAAAAATCTGGAGTGACTCCACTCGACTTTCCGAACATTGAGTAACTAACAGTTTTGTAGATAAAATAAAGAAAGAGGACTTGCTAAACAAACAAAAAAGAGAAAACCATAACAGAGTGTTTGAGTATTTTTCTCCATATATCACACGAGGTTTTATTTAACGCTACTGAACTTTGAGCCCTTAGATCATAAGAATAAAGAATTTTTCGTTGTGTCCCTGTAAAAATCTATAAATGCTAGATTCACCAAAATGCTTATAGTTAGTGCAACAGTGATTTATAATATTCATACAAATTTCCAGCTCAATTAAATAAGGCGTTTAGATGCTATTGCACTTTTAAAAATTTGGTCTCATAGGCCATAATGATAAAGAATTTTTCTTTGTGTCCCTGTAAAAAAACTGTAAGTGCTAGATTCACCAAAATCTATACAGTTGGTTCAAATGTGACCTATAACATGTGTACCAAATTCTTTGCTCAGATTAATAAGGCGTTTAGACGCTATCACACTTTTAAAAATTTGGCAAAGAATTTTTCTTTGTGTCCCTGTAAAAAAACTATAAGTGCTAGATTCTCCAAAATCTATGCAGATTGAGTATCTGTGACCTATAATATGTGTATAAAGTTTTTGCTCAATTGAATAAGGCGTTTAGATGCTATCGCACTTTTAAGATTTTGGTCCCTTGTCCATAATGATAAAGAATTTTTCTTTGTGTCCCTGTAAAAAAACTATATGTGCTAGATTCACCAAAATCTATAGGGTTCGTACTATGGTGACTTACAATATACGTACCAACTTTCAGCTTATTCGAACAAAGCGTTTAGACGCTAGCGTGTTCACTCACATACATACACACATACATACACACACACATACATATATCATCGTAAAAATAGTGAAAACGGACTCGTTGGACCTCGAAACGCATAGAAACATCAAAATCTCGAATTCGGATTTTTGACATGATTACAATACTTTCCTCACTATAGTGTTCGGAAAATAAAAAAAAGTGAATACAGGATGAAAAATCTTATTAACACGTTTTTATTAGCTTCACCTGTATGTATGTTTGTAACCGCTCTGTGAGCAAACAAAAAATCTATATTGTAAAAACAAGTCTTTCCCTACGTGGACGCTGTGGCTGTGAAGTAAAGCTCCAGGCTACGAACCTAAAGGTCTAACGCTCGAGCCTAGTCAGGGGAGATTTTTTAAAAATAATTTTTGTTTAATTCTAAATTATTTTATAATCACCCTGTAATACGATCTGTCACCCACACAATTTTGTCTTACTCTGCATACTATAAAGATAGATATTTTGTGCTTTTTAGTTCACATTTCAATAAAAGCGTGTTCTTTCATTTTTTAAAAGTATAATTTTATTTTAATTTAACATTTGTAGGCATGTGTATCTTTACTTATCTGTAAGACATCCTTAGCACTATTTCTCATTTAGTTTTCCTTTCTAAAACTGTTTAATATTTTAACTTATTCCGAAGCTTACTTTTGAGAAAATTTTAATATTAATTTCAAAATTAATACTTATTTTAAATGTTCCATAAAATTCGATTAATGGTTACATAAAAAACGTGCAATCCAAACTTAATATTCATACAATCATTTGTTTAAAAATAATGCACAAAAGAAGAAAACGAAAAAACAGGTTGTGACTTTAATTTTGGACATGAGAGTAATAGTGTACTCGTATTGTAATAACCTTGAATTTTTATCATACTGGTGATTTTTGTTAAAAAAAAGTGAAACCACTCTAAAATTTCTCCTCTTTCGAGTGGCCACCTCCTTCAAGAGTCAGTTTTTCCTATTTTTCTCCATGGGATTTCATACTAAGCTACTTACATGAACCCTAGAGTACCAACCTTTAGTAAACTAATAAACCATACTTTACCATTATGAAATTTTGTGCACTGATATACTATACGTAAAGTTCACTTACACCCTAACATTTAAGGCTTATATTAAAAATTAATTCTTGCGTATGAGCATACATATAACCCTTTATCTACCGATGATACTTTAAATACCATTAGTTAAAAAAACGTATAAAATCGTATTAATAGAAGAAATGTCAATGATATTTATAGGACGTATATACCTCACTTTAATCGCACTATAACGCATTAAACGCTACATGTAGCCGCTTTTGTTCCAGAAAGGATTTTATAGTGTGCTTTCGCTGTTTCTGCTTGCGATTTTTCACGATCTTCACGTGCCTTATAATCTATATTTATAAAATCAGACTTTTGTCTGTAAATTTGTCAGAAATTTTGCGATATCGTCACGTTTCACGCACCATGAAAGCTGAAAATGATTTCCGGAAATTTTGTCTGTGTGTGTGTCGTCGTGTATGTATGTCTGTAACGCTGTTTTTATCCGGGTATCACGTGAGAACGGCAGGACGGAATTCAACGGCGCTTATCAGGAATTCAGGTCTTTACCCAACTTAAATTTATATCTATAATTTTTTTCAAATCGCCCCCTTTCCCCCTGAGGTGGGGGGGGGGAAGTCAAAAACACGTTTGTAAGCACAACACATCTGCAAATTACTTCACAGTAAACAATATGCACATGGGAAGACTAGACATGAGTACAAATAAAATATTACCTGCGATTTTGAAATTTTCGATTTTTAAAAGAGGGGGGAGGGGAAAAATCGTTTTTTGGCTGGAAATTTTGCAAATTCCGGATTTTTGAGTAAAATTCTACCAAAAATGGAAAAAAAAAAAATATTGAAAAAAAGCTGTGGACTACATTAGGATATTTCGAAAAATAAATTTTTGTTTTTTATGATTTCCGATTTTTTTTGGACTGGGGTACGAGGGGGCAAAATCGAGACACGCATTTTAGCGCTAAATTTGTCATGAGAAGTCTATGGGAGCTGCAGGAAATTTCAGTGCTTGGACTGTTTATATGTATCCGAATTTATATTAGCGGGACTTTATGAAATTCCCTCAGTTCCCCCACTGGGTTCGGGGGCAATAAACACGTGTAAGAAGACGTTTTTACGTTTGAATTCACTTTAAATTATCTTAGAATGGCGAATTTTGGTGTATGGATGTTGATTAAGTGTGCGCATTATGTACTTTGGTGGGATTCCGCAAAACTTCGAATTTACCCCATGGGGAAGGGGAAGTAAGAAACGGGTTACTGTCAAAGGCAGTGGGGACCCGGACTCTTCACTTTGCGAGCGAGAAAATCCTCCACTGAACACAGGATTAACTTTAAGTTATTAAAAATGATATGGGGTTTTGAAAACTCATTTAATTATAGTGTCCAGCAAAGCCTGCTAGTTAATTCCAATATTACTTCAATATTCCCCCATCAATGTTAGAAAAAATATAAGAAGCATAAAATGTAAATACCATTTTACTCTTTTTTAAGGTCTAAAATATCTTTTCCGTCCTCTATATACCAGTGGTAGACTAAAGTACCACCGCCGAAAATCGTCATTAATTAGTATAGTGAGATTATATGAATATTTTTTTATTGCATATATCTTTAAAAAAATACTATTAAATAACCAAAAATATGTTTCAAATCCATTTTTTGTCTGTTTTATAATGCGGTAGATAAATGATTAAATTTTATTCAGAAATTAGTGAGCACAATTTCGATGTTGCTTACGCATTTCTCCTTTGTATGAGTAAAATTGACTCCACAGATATAGTAATATATATAGATCTATCATCCCCACGTCATCGAGCAAAAATTTTGATGCCGAAAAAAAGTTTTGGAATCAGCCATTAGAAGGTATTGAAAAAAAGAAAAAATGAATTTGAAACTGTATCTGGAGTTTTTCATTCACCTTTAGTAAATAAATTATTCATAAATTTTATTTACTAAATTATCCGTGAGTATTCCTGTGTGTAATTTACTCGGGGAAAGACAGCCATTAGAGTCACTCTTCCCGAGTAAAAAGGAATCACTTTTTCTCTCTCGCTGATCAATCTATATTTTATTACTATATCTATGATTGACTCAGGTCAGTATTCTAGGGTTAAAAGCATGTGGATAATTATATGTGCTTTCCTCAAGTGTCCCATTTTGAGGGAGAAGGTGCTATTTTCTCCGCTTGTCTAAAACTGTTTATTGCCCGTAATACAACTGAAGTTAATCTCATGTATGCAATAACTTAATTCAAATTATCATCAGTATAGATCAATAGTATTATTGTATATGCTAATTAACTACATAACAAAATAAAAATTAATTATTTTTATTTCAGAATTTCCCCTGTGCTTTTTCTTTTTTTTTCTGTTTAAAATTTCACTTCAGAATACAACATAATAATTACGTAGAAATTCAAAAATTTTAAAATGCAAAATAAATAAATACAATACAAGTTTCAAGGAATGTTAAAGACTTTAAATAGAAGGAACTCTATAAAAATACATGGAAAAATCTCATTTCTGTTATATTCAAATCTTGTATGACACAGACGTTACAGTTTTTTTGGAATGTCTCATGAAAACGGTAGTTGCTCCACAAACGAGGCCCGCGTCTTAGAGGAACATCAATGTTTCTATGCCACGCACAGCAGCATAAAATGAATTTGATATAGTTCAATTGTTTTTGTTGTTTTTTTGTTTATCTATAGTAATTTCATAAAAATCTAGGTTGTTGATCGACTGTTAAGGGACTTGCCACTTGAACTTTCCTTTCATTATCCAGATTTGAGATATCCTACCATCACAGTCTTTAAGTAGAGGCAACGTAGGATCTGTATCATCTGGTTTATCGAGGCATTTTCCAGTATTCACATGGCGTATGGTTTTCTCCTGAAACAGTGAAAAATTCTATTATTATCTGTCAAAAATTCAATAAAGATAACAATTATATGAATTTGAATATTCTCATAATATTTTTATACAAACAACTTAAAAAAAAAAAAAAAAAAAAAAAAAAGCACAAATGGGGGTTGTGTATTGTGGGGATTAAGGCTGATTGACTACAAGAGGTCCCTAGGCCTATTGGTAGGTTGCCCTCCATTGAGGGTTTTTCTAAGGGGTCCTAGCCCGTATTTGTGCGGGTTTTGGAGAAAATCACGGAAAACTCCAAACGTTCAGGTGGACGAGCACGACCTGGAATCGAACTCGGCTCTTCCTGTCTACCAGCTTTGAGTATAGAATCGCTTGGCCACTAGTGGGGTCATCGCAAATTGGGAAAATTGGAGTGTACCTACGGAAAGGACTTTTTAAATGTTGCCTATATACAAAGACATCATTAATAACTTGTGACGTTATTTTTTACCGTTAAGAAAAACTAGAAATAAGAAAAAAAAAGTATTTAAAATATAACGAACCAAAAATTATATAGATCATGATACTATTTCTATGTTATATAACAGCACGATATGAGTTTCTCGGAGCTCTAGAAATTTGATGATATGGTAGTTCTCTTGAAAGATTAATTACTTCTAAACTAAAAGAAACCAACATCCTCTAAACTCAACTGACAAATTCCTGCGCATGTTTAATGCTAAAAACTACGTGAGAAAAGGAAAAAAAAAATGTATCTATTTACTGCTAAATTTTGCACGACACTTTATACAGTGTAGTGAATTACTTTTCTACAATTGCGTATAATTAAAAGAGAAATTACACAATTAATAATAGAATATAAAGCCTGTAACAAAACTAATGCTCACATCTGTAAGGAGTGATAGAAATTTCCAAAACAAACAACTATTAACTTACAGTATTTGGTCGGAAAGGAAAAGGCGAATCACGAAAAGGACGCTTTCTCTTTATAGGATGAAATGTCGCCTATCGTAGAACCCGCCAACGTCAACTGGAGTGCTTCGGAGTATTTAGATTTCAACTACTATTTGTCGCCAAAAATGCAGCAGTATTTTAATGCATCCATCGAATTACCAGAGAACTTTGTTGCCTGAATTGTGATTGCAGCTACAGACGTCAGGGAAATGCCAGACATTCTCCAACGTCGCCTGAAATTCTCCAACGTCTATGAGATTCAATCTGTCACAGACGTGGAGTCTGTAGTGCAGTTGTGATAGCCGATTCGAGCATTTGTTTTAAAATTTTTAATGGAAGATTTTTGCCTTTATTATTAGTTTTTATTGTATTTTCCATCTTCATCTTGAGGTTCGACCTTTGCTTTCTCAAACCCAACATGCTATGGTAATAGTCATTTCTTCTGACCTGTTTCTTCACACCTTACAGTTACGATCATAAGTTTTTGTTACACCCTTTACATATAATCGAATACAAATCATTTGGCAATGATTAATTATAAAATTTTACTATTCAGTAGATAATTAGGAATTGCTATCAAACTAAATTTACCACTTTGAACGTATAACTTAACGGATATATCCAAGAACACCTTGGAAAGCAAATCTTTAGGGGAATAATCATATCTGATAAATGGAATCATTGGAAATATTAGATTTAAAAATATCGTCCTGTATTCATCTTAAGAATGGAAATAAAAACAATATTCTTGACATAATACGTCCACGCTTAAATTTTAATCAATTATTATTATGCAATTTCTTCATTCAAAGTGGTTCAAAATACATAACTAAAATATTTATTTATGCATTGATTGATTATAAAAAGAGGCACACAACCGTTCAACCAACGTAGAAAACAGAATCGCCCTTCTTTTGAAGATTATTAAAAAAAAAAAAAAAAAAATCTCAATTAGTGGTATTTACTCAAAATGTTTGATTTATGATGTTTTAATTTAAAACAGCTATTTACTGAGAAATGTATATAAAAAGATACCTGATACAATTAAAACATTAAGGCTATACATACAAGTTTTGGTGTAAGCTATTTTGATAATTAACAAAAAAAAATGAATAAAATTAGATTGATATTTCTGTTCGTTCAGTATATAATAGTCATTGTTAACAATAATAAGGGTCGCAGTAGCCTAGTCGGTAGAGCGCTCAATTCGTAATCGGGCGATTCAGGGTTCCAAACATGAGCCGGCCAAAGACCATGCACATTAATGGTGGCTGCTGCACAAACTCCGTCGTGACCGCAGTGTCCTTCATGTTCCTATCCCAAATAATACCTTTGAAAACCACCTAAGAGAGGTTTTCATCTCCTCCGTGGAGTATCAAAATTGGGAGGGTATGTCACTGGACCACACTGAGACGTGAGTTCCAGATCACTGACAACTGTCCATAGCGGAGTACTACTGTGACGTAAAACTCCCATACACACATAATAATGACAATGTAGCGATTATAATGCACTATTACAGGGTGGTCCGAAAAACATGATAGAAAGTAAGTGATCATTGTGGAAAAAAGACAACATGCAAGAACATGAAACATATTTTATTGAATAAAGATATGAAGGACATTTAATATACAATATGCTTAAAATGTCTACCGTCCCCGACTATAGTGTTATAAAGCCGGTTCCGAAACTCTGTCATAATGCGCTGGAGTGTGTCGTAATCAAGTGCATCAATCTCGCTTCTTATAGCCAATTTTAGGTCCTCCAGTGAATCAGGGCTATTCCTATAGATTCTAACTTTGACGTAACCCCATAAGAATAAGTCGCACGGATTTGAGTCCGGACTGTATGGGGTCCACTCTATCCCGTGCCCCGTGAATTTCTCTGCATCCAAGGCAATCAAACGCTCACCAAACGTCGTTTCAAGCCACGTGAAGACGTCAGAAGTTTTTTTGGGGACGAGCCCCATCTGGTTTGAACCAGTACCGGCGTGTCCTGTTGAGATGGCCCGCTTCAGGGCCAAAGTGACGCTCTAGCAACTCTCGATACTTCACTCCTGTGACCACACCATCAATAAATATCGGACCAATTATCTGCTTCGACGATATGGCACACCACACCATGACCCTTTTCGGATGCAGTGAAGAGATGGCGCTGAGAGGAGGATTTTCCGTACCTCAGTGGCGCCAGTTTTGTTTGTTCACGAAACCATTCAACTGAAAATGGGTCTCATCACTGAACCATATCTTGTATTCACTGATGGAACCATTTTTAAGTTCCTCGATTATGTGGTTTGCGAAATCTGTCCGCTGCACAGTATCCCCCCCCCCTTTAGCGGCTGTCACATTTGGATTTTGTATTGACACAATCCTACTGCTTTCATTAGCCTTTGTAATGATGTTTTGGAAATGCTTAATTGTTGAGCCGCCTGTCGAGTGGAAGTGGTTGGCTGATCCTCAAAGTATGCGCGTGCAGGCTCCCTGATGTCGTCAGTAACAACTGCTGATTTTCGTCCCGACGCCTTTCTTTTTGTATCCTAAATACTCCCTGTAGATTCATATCTGTCCATCAACCTGTAAACAATGAAAATCAGTGGGAGATTAGGACCATTACATCAGTCATCTGATGGCTTAAAAATCACTGCGACTTTAGAGTGCTACAACTTACTGCGCGATTATCTCTTCACTAAGCGTCTTTTTCTTTCTGAACTCTGAACGACATGCCCGTCGAACGGGGACATTACATCGGTTACTCTCATAAAATTTTCTTACGATACATAATCGATCTTAAAAGGTTTGTGATTCTATATTGCTTATTCTTTATTTCCGGTAATTAAGCATTCAACTGAAATGTCACTATATGTGCTATTATAATATGGAAGAATTATATTTGCATCAATACATTTGAAATCAGAAACTTAAAATACTTTCTATCATGTTTTTCGGACCACCCTGTATTTAAAATAACACTTTAGAATTTTATTCGTTATTACTATCTTAAAATCTGTTATAAATTTGCATAATTTTACTTAAAATTTGAAGTAATTGGACATTTTTGGTCACATTAAAAAATTATCTGAAATAAAAAAAATCATGAAATATTCTAATGATTGTTTTAATCCAAGCAACTTTTTAAACAAATATCACTCAGTAATAAATCTGCGGAGGAAGTAATTTATTCTCCACTAATAAAGCCACAACAATTTATAAAAAGCAATTAAAGCCTACTTTTGAGTTGATGCATTACCAAAACAGTTTACTTTACCATAAACAATTTTTTTTTTGTTTTGGTGTCGCAAGACAGCAGAATTTATTCTGCATTTAGTTGAATAATTATAATTAAAATAAATTGTATTGTGAAGAATTAAAAATGTTGTGTCATCCATGGCAAATGAATAATATCCTTTTTAATATCCCCTAAATTCTTGACAAATGCATAATATCCCTTTTTTGTTATTTTGATTGTAAAAAAAAAAAAGGAAGTAAACTTACTTCATCGTCATACTCCCATAATTGGTTTCCGCCCATGCCGTGGCAGCGCACTAATTTTGCTGGCCCTCTTGCCGAGGAAGCATCAAGGCAGTTGTCGTCAGACATTATTTGCTTCCTTTTTGTGTAGGCAAATACCTGAAATGTATAAATCGACATTTGATTTGAGTAAAAAAATACATAAATTATCATAGCATTAAAAATATTGAAACTTCTATAGATTTAAACTACATGTGTATGAAAAAACAGTGCAATGCCAATATATAATTTCAATCGTAATTAGTTATAAATTACAATATATATTTTAAATACAGAAAGAGCAACGCAATTATTAAATTTATAAACGTAATTATAGAATCTAAAATGAAACCTCCCTAGTCGGGCCACCGCCATAGAAAACTGATCATTTGTTAAGGCGGCGTTTTAATAAACGTTTATTCAGAAAATTATATTTCAGACACTAAAGTCTATAAATTAAGTGGCGTGAATTATTCAACATTTGCACGGCTTGAGGGAAGAAGGTTCATCATTGCTGCATCCAATAATAATTTGCGAACATGTTAACACACAATCAGCCCTGATACCCCCTTTCCATTTCTTTGATGTCTTGATTAAATTGATTTCCTTGTTCCTCACTCACATTGCCTACATTTTGCGGGAAATAACATAGAGTAGAGTTGAAAAAGTGGAGCTTTAAGCTCATTTCAAGAAAAGGATCCGATATTTTGTCAAAACTGTACATGATGAGAAATTTGTAATACCTTTTTCTTAATCAGCATAAAAAAAATACATCAGAAAAACATATCACCTTGCATTAAAAAATCCATCGCAGACTTGTGTAATTTAATAATTTGCCATTAAAGAAATAAATATAATGAAAACCTTGTATTTCGTGGTCCCATTTGCTTCATTGTTTGAAACAACTTTAACCTATACATATTTACAGTGCATAAAAAAGATATAATACGCAAGTTTCTAGATAGTGAAAATCTTCATGAATTTTGGAATATAAAAAATATCTCAACTTGTTACAGAGTTGTAAGTCTTTCGGAACGCATCAAACGAGGACTTCACCTGTTAAATATTTCAACATTCCAACAAAAATCCAAAAAAGGTCAGGATGTTAGGTCTCATTGAAAATTAAAAATAAAATCTAAAAAAAGAAATTATGGTGAATCAGTTGAGGTGCTTGGGACAAGTATAAGCAAACTGGTTGCACTTGTCCGACATGCAAAAATTCTGTGATAAGTATAACCACGGGTGACTATAAAAAAGCTTTATCGAGGTATCTCGGTAATCCACATGCTTAAAATTAGTATATTCGTCGGATTAGGCATAACAGATTTTCTTTTTCCCATTTACACGGATATTTAGTGAAAGGTTATAATATAGTAGTAACTAATAAAATGACATTTTTGACTAGTGCGTATATCTTAAAAAATTATATTCTTGAATTACTAACTTTCCAGAAAAAAAAAAAAAAAAAGAAAAAGAAAAAAAAGAAAAAAAATATTCATCCATCACTGTCGATGCTCGTAGTATCTATAAACGCTAAATCTCACAGAACACAAAATTTAAAAAATAGTCTATATTAAATTAAAGAAAAAGCAAATTAAATTATAAATAAGTATTTATTTAATGAATGTTACAAAATAAATTTTCTTACTTGATTTCCTCCCATACCATGGCAATGGCTTACTGCGACATTTTCGCCATTCTTTCGGTTATATGTGTCTAAACATTTGTTAGTTATCTCATTTCTAATCTGGAAAAAAAAATACATCATTAATATCGTGGTGTAATTTGAACGAATAACGAACTGTAATTGAATTTACAGTTTGTTATAAATGTTACAAAAAGAAAACTAATTTTTGAAAAAAATTAAATACAAATTTTCTAAACTTAATTTAGCAACACTTTACAATGTAAAATCAACTAATCTAGATTGCATATCTATTTTTATGGAAATGATTTTTAGTAATTAAAAAAAATAAAAAAGAATTTATAAAAATTACCTTTACTTTTTATTATACTTATAGAAATATTAGCAAATCAGATGTTGTTTCCAGAAAATATTTATTTTTAGTGGAAATTATCCAAGCAACTTTCTCCGATAAAAGCTCTTAATCAATTTAATAAAACACAAAATACATTATATTTAATCGTAAAAGCAAATTAGTCGCAATTTTGAACAGGTATCGTACATATAAATTACAAATGTGCCATCTAGCATTGCAAGAATATTATTAAAGAGATATGTGGTACATACAAAGATTACAATTTAAAGAAAATAGATTTCTGTAGCAATATGGATAAGAGTTTGGATATTTAAATCATGCTAAATGCACATTTTTTTTTATTAAGATGATATTTGAATTACACAAAGAAAAATTACGTTCCTTTCTTTAATTGTCAAGAATTCTCAAAGCATTATGTAATTAAGCAAATTGTCTGAATATTTTATGCAATCAACAACTATAATAGATAATTCTGTATTTATAATATTGTATTTAGTATAATTATATGGAACAATGGCAGTATTTATTATGAAATGAGCAAGCAATGGAACTATAAAGCATCATATATTAATATTTTTAATTTTCTATTTTACAGAAATTAGCAGTTAATTATACTCGTATATAATATTTATTATAGAAAAGCTTAAAAACAGTTATATATTTAGTGTAATTCTACTAAATAATAAATTATTACTATAGTAGATTTAAATTTTAAAATTCACAAAAGAAAAAAAAAATTGTAATACTAAATCATAACAGAATTTTGACTACTATGTATTACCAGGGTTTCTTGTATTTAACTAAATTTCAGAAACAAAAGTTTCATTTAATTAAATAAATGAATTTAAAGAAAAAAAAACATTATATATATATTAAAATAAATAAATAAATAATAATGAATTCAACAATAATCATTATGTCTTAATCATAACAAGTTGGCCTTTGGATGAGTTTGCTTAAGACTAAAAATGAACTCAATTAAGTAAAAATTCTAAGTTAAACCGTACATTTTAAGTATTTACCTAAAAGTAAATCTCTTTTTTCTCATGAGATGGCGCTCGCTCACGCTACGTTGTAAGTTAAAAATAAACTGCCTTTTAAAAAGGTTAACGTTAAAATTAAAAATCCCCTTTTTTAGAATTGATAAAAGCTTTTAGAGATTATTAACTAACAAATAATGCAATCAATTAAAGTATTTCAGTAGCACCTAAATCGATCAATCGTTTCTAAACTTTTAATCTTTTCTTTTTACTAATGCTCGTTTGGCAACCTGTTTATATCTACCATCTCCGTAAATAATGTATAACATGTGGTTTGCTTAAATTACTTATTCCTTGTTTAAATTTTGGTATGAGTTATTAATTTAATTTCCTTTTTTATTTTAATTCAATTTTCTTTTTTTAATTTTTATTTTGTTGCAAGATAGAGACTAGAGCTGTATATTGCTGGAATTAGCTATACAGTCTAACGAAATCTTGCATACGCTGATAGAAATGCAAGTTTCCTGAAGAGTAAATTTCTAGTTTTCAGCATTCAAAATTCCAAATTTTCAATTCATGAATTCCATTTTTTTTCCCCTTTTAACGGAACTCTTTGGTGATTTTATCCTTTTTCTATTTTCTCTCAAATGTTGACTGTTACTAATAATTCAATATTTTTGCAAATTCTCTCATCGTTAGGCTTATGAGTTTTGTTAGTGTCATTTCACTTCTACGTAAGTACTTTAACTTGTTTTACTAATCATTGGTACTCAAATTAATTTAAAACTGTGACTTATTTTAATCGAAAAAAATCTAATTAAAATTTATTTTATGTTGGTATTTTCATCTATCTTTTGTCTGCTGAGTGATACAATGGTACTAAAAAATTTCAAATTGTATATATATATACGTACACATATATACATATATAATTTTATCACTCTTCTCTCTCAAAAAATATTTTTAAAACATATGATTTTATTTTTAAATAACTTTAAACGCATAGATAGAAGTATATAGATTGATAAAAAAAAAAAAAAAAAAAAAAATCAATATTTAAAATCATTTGATATGTTATATTTCAGTGAATATCCTTAAATCTTCTAAAACAAAAATACAACATTATGACATCAGTTTAATTCAATTCCTTGATGTTAATTCATCATAAATATCGATATTTTCACGAATAGAAAATCTATTAATATCTTTATTGCTAATTACATACATATTTTTAAGTATTTTCTTTACTGTATCATAATCTCTTCATAAACCCGATAAATTTTATCATGCGATAGACGAGAAATAAAACAAAAACAATTCCTCAAAACTTCAATTACTTATAATTTGTTATACTTTAGTACTTATTTCTGTTAGTTATAAGTCCTCATAAGTTATTATCTCCATAAATCCTCGGAAATCCTACGGATCAACGTCGTCTAAAACAAATACTTTCAATTACTTCGCCTTTCATTTTGTTATAATCTTTACAGTAACTATAAAGTTTTTCTTCCGTGAAATATATTTACTATTAGTTAATATTCTCTATACATCTAAACAGAAATATTAAGATATCTGAAATACGTACAAGCATCTACATTACAGATTTTGATCATGCCTGATTAATGGACTGAATAATATGAGTTAAAACTTTCATACTAACAAGTCTTTGACAAATTACTGTCACATGATCATAGATTACATGTCAAATACTCGATGTCTGATTGGTTCTACTCATTAACTGTTCAGAAACGTATCGCATATATTACCGGTTATGTCGTATGTAACAGAATCTGATATATATCGGAATGTTCAGAAATTATTAATTTCGCTGACATTAAATGTCAAACAGTGTAGAGTTAGGCTAAATTATAAACAAAGTTGTTCACTTTAAAAAAAAAATTATAGAAAATTAACGGCATTCATGATTTACATATGCTCTATTATTGATTTAAACTGCAAATTATGTCATTTTGGGCAAATAAATTGCGATCAGCCAATTAAAAACCATATTTGATATTGAAATATAATATTATATATATATATACGTCTAATTTTATTTTAACTCTTTCAGCGTTAGTCATTATTCAGTATATTTAACGATTCATAAAATTAATACTATGCACAGTATAAATATGAGAATATGGTACTGTATATTAATTTAAGACAAAATAAAGTGAAATAAATAAATAAATATATATAATCAAGAAAGAAATTTGCAGTTAATTAGAAAAACTAAAATGAAAAACAAAATTCATATATTGTAAATAAATCTATTTTTGTGTTAATAAAATATAAACTTGCAAAGGTTAAAAAATGTCAGTATATAAGATGTCAATTATTTTCCTCGATGTTATACAACTGTATTTGCTGCAAATTTCCATATAATAAATTGTAACTAGTTTCACATATAGAAAATTGACTTAAAAATCAAATATACTGAAATATTTATTAATTTAGTGCTTAATATTTGAATTACACTGCAAAAATAAATCAATAATTCAGACATTCCTTTTTATTTAATATACTCAAAATATTTACGATTAAAATAGGATTATTTGAGTAAATGAGATTTATCAGAAGGAACAACAAAACACAGGGTAGAAAATCTTTTATTATCCGTAAAGTAGCTTACAATTAAAGAAAACAGTGAAACTTAGCATGCGATGTATTTTAGAATAAAAAAAAAAAAAAAGAAAAAAGAAATATAGAGCTTAAAATTAAAATGACATATAGAACTATTTAAAGAAAATATATAATCACTATTTAGAATTTTACCTCGCCAAGATGATAATAGTCTAGAGGCATTTGTGATTCTGGATAGATATTTTCAAGATACCACCTAAAACTTTTGCAGTTCAATTTCTTTCTAAGCTCTTTTCTTGTTGTCACATCACCAGCTGGAACTTTTTTGGCTACTGAAAATAATATATGAATATTCAAACATTTATCCTATAAAGGTATTAGTAAAAAATAATGTATTTATTAATCTTTACATTAAAAAGCAGTAGTCGAATATATAAATTTATGCATATTTACGTTAAAAATTATTCTACATATGTTTGAATTTTTTGCAAAATCGTATTGTTGTTACCTTTTGATCAATCAAACCCTCCTTTTTGATAAATTTATTTAGTTTGATAATTTCTGTTAACAGTGCAATACTGATAACAAAAATTACCAAAAGAGATTAATTTAATTATAATGGCATTTGATAATTACTAAAAAAGTGATAAGATATTGCATCTTGTACAGCAGAAGTTGAAATTCATCATTATGGTTGCAAGATGAAATGATTTCTGAGGTAAAAAAAAAAAAAAAAAAAAAAAAAAAAGTAAGCAACTTGAGAATTTTATATTTCACAAAAAAATGCATGTTTATATATATTAATAATATAAAATTCAAATAAAGGAGTAATAATTTATGTTTCATATTTAAATACCATTTTCCCCCACATTCGATTTCCCCCACAAAAAATAAAATAAAAAGGGGTTAATAAAAGGATATCCTAAAAGATTTCTAAATTACAACAGTTGGAAGTTCACTGATCAAAATACCGATAAAGAAGATAATTCTAATTTACTCAGAATGTTAAGTTCTGTGAAAAATGTTCACGATGTAAAATTAGAAAAACATTTTTAAAAGGATGGAAAAAAAAAAAAAATGCTATGCTTTATAAATTTTTATTGAAAATTTAAAAGTATAAATACAAAATCTAGACAAATTTGGAATATCAAAGAGTTTTTATTTTATAGTCATTTGCAAAAGTTTTAGGCCAGTAGCCGATTTTCAGTATTTTACCATATTTTAACACATTGCATCATTTGCGCACATTATTGCGTCATCTCATGTGCTGATTGCATCAGACGCATTTTACTGCTATAAATAAAGGTGACCGGCACGTTTATCGCGATTGTTTATTATTGGATTTTGTCGTAGACAGTGCTGTTGTGTAATTATTGTAATGGGTAACAAAACCTTCACTTACTGTTACAAAAAGGCCAGAAATATTAACCCTGCATAAAATTGAACTTTCTGAACGTCCAATAAGTTCGAGGGTAAATGTGAGTAAGACAGCTGTGTATCAAGCTATTAGTAAATTTAAATCTTCTGGAAAATTTGTGGACCTTAAGAGAAGCGGACGCCCTAGAAAAACAAATGCACGTGATGATCATGTGATAAGAAGGATGGTCGTACGAGATCCAAGAACCTCCTGCAATATGATTAGACATTCTCTGGCTGCAAAAGGTACTAACGTCAGTTTGAGAACTTATTCAAGACGTTTGGCCAAAGATTTTTTGTTTATCATCCTATAAACCTGCAAGGAAATCTCGACTTATTCCAAGTATGAGAAAGAAACGACTGACTTTTGCCAGACATTATCAGAATTGGACAGTACAGCAGTGTTGTAGGGTCTTATTTTCGGATGAGTCAAGTGTGCAGCAATTTTCTGCACGTACTATAAATGTTCGAAGCCCAAGGGGAAAAAATGATGAGAGATATACGATTCAAACTGTGAAACATCCTCCAAGCCAAATGATGGGGTGCAATGTCCGTGTCCGAT
Organism: Salticus scenicus; assembly: GCA_963930645.1. Classification (NCBI taxonomy): domain Eukaryota; kingdom Metazoa; phylum Arthropoda; class Arachnida; order Araneae; family Salticidae; genus Salticus; species Salticus scenicus. The sequence continues at coordinate 57,521,154 of OZ005654.1, read as the reverse complement.
ACTTCTAGTCTGTATTTTACGCCACCTAAAACCACTATGAACGGAAAACGGTACCTTAATTTGTTACGTGAGATGTTAAAGCTTCACATGCGTGTTCATAAATGTTCAATTTTCATGCATGATGGGGCTCCGTGTCACAGGGTGAAGATTGTCAAGAAATATCTGAGGGCACAGAAAATCAATGTGCTTGACTGGCCAGGTAACAGCCCAGATTTGAATCCAACAGAGAATCTGTGGTGTATTGTGAAAAATAAAGTCACCGAAAAGCAACCATCCACTGTAACGGCACTTGTTGAAGCAATAAAGCATGTCTAGTGCACAGACATTTCTAAAGCTTACTGCAAGTCTCTTATTTAGGTATAGCATGCCTAAGAGGATTGCGCAAGTTATTAAAAACAAAGGTCTTGCAAAATACTGACTTTAATTACAGTAAATAACCAAGTACAGACTATTTTGTTCTTTTTTATATGTAAAATACGCATGTTATTTTTGCGGAATTCTATTAAATTTGATTTTTTTTATAGGTGGTCTTAAACTTTTGGAAATGACTGTACATCCATCAAGAGTATCAGAAAAAACTGCATATTTGTATCATTAAAAATAACTGAATTATAATACAGGGGAAAAAAACTGACTTATGCCATTTTTTTTTTTTTTTTTTTTTACATATCCCTTGAAGAGTTCTGTTTTCGGTGAAATTGGGAATCTTATACAAATTGATAACAGAAGTTTGGGTTAAAAAAAAAAAAAAAAAAAAACTATACCATGCATTTAAAAAATCCCACATGCACTTAAAAAAAAAAAAAATATATATATATATATATATACAGACACGACATTATTTCATTATTTAAAACATGAAAATCTGACATTGACAGATTTTAATTTAGTGCCAGAGGCCTACTGCTAAACTTGTTAACATCGACAAATTCTCCTTTAGTTAATTCGTGACGATCTAAATTCCATGATAAAGTTTTCATTAAATCAAACCAATGTGTTTCAGCTGCAGATATTGTAACAAATAACGTTGGAAGTCCACACTGTCTTATAGCCGCAAAACAACGTTTTTTTCTCTTTTTCCCAATGAGGGGGAGGTGTGCCTTGGGGGGGACTCATGTCAAAGGTGTGCCTTGGGGGGACTCATGTCAAAGGTGTGCTTGGGGGGGACTCATGTCAAAGGTGTGCCTTGGGGGGGACTCATGTCAAAGGTGTGCCTTGGGGGGGACTCATGTCAAAGTTTGGCCTGGGGGGGGACTCATGTCAAAGTTGGGCCTTGGGGGGACTCATGTCAAAGTTGTACTTTGGGGGGGACTCATGTCAAAGTTGGGCCTGGGGGGACTCATGTCAAAGTTGTGCCTTGGGGGGACTTCATTCAATAAATCCCCATTCAATAAACCGACTGAAATAGGCCCTTAGCACTATTAAGAGTGTATTATAAAAATTCGACAACGCTGTACCGACTGAAATAGGGGTACCTTGGGGGGGACTCATGTCAAAGTTGTGCCTTGGGGGGGACTTCATTCAATAAATCCCCATTCAATAAACCGACTGAAATAGGCCCTTAGCACTATTAAGAGTGTATTATAAAATTTCGACAACGCTGTACCGACTGAAATAGGGGTACCTTGGGGGGGGGGGGACTCATGTCAAAGTTGTGCCTTGGGGGGACTTCATTCAATAAATCCCCATTCAATAAACCGACTGAAATAGGCCTCTAGCACTAATTAAGAGTGACCTATAAAAATTCGACAACTGTACCGACTGAAATAGGCCTCTAGCACAAAAAAAAAAAAAAAAAAAAAAAAAGAGAGAGAGAAACAGTGGTCTAATAAGTGTGCCGCGGGATGCTTTTTGCTCTCAATTTTAATTTTAAGATCGTTCACAGTTTGGGCGTATAATTTAAAAAACTTATATTCAAATTCATATTTTTCAAAATTTATTTAAAAAAGCTTGGGACTGGTTTTAAAATCTAATACAAAAAAGTTTAAACAGACAATTATGAAGAGCATTTATAAAAATGTGATAAACTCGAAAATAAGGTACATACTCTTGTACACATTTTTTACATATTTTCAATTAAATCAATTAAAAAGAAAAATGCTTTTCTTATTGTAAAAAAAATTTAGAATGGGTTACTGAATTACGAATCTACCTTAAACACGCAAAAATGATTTTATTGTAAAGATTATCATGCATATTATCCTTTTATAATATTTTTGAAATTTGCATTTCGATTTGATCTATCTAGTCCAACGTTCAAATTTCAGTTAAGTATAACTCGTTCCATTTTAAAGATATAGGAATGCTGTTTTTCCAATAATGATGTTGCTAAAAAGCATTTCAATTTACCAGACTTGTATAGAGGGGTCGGATAAAAAATTTAAAAAGAGCAAATTTTTGAAAATTAATAGTAATACATTTTTATTAACTTGTTCTTATTTAATATTTTATTTTGAATACTTTTGCAATTTAACATTGCACATTCTCAACTTATCTCTAATAAGTAAAGAATTAAAACGCGTGCAACTTTCGCAACATCCAGTATAACATTTTGGAACATTCAGTATATAAATGGATATATATATATTTCGAAAGGTACCTGGGTTAATAGCGTAGAAGAAATCCTTCCATTCATCGAGCCAGACCTCTGCTAGTCTGGCGTTGTTGTGATTTACAATTTTGCTAGTTCCACCTGGAAATGTATAAGGCGTGGATTTTCGGAATACATGGCCCACGTGGGAGCATGTCACAATTTCTAGTGTGCCACCACACATCCATATCTATAAAAAATAAAATACATATGTAGATGTTTATGTAACATTTAACTTTTAAAGGAGAATACTTGCTTATAAAAATGTATAATATGGCAATATAATCAAATTAAAAAATATATTTCGTAAAAGGAACTGCATGTATATAAAATATCAAAAATCTAACAAGAAAAAAACTGAAAATATGTATAAAGCATTTCAATTAAATATGTAGAAGTTGTACGAATATATCATTTAAGAAAATGCAATGGAAAGGATTTTTTTTCTATCATATTTTAACTTTTAAAAAATATGAATCATGAAAAAAATAAATAAATAAAATACTAAACTGCATAAGCAAAACGGCTGAATCTACATATTGAAAAAATTTAAAAATTTCAATATGCTTACCATATACTTAAAATACCACACAAAAGTATTTTGATTCCAGAATCAATATCCATATATCCAAAACTTTTAAGCAGAAGAAAAGATGTTTGTCCACATTCTTTAAAATGTAATATTTTTTTATGTACATAAAAATGAAAATATTTTATTTAAACTTCTTAAAATTTCTCCGTTTAAAGATGTCATTGAAAAACTGCTACTTTAACAGTTTCAGTAATTTTTTTAAACTTTACCGTACACATTCAAAAATCAATAAAGTTAAAAAAAAAAAAAAACAGAAACTAGAATTTTTTCACTAAAGATATAATAACTTAATTTCTTAAACAAATTAAATAAAACTTTTTTTTTCATTTGTTATGCATATAACAGCTGGTGACGCGTTTGACATTATTTGATCTTGGCAATTGATAACGTTAATTCTCGAGCTAAAAATTACTATTTCTGTGTCACTAATTTTAACTTTCGAGAATATAAATTAAAATAAAATAAAAATTCTTTTTATTATATTTTAGAATTTGTGATAAATTTTAGGTAAAATAGTTAACTGCGTGTAAATTTACGCTATGTGCAGTTTAAAGTGACAATTTTCTATTCTGTGTCTCAATATATAACCAAAATGTCAATTTGTACTCTCTAATCTGATCAAATGTTAATATTTGGAAGCATGGCTATAGAATTTTGAAAAAAAAAAAAAAAAAAAAATGGTCGCCAGGAAAAATTTTTGATAGCTAGTAAAAGGTAACCTTTATTTAATTGTTTATTTTCAATTTTGAAATTTGCTTGAATATGAAAACTAAAATTCTGTGTATAAAAATCAAATACTAACTAGGACCGGATTGGACATCTGGAAACACCTGTTTAAATTTATTACCCTCAACTGGTTTTATTATTTCCTCTAAACCGATACACAGTTGACATCGACACATCTTTACACCAGCGTAACGATTCAGCACTGGGTCACAAAGCGAGCGAACGATAGCTGTGTAAACTGCATAGATTCATCACTGGTTGTTAAACATACGCAGTTGAATGTGGTGTATATTTCCTGTTGGTAGGTTGATACAACACTGTGACTCAATCCATCACAACGATGTGCAAAGCCCTCATAGATGCCATGTCCCTGTTTTCCTTCTAGTTTCTTACACGAACTGATATGAACTAAAACATAGGTTTCGACATTCGATTCTCGGCCCAACTTTTTCATCAAAATATTAATAAAAAAAAACAAAAAACATTGAGTTTTCGTTGAAAACATAGTCGCGAACTAAAATACATTGGTCGCCAATGGCGACCAGGCGACCGTATTTTACGAGTCCTGTTTGGAAGTAAAATCGCAATTTCTTCTAGACGATAAGGAAACAATATAAAAAAAATCTGGAGTGACTCCACTCGACTTTCCGAACATTGAGTAACTAACAGTTTTGTAGATAAAATAAAGAAAGAGGAATTGCTAAACAAACAAAAGAGAGAAAACCATAATAGAGTGTTTTTTTCTCCATATATCACACGAGGTTTTATTTAACGCTACTGAACTTTGAGCCCTTAGATCATAATGATAAAGAATTTTTCGTTTTGTCCCTGTAAAAATCTATAGATGCTAGATTCACCAAAATGCTTATAGTTAGTGCAACAGTGATTTATAATATTCATACAAATTTTCAGCTCAATTGAATAAGGCGTTTAGATGCTATCGCACTTTTAAAAATTTGGTCTCATAGGCCATAATGATAAAGAATTTTTCTTTGTGTCCCTGTAAAAAAACTGTAGTGCTAGATTCACCAAAATCTATACAGTTGGTGCAAATGCGACCTATAACATGTGTACAATTTTTTTGCTCAGATTAATAAGGCGTTTAGACGCTATCACACTTTTAAAAATTTGGCCCCATTGGCCTTAATGATAAAGAATTTTTCTTTGTGTCCCTGTAAAAAAACTATAAGTGCTAGATTCTCCAAAATCTATACAGATTGAGTATCTGTGACCTATAATATGGGTATAAAATTTTTGCTCAATTGAATAAGGCGTTTAGATGCTATCGCACTTTTAAGATTTTGGTCCCATAGGCCATAATGATAAAGAATTTTTCTTTGTGTCCCTGTAAAAAAACTATAAGTGCTAGATTCACCAAAATCTATAGGGTTCGTACTATGGTGACTTACAATATACGTACCAACTTTCAGGTTAATCGAACAAAGCCTTTAGACGCTAGCGTGTTTACAAACATACACACATACACACATACACACACACATACATACATCATCGTAAAAATAGTGAAAACGGACTCAGGGGACCTCAAAACGTATAGAAACATCAAAATCTCGAATTCGGATTTTTGACATGATTACAATACTTTCCTCACTATAGTGTTCGGAAAGTAATAAATTGCATAATTTCATTTGTTAAACTAATTTAATAATGTTGTTGGAAAATTATTTAATCTTTAACAATCATTTTACTAATCTATTTTTTAATTACACTTACAAGGAACATCCAATAGGTGTCGTCTTCAAACAATATAGAAAAAAAATATATGTTATTCTACTCTTCCTAAATCACCAGAAAGTGAGAGAGTTATCGGCTGAAATGAATTACAACGACTGCAAAAAATTATCAAAATTAAGCATATTTGGCGATTTCACACTGTTAGGCGACTGATTTTGAGTACTTGATGGAGAATCAAAGCACAGTTCTGTTCGTACACGGCAATCTCGGTGCTAGCGAACTTATCGCCCAACAGCACTAAATCGCCAAAAATGCTTAATTTTGAAATTTTTTGTGGTCGTTGTAATTCATTTCAGCCGATAATTTTTTCTCTTTCTGGTGTTTTATGAAGAGTGAAATCACATATTTTGAAGACGACATCTTTTGAATTTTTCCTTGTGAGTAAAAAAAAATTTCGTGCATAATAATCTTTAACTTTTACATAGATAGAAGTTAAAGAAATATTTCTATAAGTTTTACATAGATGGAAGTTACAGAAATATCTCTAAGTTTTACATAGATAGAAGTTATAGAAATTATACGTTAAACACTTGCTTGAGTTTGTTTAAAATGTTTAGATTTTAATTCTGATCGAAAATTATGTTAAATCAAACAAAATAACTTTAAGCAAATATTTTGTGTTTAACAAAAACATGTAATATGGAAAAAGGAAACGTACATTATACAAATTTATCACAATATTGAAAGAGTTAAATCTACATCATATTTCTTCATATACAAATTCGAATTTTAAATAAATTTAAAATACACTGAAGATGTTTATATGTAAACTGAATTTATTTATACAGCTCTTTACATTATTTTTCTTCAGAAACAAATCTTCGTTTTTAAAATATCAAAGTAAATTTATCTCGAAAAATTCAGTACTGTTTCAAATAGAAATGTGTGAAAATTAACTAATAATTAAGTGTTTAATATTTTCTTTTATACGTGGAACCACATTTCACAATAAATCTAATTTATAAACGTTTGTGCACTTGAAATTTAATTTCTTCTATATATAAACGTGCAACTTTTGCTACAATCTTAGAAAAAAGATATATCGCGTCTTTTTAAAAAACGTAGATTCCATTCTCTTTCTGTGAAAAGTTTTTCAGAAACTGAACTCCAAAAACAAATCCAAAATGAATAGCGAACTTTTATCGAAGTACTTTCAAAAGAAAAGAAGTTTGAACCATCGAAATTGTTTCACGCACTCCATTTAAACAGACGTTTAGATAGAAGAAAAAAAAAGAAAAAAGAAATCATTCTTAGTTATGCTTTGAAGATTTCATAATTTAATTCGACCGAATTTATCTCAATTAATCATTTTATGTTGCATGAAATAAAAGAAGAAAAAAAAAATAGTAACAACTAGTTATTCTACACAAAAAAAGGAAAAAGAAAAAAAATCTCAATGAAGTACTACAAAATAATTTAAAAATATTTTTTAACAGCTGAACAAAAATACAGATGTTTGCTTGAAATATTTGTCTGACTACCTGTCATACTATAGCTTCCAAACAAATAAACTAGTAGTTTTTTTTTTTTTTTTTTTTTTTTTTTTTTGAACGCTCATTTAATCGAGATAATTCTTAACAATGTTTTATGAAAGTCTGTTTAAATGTTAGATTTTTAAAAATTAATTAAAACTAGCAGGCTTCGCTGGGCACTATATTTAAAGTTTTCTTTTTAATTGAATAATTGAAATGTTTAAATAAATATATTTTGATTGACGACTATTTTCTTCACAGTTTTAGCATGGGATCTTCTTGACAATATTAAACATTTTTTGAACTTCTCGAATCTGTGCAACAAAACTATTATTAAAACGAATATTCTCGAAAAGTCAAATAGAAATGTTAATCCTTCGACTATTCTGGAAACAGTTGAAGCTGTCACTATTCCATGAATGGTCGAATCAGAGAACGCACGTAAGTCATTTTCGCAGCAATCACTATAACGCACATGAAAAGAAAAAAAAAATCACTGGACATCCCTACCTCGCTATGCATGAATCTCAGAACAGACGAAACTCGGTTCCGCGCTAATCACTATCTTGTATGTTAAAACCAAAAAAAAAAAACATCACTGGATACTCCAACATGGCTATGCATGAATCTGAAAACGCACGAAACTCGTTTCTCCGGCAATCACTATCAAGCATGTTAAAAAAAAAAAAAAAAAAAAAAAAAAAAAAAACATGACTGGACACCTCTACCCTGCTTTGCAGGAATCTGAAAACGCACGAAGCTCGTTTTCGCAGAAATCACTGTCAAGCATTTTAAAACCAAAAAACATTACTGGACACCCCTACCTCAAATCAATGAAAATCAAATAAACCAATCAAATCTCTCGTAATTCCTCATAACGTAGCTGTAGTTCAATGTAAAATACACTCGAATCAATGAAAATCAAATATACCAATCAAATCGCTTGTAATCCCTCAAAACGTAGCTCTTGTTCAACGTAAAATACACTCAAATCAATGAAAATCAAATAAACCAATCAAATGTCTCCTAAGATTTTCCATCCTGCTTCATTACAGAAATGGGAGGTTTATTGTCATATTTTTATTAATTAAAAGAAAACTAATCAAAAATTTGAAAATCTGACTTCGATGTGCAAAATGACCCTTCGGAGGGCATCTTTGTGTTAAATCACGTGACTATCCGAGCTACCGTTTTCGAGAACAGTGATATATATATACACACACAAATATTGTTCACTTAATAGTATAAGATTTAGTTTTCTCCAGAATTTGTGAGTTGACAATCTTCCAATTTCCAAATCACGTGTGCAAGCTGGCGTTCTTCTAAATTTCAAATGTTGTCAGATTATATATCACGTTATTTTATTTATTTATTTATTTATTTATTTATTTTATTTTATTTTATATTTATTTATTTATTATTTTATTTTATATGCATTTATTTATCATTTTATTTTATTTTATTTTATTTTATATTTATTTATCATTTTATTTCTTTTTTTTTTTTCTTGGGGAAGGGGGGGGGGGAGGTATAATACCAAATAATTAAAAAAGATTAAAAACGTGTTTTTTTTTTTTTTCCAAAAAGTGCTTAGAGTTTTGAAATACAGCTAGATTCCAAGGGCTGCCAAGCCCCCCTAAATTTGTTACTGTTTGATCATATATTGTCCTCGGAATTATAAATGCAAGCAAAATTATGAATGAATGATAGCAAGTAAATTATAATTTGAAATCAATTTTTTACTGGAGTTGGTTCATACCCTAAATCCGTTACTGCTAGAGCATGCATTATAATCACAGTTATACAGGTATGTATACTTTCTGTACATTCTGGTTAAATTTCGAAATCAAATTTTTAATTGAAGTCAGTAGCAGGGTCCTCAAGCTTTTTCTTTGAAGTTCATTATTGATTGATCAAATATTACCAACAGAATTATATATGTATGCAAAATTTCAGCTCAAACGGGTAATAAAAAGTAGGTTAAAACTCAAAATCAAATGTATAACTGAACTCGAGATCCCAGAGTCCCTAACGTACCATCCTTTAAGGGGACTTGGCACACGTTTAACAGCACCGCTGAAGCAGGTTTCATATGAAAGCTTACAGTTCCATTTAATATTTGAAAATTGAACTATATTAAGTTTGTTCAATAAAATGTAAATTCAGGCGACATTTCCGATGGGTTTTGATAGATATTTTTAGAGACTTGAAATCTTTAAATTGTATTTTTCTGCTTCGCATTTTTTCAAGAATTCATGATCTTCAAAATGCTTTACAAATATTTAAGAAAATACTTATTTTTATTTTTATTATTTAGATTTTCAATAGAACCAACCTAAAAGAATCAGATATGGATTTTGAAATGTCTTTAAAATAATAATAATAATATAATAATAATAAATATTAAAAATTAAAAATAACTATGATCCCCCCCCCCCAAATTTTTTACAAATACATGCTTTCATTTATTATCTGTAGAAGTTTAATCATTTTGAAAGTCATGAATTCAGAAAAAAATGCAAGCTGGAAAAAACGCAATTTTAAGATTTTTAAATCTGCGAAAAAACATGAAGAACTATAGCTTGAATGCATATATTATCGAATAAAACTAAAGATAGTTCAATTTATAAATATTAAATGAAAATATAAGCTTGACTTAAACCTAAATTTGGGGCCCCGGCAATGGAGCCAAGTCCCCTTAAGTCCATTACTATTTGAGTACTACCATGTATTGTAAGTGGAGTTACACACGAATGCACAATTTTAGCTCCATCGGATGATAGAAACGGAGTTAAAATTTGCTTGCTAGATTTGATCCTACAGACAACAAACCAAATTAAATAAATATCATGTAATAAAAATGCTCTTTTATGAAATCGCGATTTTTAAATAGATTTTAACAAAAGTTAAAAATTGGCTTTAAATAGTGATTATGAGTTTACAGTTCAAAATTCTTTAAATTCAGTTTAAAATTAGAGATTTAAGACAGATTTTTATTTATTTATTTATTTATTTATTTAATTACCGTAATTTCTGATAGATACCCCGCAGGTTATATAATCCAGTTTTGCACCAGAAATTTCAATTGATAAATAAATTTATATTTATACGAGCTCTTCCTTCGAAAAAGTATAGATTTCTCTATACAATAAAATTTCTGGTGGAGAAATGACACATCTTACCTGCGGGTTATCTACCAGAAATTACGGTAATTAGAATACGATTTTTTTTTCTGGTTAACTTCTTTCAACTTCTATCTCATATGAGATAAGTTTACATTATTTTCTTTATTATTATTTATTGAGGTTTCCGCACACACATGGTATATATTTATCGCAAAATTCTAACTGATTTTGAAAGTAATTGAAAAAAAAAAATTGTCATTACTCACAATCAAAGAATCGCAAAATTATGTTGAAAATTAAAGATTTTAAAGAAAAAAAAAATAAATAAGACAGTATTTAGTAAAATTCAAGGCCACTGAAGATATTTCCCACCAGTATTTTCCATTTTGGATCTGCTATGTAGATACCTTCACTTTGAATGACACATCTCAGCACAACATTGTTGATATATTACAGATTATAAACTCTCTTGACAATAACATCCAATTTACATACGGGATCAAAAAGAACGTTTCACCGTCTTTTCTTGATACCCTTATGTCTGGTTGAAAAAGGCTTCTCCAATATCGTTTTTCTTAAAAACCTCGTAGTTTCATTTACCTTCCCATGCTCGTTCATGTCATCACTTCTGTCCAAAAAATGGCTACATTTGACACTTTTGTTAATCGTGCTCTTATCATTTGTTCTGATTCTGAATCTCTTAACTCTGAAATTAAATATCGAGAAAGCTTTCGCTGTTGACAGACGTTACAAACGTTACACAACTGATAAAGCTTTTATAGCATTATTGCAATTGCAGGATACATATTCTTTTTCCGGTTGATATTGTGAAATATTCAACTTTTCCTACTTAAAATTTGTTTAATTATTCACACTTTAGATTGCATTACATGGATAATCAAATTTGGTGGTTTCATTAATAAAATTACAATCTAAAGATTTAAAATAATAATAATAATAATAATAATTTTAATAATAATCATAATGTCTTAATCATGCCATGTTGGCCTTTGGATGAGATTGTTTAAGACTCAAAATTTAACTCAACTAAGTAAAAATTCTAAGTTAAACTGTACATTTTATGTATTTACCTAATGGTATATATCTTTTTTTCACGTATGATGGCGCTTGCTCACGCTAAGTTGAAAGTTAAAAATAAACAGAAATTTAAAAAGGTTAACGTTAAAATTAAAAATCACCTTTTTAATATTGTTAAAAGCTTTTAAAGATTAATAACTAACAATTAATACAATCAATTAATGTATTTCAGTAGCACCTATATCGATTGATCGTTTCTATACTTTTAAACTTTTCTTTTTACTAATGTTCGTTTGGCAACCTGTTTATTTCTACTATCTCCGTATGTATCGTTTAACATGAGGACTGCTTAAATTACTTGTATAAATTTTGGTTTGTGTTATTGATTAATTTAATTTCCTTTTTTATTTTGTTTTGTTGCAAGATAGAGACTTGCGCTGTATATTTGCTGGAATTAGCTGTACAGTTTTCCGAAATCTTGCATATGCTGATAGAAATGCAAGTTTCCTGATGAGTGAACATTTCTATTTTCCAGCATTTAAAATTGCAATTTTCAATTCATGAATTCGTTTTTTTCCCCTTTTAACGGAACTCTTTGGTAATTCCATCCTTTCTCTTTTCTCTAAAATGTTGACTGTTAATAATAATTCATAGTTTTTGCAAATTATCTCATCGTTAAGCTTATGTCTTATGTTAGTGTCATTTCTCTTATGCGCAAGTACTTTAACATGTTTTTACTAATTATTGGCACTCAAATTAAATTAAATACCGTGACAATAATAATTCGAAATAAATCTCAATTAAAATTTAATTTTATGTTGGTATCTTCATCTATCTTTTGTCTGCTGAGTGTTACAATGGTACTAAATTATTCAAATAACTTAGCTGTAATATATATATTACAGCTTCTTCCATTCCTCAGGTCCTCTTAGAGATCTAAATCAATGTCTTCTTCTAATAATAATCTTGTTTTGCCATTTTAATCTAAATATAATTTTTCTATAGCTAAAATTCTCAAACAATATAAACTCAAAATAATTTTCTCCCTTATAAACGAACTACCCTTTTTACCTTAAAATACCTTATAAATATGCTTAACTCTGGGAGCATGTGTAGTATTCTCCTGTCATTGTGGACAAACAAAACGCAAACTTATTTCATTTAAAAGAATACAATTCAGAAACAAAATTTCAACAAATCGGCCGTTGCTGAATATTGTTAGGAGAGTATCCATACGTTTAACTTTATTTCTGCTAAAATAACACTCCTCGGCATGAAAATTGCCTCCGACACCATTTCAGCATACTCTTATGTAAAATGACCTCCTGAATCCGAATGTGATGCCCATTTTGCCCTACCACCCACCGTTTTTTAGGAATGGTCCCCTATTTTTATCATTTTAAGGTGGTTTTATGGCTATGAATTTGATCTTTAGAAAGGGAGGGGGAGTATTTTAACCTTTAAATATCTTCTGAGAGACTACAGAGGTGAAAATTCTAAAACATTGATTTGCGACAAGTGAAAAATTTTAGGGGGGGGATTTGCCCCTGAAATTATGCATTATATAACTTGTATTTTTTATAATTGCAGATTTTTTTTTTTTTAAATTCATTGAAACTTTAATGATTATGCTCGAAGAATACTTGATTTATAATTTCAAGTATTTTTTTATTTCACTTTTTTTTTAACAAGAAGTTCGACATGCATTATTCATCTCCAAGTTCCCAATATTTTAAAATATATTTCTTAATATAATCCATTAGAAAACAACATCTATTCGCTATTTGGAAATTCAAAAACTATTTAAAGTTATTATACATATTATTTTTGATCGGAGTAAGACTGATTTAAAGCAGGAAGTTATGTTGAAATATTTTTGCTAGAAACCTTTCTAACATTTGTAGCTTCAAAAAAAAAAAAAAAAAAAAAAAAAAAAAAAAAGTTAGAAAAAATTCAACAACAAGAAATACTTATAAATCTTTTTAATAGACACAATTATTTCTGATTTTTAAAAAAATATCATACACCCATAAATTATATATATAAAAAAATTATACATACCCTGAAAGACAATTCTAAATTCTCTCCACCCCATATGTCCATACCTTCATCATATTTCCCTATTTTTTCAAAATATTTTTTATCGATGGAAAACAGCCCTCCAGCCATCGTAGGAGTTCTGAAAAATAAACATTACAGATGAGATCTGAGTAGATAAAATCTGAAAAGAAAGTATTTAACATAAAATCCAGCAACTAATAACATAACGTTAGATAATAGCCTGTTTTGTTTTTGAAATAGGCAGCATTAGAGAAAGAATAAAGGAGAAGCGTTAAGAACAATTGTTCAAACTTCTGGAGATTATATTTTGTTTATTCGGAAAATTTTATGCAGGAAGGAGGGAGATGAAATTGTAAAAGAAAATTTTAGAGGAAAAGAAATTGCGTAAAACCTAGCAAGTTTTTGATACTTAAGTAAATGAGGTGTTTTTTGAATAAATGTCATTTTCAAAATGGGTATTTATAATATATGCAGATTCAGCAATTTAAGAAAGCAATTTTGGTTGTATGCGTATAAATTTACTTAATACTTTTTATTTTATTATTATTTTTTACAATCGTTATGTGTAAAAAAAAAAAAAAAAAAATTATATTTAAATAAGTTATTTAAAAATAATATACAGCAAAAATAGATTGTTCATAAAATAAGTTTTACTTTTCAAATTAAACTTTCTGGTCTTAAACATATGCTTAAACATGAGAAATTTTGGATGAAACAATGATAACTAGAATTAAATGATATGAGGACAATGATAAATTAACTGAAAAAGTGACTGACAAAAGAAAGTGGGCCTTTATTAGGTGATATTTGAGGGAACTAAAATATGGAATAAAACGCTGTTGCAGCCTCGAGTTGAAATAAAAAGTAATTTCAGACTGAAAAGAACGGTGAAAAAATTGGTTCCTAAAAAATGTGCAATATTATAAATTTTGAATGACGATGGAAATTTTTTTTAGATGAAATATAGCCTAAAGAATAAATTTGAAAAATTGAGACTGTGAACAGCTAAGAAATTAATCAACTGATTGAATCTTTGTTAGAGGCATATATAATTGTACAATAAGAGTTATGAGGACACAATGAAATTTATGAAGAATCTGAAAAATATTCTCAAGACAATTAAAAATATGAATTAAGATATTGTGCATAGACAAAACTGTTACTATCATGGAAGAATGTCATCTCAATTTCGAATGCATATCGCCTAAAAGTAAACAAAAACGCATAATTAACTTAATTATTCCAAGAATAAACAAGATTAATAAATATACACTCTAGAACATAAAAATCAACACGCCTAGAAATTATTATCCAACTAAGACGAAATTGTATATACAGAAAATTCGAATATGCAAAAGGTTAACTTTTGGCGATCAATGAAAGATTAGCTGTACCTCAAGCGAACTGCATGGAAGCATTAGAATCTTGTATAATACAGAGGAAATACTGCAGTATAATTTCATTGAATGCAGTTCCATTGACTTGTGGAGAGTGTATCAAAGCTTTACAGATGGGTTTGTGAACGGTATAAGCATATTTCACATTTCGAGAAAAGACGTTTAATTGAATTAAAGAAGGTAGAATGATCAAATTACAGAATCAGTCGACATTTCAGTTGGAAGGTTACTATTCGTTGATGTAGGCGAGAATGAATAACCCATGTCCGAACGGAGTGTCAAAAGCGTAGAAGTTGTCAGAGAATGACGACGGCATGAGAGGATTGCGTGATTGTTCGATCAGTACTCATGCGGCCTTATCAATCATCATGCATATAACAGCGACACCATTAAGGGACCAATGACTTGGATAGTGATTCAAAACTGATTTTCTGTCGTCATTCGACGTCATGATGAAATTTAACCTATAGGAGTCTTATTTACCCCACAAATAAAGGACTATAGCCAGTCATAGCGCAGCTTTTCCCCACAAACAAAAGGAAACTCCGCCTCGTTCTAGTCGTCCATTGGGACTAAGATCCCAGAGACAAATGCACTGACTGTCCCTTACCATTACGACCAGCAGTTGCACTAATAGTGGTGCTCGGCGTATTTAACCGGGGCCGGTGAGATAGTATATGTATTTTACCTGCTATCTCGTCGGCAACGATTCAATATAAAATCACATGAAATGGAACAGAATTAGTTTCAGTGATAACACTCACTTTGAACTGAACCCCAATGACTTTCGAATATGTGTTTGGAGATGTCCAGGATAGAGGGGAGAAAATCACGCGACTGTCTCCTTTTATTATTATAAACTTATATATAATTTATTTTAACCTAGAATCCTCAAAAATGGTCTTGTTTCGATCACTATAGTTCAATTTACAAAAACGTTGAAAATCAAATCATATATAAGTACACTTCGACTGCGTAAAATATCTCTGGTCTCGTATTTATCAAAAATAGAATATTCAACAATAAGATTCTCTGGTTCTTAAAAAAGATCAATATATCTTTTGTTGCATAAAATATAGGAATAGTGGTTCAGTATTCTTTTCTTTTCAAAAAAGATTTTTATCGGTTTATGATGCGCTTTCTGGAGTTTTACCTTTTACAAAGATTACAAAGATAAGTATAATGATATGAATGCAGTAAATAAGGAAACATAGTGCCAATATCTTTACTTCTTTATTTTTTTAAGGTTAAAAAATGCTTGTTGGAATAGTGCCTTTCTTGAATTTGAAGAGAAAATTTTCAAAAACTTATGAGGGCATCTAAAGTTAAAAATGATAACCATGTCGAGAGTTTTTAACTGTTTGGAAATTTTATGAATACATTAATGTAAAGTTTATGATAATGAACAGGATTGTACTGGAAATCGATTTAATAAGTAATAAAATTACATTTTTATTTTGAAAAGTAATAACATCGATTAAAATAGCAAAAGTAGGATTTAATTATTTTTGACGAATTTAAATATTCAAAAATTTCCAAATTTTTAAGTAATTTTGCTTACAAGGCAATTATTTTTTAAATAATAATAATAAATTATACATATCCTCTTTATTTTCTCATTAATATGTTGAATAGGAATAAGTTTCTTTCTCAAGATAGATAGCACATTATGGTTTTGTTTTAGAGGAACAGTAATTACATTGTGTAAATCATATCTCAATATTGGTAGATATTACGATGGGTTTTGATGTTATCTCTTTCACCATCATTTTCTTTAATTAACCTTTAAATTTCTCTAACTACTAAATTTCTTTAAAATATGAATGCGGCAGTCAATGTTTTCATGTATTATCAGGTTTATTCCAGATTTTCCTTGTACTGATGTTTATAATATTTCTTTTCATGTAAATTTCTTTTATGTTTTGTAATAGGGAATGTCAGTGGATGGCTGGTGGTCGCTTTGTTTATCCCTGGTAGGACATGCCGCATATTCTTTGAAAATTTTTTTTTTTATCGTGTCTTCTAGGAAACCCGTGTACCCTGCTGCTTGAAGACGGTCGTCTATGTTTACCCTGGTTCTGGCTTGATTTTTTTTTTTTTACATTTTTGTTTTACAGGCATCTACAATACGTCGTGTTTTATAGTTGTGTGGAACACAGGAACATTTTTGTCTGTTTGAAATATCCCTCAGGGTAGTGAGTATTGTCTAAATTACTGTGGTTTTCAGATGAGAATGAATTTAAGTTTGCTGTGGTAAAACAAGTTGTATGCTGTTAGGAATTGGTAAATTTATGAAATTTTGAGGCTTTAATGGTAGTTGTACAGACTGAGTCAGACTTATGATTTTTTTTTTTCTGGAGCTAAGGGTTTTAAATTTTGCCGAATTCAGCAATTGCTGAGTATTTATGAGAGAAATTCGACAATCACAGTTTTTTTTTTTTCTGAAAAAAAAAAAAAAAAAAAAAAAAAAAAAAGATTAATTTTAAATAGGTTTTAAATGTAAGGATAGTGTGCTTATTTTTTTTTTTATTTTATTTATTTATTTTTTTTTGTGGGATGTTTATGTTGCTGAATTGACGACCAAATTCATGCAGGCATATTCCAGGTCTTATCATTTGCTGCCTGTCCTCGTGGGGGTCGGTGTTGGATTTCTCTTGGATTGGGTACTTTTGCTGGGTATCTGGCTTCCTTTCAAAAAAAAAAAAAAAAAAAATGTGCCAATTTTTTTTTTTTTTTTTTTTTTTTTTTTTTTTTTGTCGAAAGACGGAGAATGTTGTTAAGGATTTCTTTTCCTTAACAGTTTTTTTTTTTTTTTTTTTAAATGTTTGCTAGTTAAATAAAATAGAAATGGAATAATTAATTAATATCTCAGTTTTTTCTTTCTTTTATCAAAACTGAACTGAAATTAAATTTGGCTCTGGAGAAATAAATCGAAAAAGTATTGTGAAATAAAAATTCTGGCATGTGAAAAGAGAGGAAAGAAATGGCTGTCGTAAATACTCCTTTTAAGAGGAGATATTTTCTATCACTCTCTTTTTCAGGAATACGTGAAAAGAGGGGAGAAGTACTTTGATCCTTTCGTCATTCAAGGTCAGTTTTATGGGGTCGAGAATCGTTTTTGGTGCGAGAGAGGTGGATTTCTGTAACTTGCGATGTGTTTTCGAATAAGAGAGGTTTCGCCGTGAAAGTTTTGTCGGTGTTGTTGTGGCAACTGCATGGATCACGCGGGCTTGCTTTCGTTTGAGCGGGAAGTGCGACCCACACGCTGAGAGGATCAGAAGAAAATGATTTGGCGGAGTAGGGCCCTGGGCCCTTGAAGGGCCCTTCGGGGTTTCTTTTAAATATAAAATTTGGGCGTCTTAGATGGAAAGAAAGTGTTATGTAGTTCGGCCATAATAGTTGACTGGTTCTGCAGAAGTATGCTGCTACTTGAATCATGGCTGGTGATAAAGCTATTACAGCAATAGCTAGAGTAAACTCGAATGGAAAGCTCCTGTTTTTTTTTTAGAAGATGGAAAAATAATTCCAGAAGAATGAAGATCCTATTGTTGTTGGCGCAGGAGAAATTCAGTTAGAAACTTGCTTAAAAATTTAGAGGACTCCCAAACTCATATTCCGTAGGAAAAGAAAAAAAAGACTGATCCAGAAATAGTCTTCAGGAAGAGCATAGCTGAGAAATCTCTCAAGAAAAATGAACTTTAAAGCCTCTCTGAGGCCCGCTGGACTTCTAGAAATTATTGTAAAGTTTCGGTAAATCATGGAAGTTAAACATTTTAAGTTTGAAAAGTAATAACTTGCTGATAAAGACGTGCGAGATGTCACAAGCTAGAAAAATCCAGTGGGTTTACTCGGAAGTGTTGGACACCACCTGATAGCTGTTTTGACCAAAGGTGTTACGAATGTGACTTGAAATCAAAGACAGTGCGACAGTAAAAAGTCATGTTTATACAGAGAAGGATCAAGTAAAAAAATACTTTTTTTTTTTTTTTTTTTTTGAAAAAGTGTTGAGAGACTGTTGATATACTAATTTTGAAAAGAATAGTGGACCTCCAGCCATCAACTAAATTCTCTGGATTACTTTACATTTGGTAACTAAATTTTGATTTATTTCTATTAGCGTGTTATTTCATATGTTTGAAAGAAACTTTTTCTGTAACTTTAATTTAGTAGTTAAGGGGTAAGTATTACAGTTTTAAATTTAGTTATATTCATGGATTAATAATAAAAAGAAAGAGTGAGAAGTACAGTGTTAAAGAAGACTATTGTTTTTAAAAAGCTTTTCAGCTTAGTGTGATTCTGTGGTCATATTGAATAAAAACTTTTGGAATTGTAGTAAATAGATTGCTTTATTGAGTTTACCAATATCATTGAAAACAAATTTAAATTCTTAAAATATTTCAATTAGAATATTTAAAAATTATAGGAGTACTTCAATAAGAAAAATGAAATCAAATTATGAAATTTATTAAAATTATATATATGGTTTCATGGAAAAAATTAAACAATATCAAAAATCCATAAATTGATTTTGAAAATTCGTGCTTTTATTCTTATTTAGAAAATAAAATCCCACTTGAAAATTAAACTAATATACTATGGCCATCACAAAACTTTCTTCCAGAGCATTCTACACAATTGATCGCCTATTGGTTAACATACAAAAATATTAAATCATAGTAAAAGTGCATACGAAAATATAAAGTAAAAAAAAATATTTTTTTAATTTGTTGCAATTTTAATCAACATATGTTGAGATGTAGCTATGTGGAAAATTACTGGAGTAATAGCAGCGCCACCCATTGTTCGATATACCCCAAATAGAATAACTTTACGCATAACTTGTTTGGTGCACTTTTATTTCATAGAAGCTGATATAAGCTTTCTCATAAAAAGGATTAAATTGCCGCATTGCAGCGCCATTTCTTATTTGTTCTCATTTCAAATAATTTAACTTAGATTTTCATAATATCCATCTCGTATACAAAATTTGGTACATATGTATAATAGAAAATGAGATATAGCCTTTTCCCAAAGATAGAAAATATTACACCAAAAAAGTACCATTTATCGTCCAATAAGCACCTAAATTAAAGCAACATAGTTTTTCAAAGTATGAATTTCACATGCAAAGTTTTGTGCTATAGAAGCTGAGATAGAGCAGCCTTATAAACGGTGTTAAACTACTGGACACAAATTCAATCAATACAGTCATTCAATATGGTCCTCCATAAAGTTCTATGCACTTATTTATTATAGAAGTTGAGATAGAGCCTTCCATTAAATATGGGAAATATAGAAGAACAGCAGAACAAAAAATTTTTGGGCGCTATATCTCAAAAAAAAAAAAAAAAAAAAAAAAAAAAAATTCAGTAGAAGTTTATATTTGGTTATAAGTTAACTTAAGCAGTTGATGATTATATTTTAAGATGTATCATCTATCGTCTAACAGATGGCAATTTACTCCATCAATGGGATGGCTATATCTGAGCATTTCTAGTGTATAACTGACCTAAACTTGATATTTATAAAGACTATTTAAAAAAAAAAAACTCGATTACATTTGGTGCATATCGGCTGACAAGTGATACTGATATGCATCAATTTCACTCTGTTTACGGAAATGCAGTATCTCAATTTTATGATATATAAATGCAACAAACTTGGTATGTCATACAGATATTACGAAAAATTATGTTAATTCAGTTTGAGTGCAAATTTAACAAGAAGTAACAGCAACTTAATTAGGATTATTCAGCAACTTAATTAGGATAAAGGGAATGCAATAGCTTTTCGATTCTAAAAGAAATGCATGAAACCTGTTAGGGGAGAGACTTTATTTAAAATTATGTTGATTCAGTTCGTTTTATAAAATAACAACAGAGGACTTTTCAGACGATTTTTCAGATTACTATACCTTTGCCTTTTTTCATTAAAGTCGCATAAAAAGCATATGCGAAATGTTAATGGTCAAAAACAACTATACCGCTATTATATAAATTAATTTCGAGAATTTTTTTGTTGACCATAGCTTACTTTTTTTTTCCGTTTTTATTTTTGAATAAAAGCGAAACTTCATCAATAAATTGATCTACTGTATATCAGAGTGGAATGTCGAAGTAAACAAAGCTGATTTATTTGATTAAATTAATGCTATATATATATTCCTAAAGCTATTTCTAATTATTCTAATTAAGAAAAGTTCTTTTTTTCCTCAATATATATGTTTTGACTTATATATTGAGTCATATTTAATCTTATTTTTAATTTTAAATGAAAAGTTTATTTTATTAAATTTATTTTTTCATACTAAATAGCATATTTAAAAGAAATGACATTTCTCAGGAAGTTTTCTACTGATACCGCATAAGCAACTGCCACGAAAAGGGGGTCAAATTTGAAACTTAAAAAGAAGTTTTCGATCTTTAGCCAGCTCATCGTAAAGCTTTTCTCAAGACAAGCATTTATTTTATTTTTTTATGATACATTTAAAGGAGTTAAGACTAATTGAATTTTTAAAAATAATTCCATAGAAACAGTGAATTTTTTTAATTACATTACATGGTTATATTTATTATATTACATCATTTCTTTACTCACGTTTACTAAAAAATACTTAAATTGATTTCCATTTATTTCTTGGTAATAGTAGAGTCACTCTACAAAAACAATTCAAATTGTATCCGGATGTATGTTGTGATAGTTTCTCAGATATTCGGTGCTTAAATTCTTCACTGGAATTAGTTTTAATGTTATATTTTACCGATTTAATGTATCCTTAACGAAAATTTGATTTTGAAAGGATATAGAGAACGAGGAGGCTAATCTAAAGATGATTTTATCTTGAGAAGACATTCCCGATTAGTTAACAAAAGCCCTTTTCATTTGGTGGGGTTGAGGTTAATATCATTCGAATAAGCGAGGCCTGCGTAATTCACCTTCCATCGGAAGTCGTTTACAGAGATCCTACGTTCTCATTTTGAATCTAAAAGTTGGGACATAAGTAGTGGCGGATCCATAACTTTTGTGAGGGGTTAAGATTTTTCAGGGTGTTATTTCAAATCAATGAAAAATTTATAATGGTAATATTAGTGTGCATTCCGTAGATACATTAAAATGAATTAAGAAAGTGTTCAAATAATTTATTATTATTATATGGAGAAATTTTGAAAGATATATCAAAAATTATTTGAATACTTGTGCGCATGCGTGTATGTAACATAGTAACGGGAACTACAATTAAAAACATAAAATGTAATTAAGGTGTCTACAGTTTGTGTGTGTCGGGGGGGGGGGGCAATAATCTTTTTTTTTAAAGAAATGACAATCCTATGTAATGTATACGTGCAACAATGATTACTCACAAAATTTGCATGTAGTTATGATTTGACACCATTGAGATTTGTACAAAATAAAAGTTTTAAAATGGGATTTACAGAAATGACATACAATGTAATGTTTTAAATTCTTTTAGGGTGTCCCTGTGCATACGCCAGTAGTTGTATTTACCTCATTTTAAATCGGGAACATCCCATAGCAATCTTGAATAACGTATATCAGTTTCAATGGGAAATTCACGAACTGCAGCAAAAGCATCCCCCATGTTTTCGTAAAACAGCTTCACGAATAACGCACGTTCAACCGAAGATACCGTCATCATTACAGCCAGAAACATCGACATGAAGCACGACAACGTCTGCAAATGTTTTATACCCTAACCTGTTTTGCATAAAGCTTCCTTTCTTCGCAAACATGCAAATCTCGACATTTTTTTCCTAGAACTGACACCTTTTCTCGGTTTTACATTTTATTACTCGTAATTCTTGTTCTGGATTGTTAATATTGTTTCTGTATTCCGTTTTGGTCGTTTATTGTGTTAAACTTAATGTTTAGCCGGAAAAGGCGCCATGTGGTGGACATTTTGTAACTAAAATTATTTTTTCCAAAATTCCATGAGCGCATCTCGTGTATAGTCTACATACCAAATTCCCTTGTATTTCGTTCACCTGTTTGCGCTGTAGGATGCTGTTTATAGGGGAAGCTTAATTATAACCACCCTGTACGTTTTTTAAATTATACTACACAAAATACTTTTCGTAAAAATAAATAAACAAACAATCTCATTTTCTTTTACTTTATTTAAGGATGAAAAATTTTTTCAATTTCGATCGCTTAAGCATTGTTATTATTTAATTACTTACTGAAGTATTTACACGCTAATTTAATCATAGTAAAAATCTAGACAGCAAGTTTTTCATTCAATACATTTTAGCTTTCGTTACCTTCTTCAGACATATAAAAAATACCTCTTATTTATTGAAAACAAAATATCAGAGAACACTACGCTCTTATAATAATAATAAAAAAAAAAAGGTTACACCCATCTATTCTTGCATAGAATACATAGTCAATAGCAGCCATATTTTATCCCAGAAAAAGATTTTATCAGATTATGGACTTGTATTCTTCTTTTATTCTGACTTTTCGTTTTTATAGACAAGTGAAATGAGAAGCATGCAGTATTAAAGGAAGAATAAATTCTAGTATTTTTTTATTTTTTTTTCTAATATTATATCAGATATTCAAAAAAATATTTTTTACATTTAGAAAACTTTACAATACGATAGAGTAGATTACGTTATTCAACTTATATCTAAAAAATTAATAAATGTTGAGTAAATGTTGAATTTTCAATAATTTGCATATTATTAGTGACGACAGAAAAATGCTTTATAGAGGCTCTAAATCGATTTCCATATTCAAACTTTCCTTATTCTTTATTCAATTTCAGCTTAAAATCAATCTGTAAAATGAAGGAACAACAAAGTAAACATTTTTTATTTTTATTTATTATTTATTAATTTATTTTTTTACTTGCACCCAACTCGAAATTTCCATCTTTGAAAAGATTTCAATAAAAACATGAATTATCCAACTTTTACAACATTGCACATATTATATAGTTTTGTATTCCTTTTATTTGTTTATTTATTTTAAAATTTGTTTTAAAATTTCTACTTAATTTAAACACTTAAAAAAAAATCTTTTCAATATTTTTTTTTTTTTTTAAATTACATATAGATATTATATACCAAAATTTACAATATACCTCCGTTTCACCTTTTTTTCCACAATTCCTAAAAGAGTAATCTGCATAATTTTCTTAGTTTATTTATTAAGTTATAATATGATACTGCAATAATCTGATTCAAAAAGAATATTTTTGTTTTAAATGCTTGTAAAAACATTTTACTAACTTCTATATTCAATAGAAGAAAGTATTGGGTTCGTAAAAATGTTCGACTTCCGGTTTTTGATGATTTATACGTTTTGAAAGATTAAGAACACGATTTGACTATTTTTAGAAAATATCTATGGATATGTATGTGTGACAAAAATTTTGTGGCGACTGTGTCTCAGGGACTACTGAACAAAATTGCATAGAAATTTATATGCAGATGCACCTCGACATAAATTAATGTCTATCAACTTTTGGTGCAAATTGATGAAAATGTGGCGCTACTATACAGCGATTTCCGCAATTTCAGGGCAGGCTATATCTCAGGAATTACAGCACGAAATTGCATATAAATTTATATGCATGTGCATCTTCACATAAGATAGTGTCTTTCAACTTTTGAAGCCAATCGTCCGAAAGGTAACTCTGCTGTATATCGATTTCCGTAATTTCAGGACAGGCTATATCTCAGGAATTACTGCAGAGAATTGCATATAAATTTATATGTGGATGCGCCTTGACATAAATTAGTTTATGTCATTTTCTGGTGTCTGTCGCTGAACAGGTGGCGCGGCTATATAGTGATTTCCGCAATTTAAGGGAATACTATATCTCAGATTCTGTTGCGTACGATCGAATAAAAACTGGTATATGAAAAGACCGTTATGAGACATTATGCTGATTAAATTGGATGTATATCCACCGATTGCTATACGCAATTTTCCCTGAGAACAGGAAAGATGTCATTTCCACGATAAAAATTCGCTTCCGGTGGACATTTACTGTAATATCTCTTTTAGGTGAAAATCATCTGCATTCACAATGGGTTAAAAAAAATGTACAGAGTAAATTCGTATAGAAAAAGTTAGAAGAAAGTTTTGTAATGGCCACAACATACTAGTTTAAATTGTCCTAACTACTTGTTAATAAATACTCTTAATGCTACATGTTAATAAATAATCTTAATCGTATGCTATATAATGTAATATCTAAAGTAAAATTCATTCATGATTTCTTTTCACAAAAGTTTCTTAAATCCAGAAATCTAAGTACACCCTACAGACTTATTTAAAATGGCCAAAACATTGAAGCAAACATTATAAAATAAATTCCAGCAATTTTGCATTGAGAAAAACTTTTGAAACTATTCAAAAAGATTTATGGTTAGAATATTTGAATTCTGATAGTTTTCTTTCATAAAACTTATTTTCGGCAAGCAGGAAAATGAAACCTACCTACAGTGGATAGAATGGATGAAATCTTTAATATTACATCTAGAGAAAACCAGTGAAGCTTTATGGGATAAAAAGTTCTACTCTATACTTGTTAGCAGATAATTTTTCTTCCATTTCCCCAATAGAGTATCATTTCTCGAAAACACATTAAATTCTTCTACATCTAAACATTCAAAAGGATGGTCATAAAACATATAAAAGAGAACTTCACGAATGTTTAGAAAAATTCCATTGATGTGTTTGAAAGATAAATTTTTGATATGATGCCGTAATAGTAAATAACATTTTGTATGAAACCCAAATTCTGTAAATTATAAGATGTGTTTCACATATAGCAAAAATTAACACAATTCATTTTTTACGCTATTTTAGAAATTCAAAACACTGAATAAAAATTCAATTTGACTAATTTTTGTGTGTTCAGCTGAGAATGCCCATACATCCACCATCCTAAATTTTAAAATTTACGA
Organism: Salticus scenicus; assembly: GCA_963930645.1. NCBI lineage: Eukaryota > Metazoa > Arthropoda > Arachnida > Araneae > Salticidae > Salticus > Salticus scenicus. The sequence goes on along the minus strand of OZ005654.1, from coordinate 57,495,458 downwards.
GTATAGTTAATGTGAAATTTGATGCTGTATTTTACTTTATTGCCCCGCAAAGCAGAGAACGATAATTTTTGTGGACTAGAATTTTATTTCCATGTTTCTCTCAAACCACTTATTATTTATTTATTTATTTATTTTATTTTATTTTATTTTATTTTATTTTTTTTTTTTGGGGGGGGGGTATTCGTTTAAATAAAAATTACTTAAAACTATCCGCTAATTGTTTCTATTTTAATTTCATATAGGCCCACCAGCGGCAGAGAGAGAGAGGTTCTATCCTCGCAGCTGATAGTCATGAGGTGCCGCGCTCGTTGGCCTAGACTTTTGAAGTTTTTCGAAACTTCCGTATGGTCTAAGACCTGTTAGAAGAGACCCCAAAATAAGTATTCTCCCCCCTCAGGCCTAGGACCCTAGTGCAGTCAATTGGCCTTAATCCTAACACCAATCTCAAATCTGTAAATATGAGAGTAATCTATATATTATGTCATGATATTTTTATGATTTTTTCAGCATTTCAATTTTTGTCAAAAATGTTTTTTTTTCAAATTTGAAAATTTTTAAGTTCAATAATATTAAAAAATTTGAAATTATCTTCTATCAACAGAAAAAATAAATAAATAAAATAAATAAATAGATAAACTATTAAAAAAAAAAAAAAATCAGTCGAATTGCTTTCATAGTTTAAGTTAAAACTTGTCTATATCCCTCCTAACCCAGTCCTCCTAAAGATGTTTTATAGGAGAGCAATAATAATAATAAATAATTAAATATAAATAATTAAAAACTACTGACGCACAAAATTACTATTATTATTTTACATATTTGAGTTTGGAAAAAAATAATGAAATAAGTAACGTTGTATTTTTTATAAGCAGTACTCATTGGATTTTACTAGCAATAAGTTGTTCTTTTTTCTTTCATATTTTATTGATAAGAGAGAGGATTCAGCGTTTATTAAATTTAACACACATGCAAATTATTTCATAAAATCTTAAAATAGTTTTCAATTAAAATTAAATAGAGAAACTAAAATTTACATATATATGTGATAACTACATCAGGGATGGATTTACACGTTACCTGAACATGATTTGACCATTCTCCCCAAATTCTTATGTACTTACAGTCTTAATGACGGTAAGTACATAACGGTATGTTTGTGAATCTCATCATAATTTAATTGTTGCCAATTTTTTTTCCCGACAGAATTAAAAATAAAAAATAAAAACATACATTTATTTAAAATGAGGAAGAAAAATTAGAAAATAAATTAGAAATATCAGTCGTATCGTTACAAATAAGATAGCAAATGAAAGAGGCAATTTTCGTGAATCCGAAGGATTAAACAGCTTATCGATTGGACAATTAGATTTTTTAAAAATTAACTAAAGTATGAATTTTAGGTGCCAACAGCGGAAGATTGTATGGAAACCGTTAGGAGGAAAAAAAAATCTGCTTCACATTAAGTGACATGATTTTGAAGTGGGATTAAAAATTGCAGTTTTCAACTCTTTTTTTTTTTTTTAATTTTCTCTCACGAACACAAAAATATAGAGCCTGTACCCCCACAAGACCAACTTGCATTTCAAATTTCATCAATTTTTTGGTTAATGAACAAAAAAGTTTTTTTTTTTTTTTTTTTTTTTTTTCAAATTAAATTTTATTCTAACTTTGAAAAGATTTATGTGATACGATACATTAAAAATTTGCGTTTTAAAAGTTTTTTTAAATAGATTATTTTATTAGAAAATGTCCGTGTATCTGTGAGTGTGTCTCTGCGTGCTTTAACAAAATTTTGTAGACGCTGTATCTCCCGAAACAATGGATGGAGTTAAACCGAATCTGAAATCTGATTGGACTTTGACTTAAAAATTAAAGTTGATTATCTTTTGGGATCTATTGCCTAACAGATGGTGCTACTAAGCTGCGATTTTTCCTATTGAAGCGAAGGCTATACCACAGCTTCTGTAAAGTATAAATGAACTAAACTTGGTATGTGAGGTGAATATTATGTAAAACCATGCTGATTGAACTTGATTGCACATTGGTACAGCGGATAGAATGTACAGTGTAGCAAGCGCTTATGATCGAGTGCTTAAAATACTGCTAAAAATTAAGTTTCGTCTGCTTAGTCACGTGATCTAAGCACATAATTAACCGATAGGGAGTTTTTCAAGCAATAATCTCGATCGCACTGACCTCTGGTGAGAGAATTAATTTTTCAGGCACTGATTTGCTGGTCGCTTTCCACACTATGCATTCTACACTGTAAAAAATGTTTTCTCAAAAATGAGGTAAATTGTCTCAAAATAGCTTCGAAACAATATATACTTAAATTTGAAAATCCTATGTACTCATTTTTGAGTATACTGACATGCTCGAAAATGAGGTTGACCACTAAGAATTCCAATATCTCCATTTTTGAGCATGTCAGTATATAGTGCGACTACGTTTCCTACGACTAGCAGTGAGGCCGAGTCCAAAAGTTTAGAGGGATGCAAAATTGGCCGAGAGATAGTTATTTGGCAAACATCCAATTATTCGGTGTTCCCTTATCGCTTGGTTTCTCTCAGTCACCCCTATTTTAACACTGGACTCGTCCAATCCGCACTTGCGCAGAAGCTTCCATGGTCGCAAGAAATGTGGTTAAAGAATACTCAAAAATGAGTACATGAGTTTTCAAACTTAAATATACATTGTTTCGGAGCTATTTTGAGACAATTTTGCTCATGTTTGAGAAACCATTTTTAACAGTGTAGGCGCTGTAATATCGGCGACAGATTTTGCTACTATACTGCAACATTTTCCGCTTACGGGAAGACTATATTTCAGCTACTATGGTATATAAAACACCAATCTTGATATGGGAGATATTTATTAGGACAAATTACGCCGTGACAATTTGGGTGTACATCAACCGGCAAGTGATGGTGATCAATGCGATTTTGAAGATAAAAATATTTCAGAATCTATTGTTGAAAATTGTATCGAACTGCATAACTTTAATATTAATTGTGAGAATCTTATATCAAGAAATTTAGTAAGTGGCACTGATAGTTTGAATGATACAGAAGAAAGTTTTGTGATATACTATGGCATATAATAGTTTATTTTAGGTTATACAGTAGAACTTGGATAATTCGAAGTTGAAGAGACCAAAGAAAAATTCGAAATATCCAAAAATTCGAATTACATATACTATTTTGTTAAAAAAAAAATAGATAAATTAAAACTCTACGATCAAAGATTTAACACATAAACTTTATATCTAAGCATACTTCTACATCCCCCTCTCATTAAATCAATATTTTTTTACGAGCTTAATTATTGAACACTTTTTTTAAAAATTGTCAGATATTTTTTATTTCTTCTTTAAGTACAATTTTTCTGTAATAGCATATGACTTGATACAAAAATAGAATCTTCTTCATTAGACATGATATTCAATTAAAAAAACCCTAGAAGTTCATGTATATACACCATATCTTCTGATGCACTAGCTAGGGGCTTCTTTTGTATTTCCTTATCCTTCTATTGAAAGACTTAAAATATATTAGCTGAGAAAAATCTCGGGAACAAATTTTACAGTAATATTTTAAAGGTAATCGTATGAAAAATTCGAATTATCCAAAATAGAATTCGAATTATCCACGATTTTTTAACATTATTTTAATACAAAATTCAAGGGACCGAATAAAAAATTCGAAATATCCAGAATTTCGAATTAAACAAGTTCGAATTATTCAAGTTTCACTGTATTTCACTTTATTAGTAACTTTTTCTTCTTTAATTATATTATCTACCTTTACCATACTTCAATTATTTATTAGTACGTTGCTCTTTTTTTTTTTTTTTTTTTTTTTTTTTTCTGATGCAGGGTTGTGTTTAGTTATTTCGACTGAAATCAAATATTGCATAACTTTTACAAAATCATTTCTTTATAATTAAAATTTTCGAAATACTTAACCCTCCCCCACCCCTCAATAAACATATGCATATGTTGAATAATACGTATCATAAACTTGTGAATTATTAGTTATCTATTGTCAATTAAAACGATGTTTTATTATTTTTTTTCCCATGCTCTGTCTCGCCCGTTCCGTTAGTCTGGAAATTCGTATATACAGACAAACACATATATTTGCCTAAAACAAGCATTTTACGTTTCTGCTACCTTAAGAAATGTCACTTCATCATAAACAGGGGTTAAAAAAAGTATGAAGCTTGTACGCTGGAAAATATCTTGTAGATAATACAAAATCTATTTTGTTGACTGAATTGATTCATTTCGCAATTTTTAGACTCGTATTTTTGTTCAGTTAACCAAATCAACTTGAGCAGATCAACGAACAGAATATGGTTGATAGGAGAGACATTGTCATTCCATAGTTTGGTAAGCTACGTCATAGATTTTTCTGTAAACAACCGATGTGCGAATGATAGACTGAATCAACGAAATAATTTTGTTGATTTAAATAAATATAGGTTGAATGTGTGTATGTGTGTGTGTGTATATATATATATATATATATATTTGTTAAAACAATAAAATAAATTTAGATTCTGATAACCAAATATCGATTGAAGCTATTATTAGCAAAAGTATTTGTTTAATTTAACAAATTTTTTTTATGTTTCAACAAAACGTTCTTTTCTTAGTGTATTGTATACTTATATATGAATAAGAAAAGCTTGTTTTGAAATTATATTAGAGAAGAACAAAAAAAAAAAAAAAAAAAAAAAACATTCATGATAACATCGAAATATTTTACTATGCTACCGCCTCAATATGTAGTGTATATGTAGTGCCACACTATGTAGTATATCTATGATAACTTGATGTTTTTTAATTATTTGAGAAATGAGACTAAAGTTTCTCTTGTTTATACTTTAAGTCAAATAAGGCACATCATTATAAAAAAAAAAAAAAATAAATAAAAATAAAAATGCACATCCTACTAAATTATATTATATAAATCGACGATTAAAAAAAAAAAAAAAAAAAAAAAAAAAACATACTTTATTTTCCTTACCTAATTTTACTTCCATTTAAATATTTCTGAAAATATTATAAAAGCTTATAGATTTCCTGAAAGAGCTCCAACAAATAAACGGAAATTATTAAAACTTATAAATGGGAAAAACTCTAAAGTTATCTTTAAAAATATTCAAAAGAATGTGGTTAAAAGATTGAAATTGGGAATGTTTTCCCCTCAGAATCGTATTTTTTAGTAAGCAAGATTTTTTTAGAATGGCTAAAAAATAAGTACAGTAAAGAAATCCTTTTACATGCAAGTAAAGGAAACCAAGAATGCAATGCAATACTGAATAAGAATCTATTTCTTTTTTAAGCACACATTCTTTTCAACTTTTTGAAATAAAATTTTTTGCATTATAAGTGTGTTATACTATCGTAATATTGCAATAATGTAATCTTTTACACTTCTGGCTAGGGTACAACACACAGTAGAATAATAATAATAATAATAATTTTATTAAATATTTTTTTTCTTCTTTTTTCTTTTAACACAAATCGCAATATAATTATTATTTTAAATACTTAAAAATAACACATACTTTCTTTTTAAAAAAATTGATATATTTAAATATATATTTTAAAATAGACTAATCTCTAAAATGCATAATTTTGTTTTATATTTTCTCGCTTCTGCTTTTTAATTATAGCTGATTGTCAATATAATAAGATGTCTGTTTGTTTGTGCGTGTCAGTCGATTTATAATCAAACAGCTGATTGCAGAGTTTCATAATTTTGCAAGAAGGTCCCTTCTAACCTCTCCTCATGAACCCCGAAACACGATTTTCTATTTTTTTTAATTAATTAAACTATGAAAACAAAAGTTATATTAATTTAAAGCGTATTAAGCTGATGTCAAAGAAGTTTACGCGTTTTTCCGACATAAAAAAGAATATATATATATATATATATATTTACAAATTATATATATATATATATATATATATATATATATATATATATATATATATATATATATATACACACACACACACACACAGGGCGATTCTAATTAAAGTTACTATTTCAAAAACGCTATGATTTTAAAGCTACCCATCAGAGCGATTTGATATTTTACCAGAGTAATCGTGAGGCAATGACATTTTGTTTTGGGGAGGAAAAAAGTAGTTCAACATGTTCCTATAGATGGCGCTGTCAGGGTAGTGTCGGGTAGAAACCCTGGATAATCTCAGAGATACGACAGGTACTTAGTACGCATGCTCAGTGGACAAACGCTTGTCCAGATTCCCTCTTGCTACAGTAACCTTTTACAATGCTTGGCGCTGATCGCGCATTTTGGTGATTTATCGGTGTAAGCTTTTAAAGATATTCTCTAAAGTAAAGCAAAAAAATTTTTCTTTGCAATCAATTTAAGATACATTGTGCTTTACGTTACATTCGTTTTATTATTATTATAATTATTATTTAAATTTAGATTACATTTCTATATTCATAGAAATAATTTACACCATCTTATCATACTGCATATCAAAAATTCTGAATTTTAATACTCTTTAGTTTTTAATAATATACTATGCAACTGTAGTCTAAAAATATATATTTATACAAACTGATAATAAAAAAGATAATAATAATAAAATTATTTTTATTTATTTAAAAAATAATTTATTTTATCAAATTTGTCCTTGTAGTTACTGGTAAGAAAGTTCATCGATATTAAGATTAATATGTAAAAATTTGATGATTTAACATTTAACGATTTGATATATTCATTTGAGAGATGACCGTTTAGTTTTATGATTAATTTTATTTATTGCAATAACTTACAAATATATACATTCTCAGCACATTAAATGTTTAAAATTGTTTTAGTTGGTTTATAAAAGGTTTTTCAGGGGGTCAAATGTTGTTGAGACTGTAAAATTAACTTTGCTCTCAAAGCTGGTAGACGGGAGATATCAGGTTCGATACCAGGTAGCGCTCATCGGGCTAACTTTTCGAAATTATCTGCAGTTTTCTCCGAAACAAGCGTAAATATGGGCTAGAGCACCATAAAAAGACCACCCCTTACTAAAGTTATTCAACCAATACCTCGGCCTTTCTTTTGTAGGCAACTGGCACATTAACACCAACATGTTTTTTTTTTAAATAATTCAGTTTAGGAAAATTGGTTTAATGCTTAAAAACATACCAATATTTTATAGTTAAATGCATAATCATTGATAATATTAATATTTGTAAAAATATTTATTAACTTTAAAAGTTTTATACATCCTTATTGTTCATGTCAAAAGTTTATTTTTCTTCAAATGTAATACAAATATATATATATATATATTTTCTTCGTATTTTGTACCTGTGAATAAAATATGATAAAAAAAAAAGAGAGAGAGAGAGAGAGAGAGAAAATAACGTATGTGATAAAAAGAAATATGACACTAAAAATAAATTAATTAAATAATAAACAAATATAGAAATTAGCACTTATGATTTTACAACATAAAATTCTAACATATGTTGATCTCATAAAGAATGGTCGATTGGTTGTATGGCTTAAGACTGATTGACTACTTACTCTAGGGGCCTAGGCCTATAGGAGAAATGCCCTCCGTGGGGGGGGGGGGGGGTTCTAAGTGAATCTAGTTCGTATTTACGCGAGTTTTAGAGAGAACTGCGGAAAACTCCGAACGGCTAGATCGATGAGCGCGTTTTTTGATCGAACCCGGCACTTCCCATCTACCAACTTTGACCGCAGTTCCGCTTGGCCACCGTAGAGGTATTTACTTCTATTAATACCTCGATTTCTCCATAAAAAATAAATAAATAAAATAGATAAACAAATAAAAAAAAAATTATGTTTTTAAATTAATAAATAAGAGAACAATAAGCATTTTAATACTTTTAACCTTATTCTTTTCCCCCTCATATTCCGTATTTTTGAATAAATATAAGAAAAATATAAGGCACCTATTGAGTTTAAGCTTTATGGATTAAATGAATGTACTAGCCTTTATTTATATACTCCTGAAGGAAAAAAAAAAAAAAAAAAAAACCTAAATAATTAAAAGGCCTTTTTATTTATTAGTTATGTATTTTTAACACTAAAATTTCCAAAAATATGCTTTACTCTATTAATTGTATTTATATCTAAATGTTTGTTATATTAATCAAAATAATTTTTAATAAGATCCGGTAAAACAAAAATAAATAGATAAATAAATAAAATAATAATAAGTGTATATTAGTTAATGTTAACTTCCATAATTTATTTTCAAAATTGTTCTAAAAAGAAGGGGGAAAAAACCGAACGCCACACGTTAAAAGTGCGATTTTTTCCGAAAGAGGTTGGCTGTGTAATTATTGAAGTTATCGCCAAATACGAAACTGTTCTAAGAAAAGTACTTATTTAGAAAAGAATTGACGAAAATCAATGAAAATTTTTATTTCTATTATTAGGAAAAACATTTAGGAACATGAAAATTTGCTTCAAAAATTTTTAATTACATTTAATTAATATGAATTATAAGCATATTTGAAAGTCACAATTTCTCCCTGCCTTATGTCTATGGTAGCGATGCGCGAAATCGCCTCGGGCGGTCAAAGGGAGCTTTCCACCAATCAAAAAGTATGAACACCTTGTCGTATCTCTCAGTAAAGGGTCGCTAGTGTCGGGGGAAACACTTAAATGGACTCATTAAACACATGAATGTTGTTAGCAACACAATGGAATAGCAGGAAACAGAAAACTTCAGAGGTTTACTACTACATTTATTTTTTTATTTTTTTTTTAAGCAAAAAGACGCGAATACGTGTTTACGGCGGAAACAGGCATAGTGAAAGAAAAGAGAAAAAGAGGGGCTTCGTGAAACAAATACTTTACGGATAATTAACGGTACGCTTTGGATTTTTTTTTTTTTTTTTTAAGCAAAATTTTATTGTCTCACGATTGCTCTTGTAAAATATCAAATCGCTCTGATGGGTAGTTTTAAAATTATAGCGTTTTGAAATCTTAAGTTTAATTATAATCAACCAGTACATATCAAAAATTAAATTTGCTAATGCATCTGACAAAATTGACGTCATTTTAACTTTACAATTTTATACATGTTGATAAAGTTTCATGTCACGTGTATAACGAACGATATACATGTAACGAACGTAGTACATATTTCTGCATTATTGTAAATAGAGAATGGCAACAGCATATGCCAGAAAATTTTAAAAGTACGCTATGTTGAGATATATCTTCTAAACTAGTGATCCTACAAACAAAATGTAATATATATTTTTGATTGAAATTTTACGTAGATTAATTTTGTAATTGACATTTTTTGTCTAAATGCAATAGTTTTTAAGATATATAATAAAAACTGAAAATTGCTCCCCTTAAATGCCCCCCGCTCACCCCCAACGGGCGGGGACTTTTAGTATGTTGTTCAGGACCCTCTCGGCTATGAGTGTGCTCAATTTCTGAGCTACACGATTTTTTTTTTTTTTTTTTTTTTTAATGTTGATTGGTTTTGGGTCTTCGTTATCTAGATTTTTACTCAAACCGCCACTTGCGCCTACTAGCCTTAAAATTATTTAAAACTTACAAAACATGCTATATTATCCTTGCATATTCCCTATGTATATATTTGTTTTTTACATTAGAAAATATTTGACAAGAACCCTTTTAACTGCACACTTTAGTTGATTTTACTATTGCAAAAAAGAATTTTTCAAGAAAATGTGTTATTTCATCTCCCTATATCTTCTAAACTAATGATCGTACAAACAAAATGTAATGTACATTTTTGTAGGAAGTTTTGCGTAGATTAATTTTGTAATTGACATTTTTTCTCTAAATGCGATAGTTTTTAAGATATGTAATAAAAACTGAAAATTGCCCCCCTTAAATGCCCCCTGCCCCCCGCCCCCCGCTCACCTCCACGGGCGGGGATTTTTAGTATGTTGTTCAGGATCCTCTCGGCTATGAGTGTGCAAAACTTCAAAACTACACGATTTTTTTTTTCTATTTTTCCTATTTTGACTGGACTTATCCCGATTTTTACTCAAACCGCCACTTGCGCCTACTAGCCTTAAAATTATTTGAAACTTACAAAACATGCTGTATTATCCTTGCATATAACCTATGTATATATATATTTTTTTACATTAGAAAATATTTGACAAGAACCCTTTTAACTGCACACTTTAGTTGATTTTACTATTGCAAAATAGAATTTTTCAAGAAAATGTGTTATTTCATCTCCCTATATCTTCTAAACTAATGATCGTACAAACAAAATGTAATATACATTTTTGTAGGAAATTTTACGTAGATTAATTTTGTAATTGACATTTTTTTCTCTAAATGCGATAGTTTTAAGATATTTAATAAAAACTGAAAATTGCCCCCCTTAAATGCCCCCTTGCCCCCCGCTAACCCCCCACGGGCGGGGACTTTTAGTATGTTGTTCAGGACCCCCTCGGCTATGAGTGTGCAAAATTTCAAAACTACACGATTTTTTTCCTCTATTTTTCCTATTTTGACTGGACTAATGGTCTAAAAATAAAATAAATACATGAAACAACGTGACAGTCAATACAATGTGTGTAATAGTCTTGTTCATGCGCAATTGTAATTTAAATATAAATGTGCTACTTCGATTTTTTCGATACTGTCAGTTTCGAAACTGTTATTAGATAAACACTTAAGTTGAAATTCACGGGAAAATAGACAATAGAGGCATGGAACTAAAATTTCAAAGATTGAGGAAGACGCTTCTGAAGGCAGCGTGGACTTCAATGAAGATTTTTTGAGCAATGTCAATAGATTTTTGTTTTAGGTTTTATTTATAAAACGGTATAAAATATTTTTTTTTTTTTTTTTTTTTTTTTACTCATTTAAATATAGTGAATAGCGAAGCGGGCAAAGCCTGCTAGTTAAATATAAAAATTCAACAGGTATAAAAATTGTCAAAAGAATTTGTGAGAAAAATCATTAAAGCAAGAAAATTGAATTTACAAAAAAATCAGAAATAGATTTAAAAATTTCGAAAAGATTTTCGAAAACAATTTTAACTTTTTTCTCTAGTAATTCAGCAAACATAATGAATGTCAATAGAATTTCCACAAAAATGGTTAAGGCTAGAAAAGTGAATTTATAAAAGATTTCGAAAATACTATTAAAAATATTCAAAAAGATCTTGCATTGCACATTTAACTTTATTCCGGAAATGTTTTGTTAAGTTCAATGAATATCAAAAGAACATGAATCAACACATTGATAATTATAAAAAACTTCCTATAACTGTAAAATACCATTAAAAATATTCATACGATTTGACATAACTTACATTATTTGGATTTTTCGTGTTAATGCTTCAATAAATATAAATTTCAAAAGAACTTGCACCGAAAATCATTTCGACAAATTATAAGAGATTCAAAATATCATCGAGAATATTTGAAAGTTTTGGGATTAATGTTATTTGTCTCATTTTAATATTTATTTTACGTAAACAGTTTTAGAAAATATAAAAATTTAGATGTAATTATGGCATTATTTTAAACATTGAAGAAAAGTATTTTATTTATCATGTATTTTTTCTTTCATTTAAGATTTTATTTAAATCTGTACCAATATATTATTAATTTTACTTTCTCTTACCCATAAGAGGTAGAGAAAGTATTGTTTTTGGATAAAATTTTTGAAATTGAGTTTGTTATATTTACACGTTTTTAGGTCCCCTGAACCAAAAAAACATGTTTTTAACGGCTGGTCTGTGTGCATGTGTGTCTGTTATCAGCATATCTCAAAAACAAATTATAGCAGAAAGTCCAAACATGGTATTCTACAATAAACTTTTCGTTGAGATCAAGCAAATGGTTCGTATACAGGGACACCGAAGATAATTCAAATACATTACGTCTATGGGGGAAATTGCAGGTAAGTAGAGTTTATCATCTATAGACTGGACTAAGCAAAATGAAACGAATATATATATGTATATATTATATACGTAAAAACATGCTTCATGTAGAATATGGTATAGAAATCCTTCACTGTTCATTTACAGGGTTACACAAAAGAACTGGATTATAGTGCGACAATACTTTAAAATTGATGGAAGTGTACTTGTTGTGCCGTGTGTTATAAATATAGGATTAAACTTATCTTCACCATGTGACATGTACGTAACTTTTAGAAGATAAAGGGTTGCCAATATTTAAGCCAAAAAATTCTTTTTTGTTGATAGTAGAAGAGCATTACAGTAATATTTTACCATGTCCAGGAAAGCTGCTCAGGAATTGAAATTAGTTTCTCATAGCCATATGGTAAATAATGCATTTTTTTAAGCTAAATATTCATCGCTTGGTTTTTTGTATATTTAATCGTTTTGCGGCTTCCTGAATACCGAAGTCAAGGTTTTAACGTTTGACATTTGTTTGTGTCTGTTAGAGTAAATCAGAAACAAATAATTTCAGGTGATCTAAATGTTTTTTGAAGTTAATATGTTTGTTAATGGAAAAGTTTGGTCAAGATTGATAAGTTTCAAGGAATGTTGGTGTGAAAAGTTGTCTGAATAATTTTAAATGGACTTTTGAATTTAATAACAGATTTTAATTCTATATAAATGTAGGTGCAGTAATGAACTGAGGGGTTGAGGGAGGCGGTAGCCTCCATCACACTGAATTACTTGTCAAATAAAGCTGTTCTGAAGCCTAATTTGAAATGTATTAATATAGGTTTGCATAACAGTACTTATTATCTTATCCTTAAACTTGCAATCTGTATTTATAGTATTAAATTTCAAGGTAAGAGAAAGCCGTGTGAGTGACACACCAGATTATTTATATGAAAATAAATTCCATAATATTTTAATACAATTATAGCTTGAATATTTAGAATGCTACTAATTTACTGGGAAAATAAAAAAGAATCTGAAGGCTATACTAATTAATAGCTATTTGATTGTGTAATGTTATTGTGGAACCATAAAATTTCTTTCAATGTATTCATTGGCTCCGAGATATTTAAAACATTTATTGATTACAGAGTCTATACAGGGGAATGTTAAAACATAAAGTGAGTCATAAAACTTTAATGTTCAACCGGATTCTAATTTATAATTTCGAGAAATTCTTGATTATTAGACCGAATTATTACAGAAGCAAATAAATAAAGCTTATTTTAGGAAATATTTAATATTTTAAAGAAATGGATATAAATCACAAACGTACAGTTTTGAAAAACCATTTTTTTTTTTTTTTTTTTTTTTTTTTTTTTTTTTTTTTAAACCTTGAACCATTTTTGATAGAAGCTTTAGTCTTATTCTTTATGTGTGGCATAAATGACAAAAGGAATTACACACTGAAGGGCTCCCAATAACATATTTCCGAAAATATAGGGGGGGGGGGTGTCTTGGTGATTATCAGTGCAAATATAACAGGAAAAAACCCACTTCCTTTTGTGTGAAGTAACATCAAATCGCGATACATGCAAATCATATTCATTATTAACCACGCTTTACATTCAAATACACAGTTAATACCCTAGGTATTTTAAAACAAAACACATTAAGTAAATCACCTTAAGATATTAAATACCTCAATAAACTGAATATCACTTAAGAATTTATTTTGTAATAGGCAGTGTGAATGCATTTACTCAAAATCACATTTAAAATTAAAAAAAAACAATAAATACTTTTAATTTCATGCAAAGAAAGATATTGTAAACATGAAAGTTTTTTTTTTTTTTTTTTTTTTTTTTAATTGTGTAAACACATTGTGTTTATATGCGTGTAAAAAGAGATTCACAGTGACATTTCGGCAAATCCAAAATTATTGACACATCTGTACATATCAAAGGGTTTCAAAATGTCAGAGGTGCTACATTGAACTAAGTGTAATCAATATAAATTAAATATTGTTGCAAGCAGAAACTTGATATTTTATCAATTTTTAATCTTTCTTTTTAAAGTTATGCAAATCTATTAGTTGAAAAATAATTACTATAAAGATATTTTTGAACAATTATAGAAATAAATACATAGGATTTTAATGTTTTTCAATTAAAGGTTTTGCATTTCTTTTCAAATTGGTATTTCAAAATACGAAAATTTCACTTAAAATATGATTCAAATTATTTATGTACGTATCACTGATAAATCCACAATTCAAATTTACGCATTGAAGGAACTCTCAAATTACCAAGTCGTGTTCAAAATGTAAATATTTCTACTTTTGTTATTTACTTATTTATTTTTCTTTTTTAGTTTGAAATTTTTTGTAAATATTTCTACTTCTGTTATTTATTTATTTATTTTTCTTTTTTAGTTTGAATTTTTTTAAGATTGCAAATAATTTTATGATTTCAAAAGACAATTATAGTTCTAAAAATAGAAAAACAATCACGAAACCGGAGCATGATGAACATATTGGCCTTGTGGGAAAACTTTATAATACAAATAGAAGCTGGTGCTGATAAAAGCCTTTGTTTGTTTCTCTTGCTTCCGGGAGGATGTTAAGTAACGCCAAATAAATATAAATAGAATGTACAAAATAAATTGGTGTTACTTGCATACTATAAATGATCTAGCTAGAATTCGAATTGCGGCATATAAGTTTGAGATAGGTGACTTTAAGTATCGTTTGGTTCAATAAATTGATACAATGGCGTCTTATCGCAGACAATAAATTCTATTAAAGTTCTGTTTTGTAAAAATAAAGATTTTTTTTTTTTTTTTTTTAAATAAAACCTTGACTTGACTTTCAGCTAAATAATCTGCAGGTCTAAATGTTTACGAGAACTACTTTTTTGAAGCTTTCCATATTTATAAAAATCGTAAAAAATATCATTAATTGCGATTTCGCGTAACCGTTCTGTCTATTGCAAAGGATAACCACAGAACTAGCGTTTATAAGTAATAAGTTAAAAACATTGAATGAACACCATAAAGTGTAAGAACTACAGAAATGAAAGGGCACAAAAAAAATGAGAAAGAAATGAGAAGAATTTAACAAATAAAACAATAAAAAGAATAATGAAACACTCGCAAAAACTACTTACTTGGTGCAAGAAGCCTAAAGAAGCAACAAAATTTGTAATTCTATGGTGTTTATTCAACGATTTTTACTTATTATCTTCTGTATAGTTGTTGGAAATCTGTAAAATTCACATTTCCTTAATTTTGCTTTTACCATTTTTCCATAGCTCTGTATCTCAAAGTTTTTATTCTTTAATCCATGCACAGTCACTACAATTCTATTGGTTGATTTGCTGGCATCAGTATCCGCTTCTCCAATATAATTTGAAGCAATAATCCATCTGAATATTTTACAATGATGGCGGTTTTAGCGGTAGCTTAACGTTAAGAAAAACTGCAGTACGGGAATTTCATTTTTAATTTTGAATTGGGAAATGTCAGAAAAGGGTAGATACACATTTCAACTAGTGGCAAAAATCTATCACATTTATAATATAAATAATAGAGTAATTTTTTTTTTTTTTTTTTTTTTTTTTTTTTTTTAACAAACAAAGGCTTATTTCAGCAATATTTATATAAAATAGGGGGGAAAAATCACCACAATATATATGTGGACAACTGTTCACTTCCCTATGTTTTAAAGTATGTTCTGGAGTGTTCCCTGACCAGTAATTATTACCTTAAAAAGAATCCACAAGAAAGTTTAAGCAACTTGATAATATTGATAACGTGACAGAGCATCTAGAGACAAAGGATAATAAATTGTATGAATTATATTGAAAAAAAAAACCTTTTTTTCAATTTCAGTCCATTAACAAAAAACAATCTAACTAAAGTCCATTAACTAAGAACGATAATTTCTACGGGTGGCACAGATTTAACCATCATACCATTTCTCAAATATAAATAAATAAAATAAGTGTAGTATGAGACAATTAAACTTAGGAGGTTCTCACATTTAACAAAAGTTCGTTTTGTGTTAGATGATGGACATACCTACAAAAAGGACTTTAAAACAAGAAAACAATAATGGTAATAATAATGGAGTTGTAAATATTGTAACAATCAATAATATTAGACAATGTAATAATATAAAAAATTTTCTTGTGGGTCCGTTCCGAAGGTTAGGGTTTCGCTGGTAAATGGATATTCAACGACAGACCATGGAATTCAGCCAATAGGGCATTCAGCTTCGGCCATGGTCTGGTGTCCTGTCCTGTTTTTAATGTTTATGTAGATTTATTTTAGAGTAAAAAGCAGTTTTTAATATTTACTTCAGATACAGCTTTACGGCTCAATGCAAACATTTGGTTAAATATTTAAATATTAAATGAAGTACTAATTGAAATTTTGGAATAAAAAATAATAACAATAAAAATATTAAAACACTAAAATTAAAACTAAATAAGATGTTGAGTTAAATAATTTTTTTAATAAATTTATTAATCTTCATTCGAAAACTAATAAATACAATATTTTGAAATATATATTTAAAGTAGAATTATAAAAATAAATAAAAATATAGAGGAATATAAAATAGGATCGGATGATCCTGTGCTGTGGGATTAAAATGTTTATGATGATATTACGTCATTGTAATACTCTAAAACTACTTCTGTTTATGTATTTATTTTTTAATTAATGAAATTCTTGCTAGATATTGATGTATGTTACTGAATATTTTCCTTACCCCTGAAACTGACCAATAAAGTGTTGAAAATCAGTTTATATCAACCGCATACAAATTTGTTAGAACACCATATTCCGATTGCAAATGGTTAATTACCAGATAACTACGGACTGATTTCACTGCCTGACCGTTTCTGAAATGGCAAAATTGTAATGTTTTCTTCACTTTAAAGTTTTTATATTGTAATAAAATAATACTTATTTCAATTTGAGATTAAATACATAATTATGTATTTAAAAATAAATATTATGATTATATTTTATTTTTTATATCTATACTTTATAAATAAGCTAAAAATCTATAATTACGTAATTTTGAATTGTATTGTGGGAAAAAACAATAGTTCTGTGAACGGATATATCCGTCAGCGGCAGTGAAAGGGTTAAGATTCACTAAGCACAGCAAGAATAATCAAAATATTGATGTTATAGAAGATACTTCGTTCAATTTGTATTTTATAAACAAATAAAGCATATATAGATATTGTTAATTTATTAACATTAGTATTGTTATACTAACTGATTCCTCAAATACGTACTCTACAAAATTACTTAAGTTCTTACCTCACCGGTTGTGTTCTGTCTCCGTTACGGCGATCAACCTCTCTCTGGGGAACTCTATACCACCTAAAGTTCATCTTCCAGTTGAAACCACCCCATGTCATATCAGATGCGGACACGTATTCGAAAGTGGTGTCGCTTATTACGTCAATAATTGGGCATACAACACGAGTCCTAAGGAAAAACAGAGAATGCTTAAAAAAACAAACAAATATGTAAGTTTTAAATAATTGGAATAAATAGTAATCGTACACAATATATGTAAAAGTTTATTAGTCTATAAAAGTAAATTAAAATAGCTCGCAATATACGGGCAAGAGTTAAAATCTGCTTTGTATGAACAAAAGGGAAATATATATATACCATGTTTTAAAATTTTCTGTTGAATCATAGATAAAGAACTACATTTGCACTTTATCAATGTGTATAAAATTTTTAAAGTGATAATGACGTCAATTTTTGTGAGATGCATAATTTAACTTTATAATTTTTTTTAATCTTCGCGTTTAATTAAATGTGTTTATTTTTATGTCGAAAGAAAATGAACTCATATATGTATATATACATATTTGGCAACAATTAAATCATAGCTAATATTTTAATGGCTATTAGGAGGTTATTATTTTCATATCTTAATTAAAAGAAAACTAATGAAAAATTCGAAAATCGGGCTTCGAAGTATTCTCCACCGCACTTTAGAAAGTGGAAATCGAGGGAAGGAAAGGTTAAAAATCAATAAAAAAAAATTTAGGGATGAAAACCAAAAAAACTCACAATGCTAATTGTGTTGTCATCGGGTTCTGAGCTATCCTGAAAGTTTCAAACGTCTAGCTAGTAGGGAAGTTAGTTAAAATCGATTGCAAGATTTGTAATGGACAAACAAACAAACAAGAATTAAAGTTAATAAAAACATGGTAATGATAAGAAACGCTATACTCCAACTCTTGATTTAAACACTGCAAAAACTGATTAAAAAAATAAAAAAGAACCTTAACGAATATTGTGAATTATGGAACTTTCTTAATTAGTACAACTTATTTTCTGATAAAGCATCATAAATTCTTTTAAAAGTTTTTTTTTTTTTTCAATAATATTTTAGAGTGTTTAATAGTATTTTGATTTCACATATGCGAAAAACACACTTTCATTAAATAGTAATTTTTATTAAAATGTTTGGCAAATGAGAATGATTAAATATATATATATATTTCCTCTTTAAAATGTGTGTTTCACAGGGTGGATCCATACATCTCTTTAAAAATTTTTTAAACTATAATAGTGATAAAAATATTCACAAATAATTACATATTTAATGAAGTTTTCTAAAAAATGACCTTGATCTAAATTAATGGTACTCATTTATGAAAATTAAAAAAATATTTAATACAAAAAATTAATTAATACATAAAACTGTAACGTTAAAACAAAAGTTAATTATGATAAATTAAAACAAAATATTTCTTAGTTGATAATTAAGATTTTATAAATTACACTCAACACTTATTTAAAATAAATTGCAAAAAGGAAGTAAAAAGAAGAAAAAAATATATGTACCTTTACTTAAAAGATATTTTGGAATACCTAAATCGATAAAGTAACATTAAGAATAAGCTGCATCACTACATCTAAAATACAAACCAATAGCAGGTAGTTTTAAAGAAAAAAAAAATATATTTTTGTTTATTATTAAAAAAGTTCACCAGTTCAAGCTAAAATGACATTCTAAGAGAGACGTGTTATATTAATGTTGTTTTTGAAATAAAAAATCGTTAGTTACTAATGCACATTTTTTTTTTTTTTTCCTTTTTGGAAAACATTTACATTCACAC
This sequence comes from Salticus scenicus, assembly GCA_963930645.1. Lineage (NCBI taxonomy): Eukaryota > Metazoa > Arthropoda > Arachnida > Araneae > Salticidae > Salticus > Salticus scenicus. Next base: position 57,476,408 of record OZ005654.1, on the reverse strand, counting down.
AATCTTTAACAGCTTGTGAAGAAATCAAACAACGATGAGTGAAAAAAAAAAAAAAAAAAAAAAACCATTTATCAAACAATGCTAAAGAAGAAGAAGATTAAAAAAAAAATGGCGCTCCCAAATAAAATCTCAGTGCACAGCTACCAACAAATAGTTATAAAAAACAGTAGCAATCGACTGTAATGCAATGAATGCATTCGGATTATTCTGAAGAAAAATCTGATTTTGATTATTTTGCCACAAAATCGAAAACATACAAAAATCGCAGGATACAAAATTATTATTTTTTATACATTTTAAAAATTCAAAAACACTAGTTTTTTTAATAATTGAAAATTCATCGTTTTTAGAAGGGAAAAAGGGAAAATTAAAAATTAAGTGAAAGTTACATGATAAATTAAAATTTAAATATTATTTAATATATATATTTCTTACTTGTCTTCAGCTATCCTGTCAAGTAAAGGTTCCAGCCAACCAATAGTACACTCGCAATGAGCATCAAGAAAAGTAATGACCTGACCTTTGGCAGCAGCAGCACCCTGTAATCTAGCTCTAATTAAACCGGATCTTTTCACAGTTCTTAATACCTGTAAAGCATAGAAAGATAAATGTGAATATCTACGCATTTTGAAATTTAAAATCATTTATTAGCCAGAGTAGCTTTTATTTTTAATTACACCCCGCGGCAAAAAGATAGGTACAAAGGTTTTTTTTTTTTTTTTTTTTTTTTTTTGATTTTTCATAAAATAGCGTTACCTAAATTGTGCTTATCATTTATTATTATCATAAAACAACACTATTCCCGGGCTAATTTTTGTTTTAAGACTCACTTAGAAAAATTTTAAGATTTTTTTTTTTTTTTTTTCTAATTTAAGTCTACACACCGCGACAAAAAGATAGGAACAAAGGTTTTTTTTTTTTTAAATTTTGAATATGATTATTTTGAATATGAATATTTTGAATATGATTCAAATATTTAATATGTTTTTGATATGATAATATTTTGTTATGATAATAAAGGATCAGCACAATTTAGATAATGTTATTTTATGAAAAAAAAAAAAAAAAAAAAACCTTCGTTCCTATCTTTTTGTCACGGAATGTAATCTTAAATTAGAAAAATTTTAGTCTTAAAACTTTTCTAAATTAGTCTTAAAACAAAAATTAGTCCGGGAATAGTGTTATTTTATGACAATAATAAATGATAAGCACAATTTAGATAATGTTATTTTATGAAAAATCAAAGAAAAAACCCTTTGTACCTATTTTTTGGCGCGGGGTGTATATCACAAACGCATTGTTAGCATAAATTTGTAGGTCAGACACAAGGAATAGATCAAGAAAATGTCCAAAGTACGTACGCATGCTTTACAATATATTACTAACGTTGCGTACATATATTCAATTTCTCTATGCAAATATGAATGCATAATTTATTGTTAGATGAATGTAAAACAGGGCTTAATTTGCATCTGAATGTATGGGAACACAGTTAACATATGTCTTTTATTTTAGTGAATTCTTACATGTTAAATAGGTACTCATTAGTGTTCACTGGAACTCACTATTGCATACTTTCTAAAAAATAAAAGTAGAGTAGGTGCTCCAATGATTGGCATGCTCCAGTAATTGACACCTATCCCGAAATAATTAATAAATAAGAAAAATAAGAAAATCATATTTTACTTATAAGAGTTTTAACATTTTATGTCAAAAACTGGAGCATAGGGCGCTAATAACTGGTAAAATGAATAACTAGCAGTGTCAAACTTTGGAACATAGGGGGCCATTTACTGATAAAATGAAAAACTGGCAGTGTCAATTACTGGAACATTGAGTGGGTGTCAAATAAAAATTCATAAAAAAAAAAAAAAAATAATAATAATAGTAATTGTTATCAAATGTATATATTTTAACTTATATGTGATTCTGAATGTCTTTCATACCATATGTACTAACTTAAGATTTCTAAAATATTTTCTGATGACTAGAACATTAAAAACATCATAGATTGCTCTAAAAGTGTCAATCACTGGTGCACTTACCCTACTTGATTTTTTCCCCCTTCTACTCTTTTTTTTTAAAGACATCTACATATGCATTATAGCTATGAGCAAAAGACACATACAAATTTTAGTTCTGAAGAACAACAATAATCCCATTCTACTGTTTAAGACCTGATGTAAATCGCGTTTCAAAATTTTGTGGAGTTAACTTGGCTACTATAAAATAATATTGGTTTCACGAAATAGCGCTATGGGTTTCAATGTAATCACCCTCTCCCTTCCCCCAGAAATAGAAGAACTGATAATTGAGTCGCATAACCTTAACACTCGCAAATACTGGTTCAGTTGGATCGACAATTATCCCCTTTTACATTATCCCCTTTTATAGGATGGTGATGCATATTATACACCATTTAATTTTAATTCCCAACCGCAAAAATTCCTCTCGTAAATTCTCACTAAAATTTTACTTTTATAACTTAGCAGGGGAAGTTATTTATTGCTTTACTTCTAATCTTGTTTGTAAATTTTAATGGCTTTTGATATTAAATGATTGTAATTACTTTGTCCCTCAAATGGTTAAGTAATCAATTTATGCAAAATTAGTATCGTTGCATTTAGTTTGGGGTTTTTAACAAGGTGAGATCACGACATGAAAAATTCAGATCCGGACAAAATTGCGCAGAATTGTAGTGTACTATAAAGTTAACAACCTATTAAAGCAGTAGCATGCACTAGTCAATCTTGTGGGAAAAAAGTAATTAAAAGTTCAGTAATTGCTTACATAAAAGTTATATCCAAAGACAGGGAACGTTCCAGTGGAGTATTCTGGCTACAATGGAGATGTCCCTGGTTCGATACTAAGTAAGAACTATTTTATTTGTCTAAACATTTTATTTTTACTTTCATGATTAAATTCAAAATTTGAAACTTTAGTAAATATTTATTTATTTTAATGATTTATTTATTTTATTTTTATGAATTAAAAAATACTAAGTTTTATTGCTATAGTTTTCTGTTTGTAATATTTATAATTTTCTGTAACTTAAAAATAAACTTGAGTTTTGTTTTAATTATAAAATGACGCTCACTTTTTATAAAATGACTCAATTTATCTTTGTCGAAATAAGTTGTACTTAAATAATTACTGAAATTTTAAACGCTTTTTTCTCAAGATTGTCTGGTTAGTGCGCGCTACTGCTTTAATATTTTGTTATCTTCATAGTATACTACATTTCTGCGCAATTGCGTCCCGATCTGAATTTTCCATGTCGTGACCACTCCTTGTAAATAAAGTAATCTAAATATTTATTTTGCTTTTTCTAAATTTAAAATGTTTTAAATTATGGTTTTTTCTAAATATTCATGTTCGTATTTACTTTGAGATAGTGAGCAATCAATGCGTTATAGACAGAAATATTTCTCATTACTATGGTTTAAAAGTATATCTTATTAAAAATATTACAAAAATAGAACGTATTCAGTATTTTCAAACCAATATTTTTCGTGAGATTCATATCTTATAATAATAAGAGGCAAATAGTTTTTATTTTTGATTTCAAATGTTATATGTAAGAAGACGAGGTATATGTCAAAGGACTGTGTGCATATGTACACAGACATGGCTTCCTTAATGAATGCACAGATACTCTAGATATAGGAACTACTGTGTTAAATGTTTAAAGAATTGGTGAACAAAGATTGATGACTACTTGAAAATTCATTAGCATATAATCTTATTCATATGTGAAATTAAAAATGTCAGTTCATCAAATTATTTATTACTTTTCTGCTATCAGCATAGATATTTTGTTAACTTGTTATTTAATGTAGTTATTATAACAAAATAAAAATAAATAAATGTAAATACCCATATTAATTAAATTTACCTGTTTTTATCCTTTCATATCAAAGGATAAAAATCGGTAAATTTAATTAATTAAAAATCCCATTTTAAAAATTACAAATCGCTGATAATTCGGAATTGCCCTCTAAGATTTGTTTCACAACAGGACACTTTCAGTCGAAAACACACTTTCAAACATTTTCAACTTTAAGAGAAAAATTAGCTTAGATAAATGATTTTTGCAAAAGTTTGCGGTTGGATCTTGCATATTAATTAATCCCTGGATATTTGGAACCTAAGCTAAAGTGACAATCAGAAGACTATTAACCAATTAGAATCGGGATCTGGTGAACAAAAGGCAAAATTCCGAACAAATCGGAGCACTTTTCGTTATGTAACACTTGCGAATAAACCTACGGTTCTCTGTAGTGATGCCAGATTGGGGATTTTGTCCCCATTTTGGGGATTTTTGAGGCTTCTGGCGACAATTTTGGCACCAAATGTTTGTGGGGACTTTTTTGGGGAATTCTATAATTTTTGGGGACAAATCTGGGGAGTTCAATTTTCTGTCACAGTTGACAACGTAATGATTTATCCCTATGACCAGGGATTTTCAATAGCTTTATTGTTATTTGGAGATTTGTTTCAAAAATTGCCTTCATTTGGGGAAAATCTGAGCTTAAATCTACTTAAATCTGCTTGACATAAATATATATATATATATATATATATATATATATATATTAATTTATTTTCCCTTTTCAGTAGAAATCAAGTTGGGGATTTTTTCGAAAAAAAAAAAAAAAAAAAAACCTGATTTGAGGAAATTTGAAGACCTGGTTGGGGAAATAATTTTCGACCATCTGGCATCACTTGTTCTCTGAGGCTTCGTTTATACGGGAAATTGGCGCTACGGAGAGACTCCACGAAAGCTTAAATATGTCTTCCCGGACTAAGAGCAAATCTCCGCTCAGGTTGCCCATATTCCCTGCCAAGAATGCATCTTTATACTTAATAAAGGATTTTTAGTAACCTCAAAAGGACTCATCATTTCCAAGACATCTACACCCAGTAATACATTCTAATTCATACATATATATATAATGACTTAAAAATAGTTACAGAAGCAATTACAAATTTTCATGATAAAAATATTAAAATATGAAACATGTGTTATTATAAGTATTTTCATTAACTTTTCAACATAATCAAAGGGGAACAATAATTAAATTACTTTCAGAATAATTCATTTATAAATTGAGAAAACTTCATAGTGGAAAATAAATGCGACAAAAACAATACTTTGTCACTTAAATATAAATATTGAGTTTAACACTTGAGTGAACAAGACTTTTTAGGCAGAAGAAATATATTATAAGCTTATTAACAAAAATCAATTTATGTAAGTAATGCTATTTTTAAGGTTGTTAAATATTTAAGAATACACAGATTAAATTACATAATTTATAACATAGAAATGAAAATATACTTTGATAAAGTTATTAGTGAGTTGATTTTACCCGATACATTTGAAACTAAGTATATAGATGAAATCGACATAAAGTAAAATAAATTTATTTATTTCATGCAGGTTAAATTGAATAAAAATTTATTCATCTGAAACATTGGTTTTGATAACTAAAAGTTTAAAAGAAAGGGGTTTTATAAAGTTATGTTGTTAAAATATAATACACTGGTATTTTTTCAGTACAAATTAATTTGGTTTATGAACAGAATTTGGTTTAATGTTGAAAAAAAAACACGCACAATATTAAAAAAGAAAAAATGTGGTGTGAAACAACCACACGACTTCCATTACCCGCTATTACATGTATTATATGCATTTTTGAGAGATAATGTGATCAGAAAACATAAAAGTGACCTAAAGAGAAAATCGTTAGAGCCGTTTTTGAGATACCAACTTTTACAAAAAATCAATTATTGAGCGGAAAAAATAATTACATACAAAAGCATATTTAAAAGTGAGTTAAAATGGCGAGTTTGAAAAAAAATCCGTACAACCGTTTTTAAAGGAACGCCTTTGCGAGGCCTGAACTTGAGCTATTTATACAGGACGCCTATCAATTTTCCTGAACTAACCAACTATATCATTCGAAAGGACATCTAATGGAGTGTTTATATAGCAAGTTTGAAGAAAATCGTTAGAGCCGTTTTTGAGATACGGACTTACCTTCCCACTTCCGGTTTCCGATGTCCCACTTCCGGTTAAACTCAATTATTGACAGGAAAACAATAATTATATACAAAAGCATATTTAAAAGTGAGTTAAAATGGCGAGTCTGAAAAAAATCCGTACAACCGTTTTTAAAGGAACGCCTTTGCGAGGCCTGAAATTGAGCTATTTATACACGCCGCCTATCAATTTTCCTGAACTAACCAACTATATCATTCGAAAGGACATCTAATAGAGTGTTTATATAGCAAGTTTGAAGAAAATCGTTAGAGCCGTTTTTGAGATACGGACTTACGGTCCCACTTCCGGTTTCCGATGTCCCACTTCCGGTTTTTCAATTTTCACAAAAATTTGGAAATTTCATCTGTACACCAGACGTATTTCAATTCTAAGTTTCGTAGATCTATCTTTATTAATTTCTGAGGTATAATAGCCAGAAGATTCTCCACATACATACATACATACACACACACATACACACGGACCAATTGCCAAAAACCACTTTTTTGGACTCAGGGGACCTTAAAACGTGTTAATCAGGTGAAAACCCGATATCGAATTTTCAGACCGAATACAATACTTCCATTACCTACGGTAGTAGGGTAATGGAAGTAAAAAGAAAGAAAATACATAAATAAATAAAAGGAATTTGGTATCATGTTCTACCAAAAGGTGACGTTATATTAAAAGAAAAGGAGGGGGGGGGGAGAGAAAATGTATCTTACTTTGACAGGAACAGGCAATTTTGCAACATATTCTTCTAAAGGGATTCTTAAATAATCTGAAAATCAAAAAGTATAAATTAAGTTTAAAATAAAGAAATGGCATTTTTCAAACAATAATAATTAAAACTATATATATATGACATCAATAATCCAGTACTTCTCTTTTACTGAAAATTTATAATCTTCTTAAATGTCAGACAGAAGCTGTTTAAGCTAAAGCATTTTATGAGTTAAAGATCTTAGACATGTTGGTATATAGATAGGATTAAAATGGCATACAAATATTGTTATAAGATTAAAAATTTATGCACTTAGCAAATGACCAACTATAATATAAATTACCAAAAACAACAAAATCTGTAAATGGAACTCAGTTTTTCAGTATATTATATATATATTTAAATAAAAGTTCTAAGATTTAATTCCACTGTTTATTAAAGTATGCTGCTTCATTTTTTAACATATGCAATTTGTAAAAGCTAAGAGAATAACAGATTTACATTTCATTTCCTGCATAATAAGAATTGAAGTAAGAGAAATTAAATAATGCTCTTTAACATTTTAATTAGATTTATACATTTACTTTTTGTGCTTCTAGGATTCTATAATAAATCAAACTTTCAAAATATTTAATTTTTTCAGTATAAAACTGTCTGTGGTATAAATAAGTCACGCTTTTAGTATTCTATTTTAATTCTTTTATTCACTCAGATTTCAAAGTTTTTGCAATACATACCCTGCTCAATCTAAATCTCGGCAACTTTTCTCAAAGATGATTTTTGTACCATCTAAAAATGATCTTGATATTTTAAATGTGTCACATGCTGTTAACTTTCGCTAATTTCCCCTGTTATCAGTCATAATTGTTCTTATTAATATTATGCATTAAATAGACTGTAAGTATTAAATTATCAACATTTTTAACGTTATTAACGGTAACAGATGATAAATTCTTTTATGTGATGCTGTCAATAAGAAATAATAACAGATGATAAATTCTTTTATGTGATGCTGTCAATCTATATAAATAAAGAGAAGTGTCTGTCTGTGTGTGTGTGTGTGTCTGCCTGCGCTCTGGTGCTCACACTACTGATCGCAGAACTTCCAAATTTGGCATATAGGTACCTGGGACCCTGCAGGTGTGCACCTCATCGAGATTTTTTCGAATTTCGAATTTGAATTTTTTAAATTAATGTTTTTTCGATTTTAAATATTGGCTTTAATGTTTCATTTTTCATGAATTTATTCTTCGATTGTAATCGTCTGCGTATCTTAGCAACGGCTATTATGCAATTAATTTTTTATTTAATACATTCATTTGAAGGCAATTTTCTTTCTTTCTTTTCTTTTCTTTTCTTTTCTTATTATTATATTTATTGAAAATCAAATGGTAATGCAATAGAAATAAATTGTTACGTTTATGTATAAATTTTATACTATAGCAACTTTTTATTTTTCATTTTTTTAATTAATTCCTTTAAAAGAAAAATCTTTTTTTAATTATTATTATTATTATTTATAATATTTATTAGGTGAAAAAAATGGTAGTTTACAGTAGAAAGGATAAACTGATTAAAATTCGTTTTTCATGTACTTAATTCCTTTTAAAAGAATGTCTACTTTTTTATTTTATTTTATTGCACTGGTTGGTATCAAATCGTAATATAGTGTAAATAACGAGGGCTATAAAACACATGGTTCAAATACTAAAATATATAATAGATGCTGAGATACAGTCATCTTTAAAATCGTAGTTCTTAAATACAGAAAATCCACAAGTCGTCGATAAATACCCTGAAATGCCCGGGAAAGACCTTTCTGTAGACAGTGGGAAACTGGACCCGATGCAGTACGGGTAGAAAAAAGAGCTGCCTTAGACAACGGGTACCAGAAGAAGCGAGATCTAAAGCGATTTCAGTGGGGTTTTTTTGTAATGTGATGTAAAAAATAAATACTGATCCAATTCTTTTGAAAATTCATTTAAATATAGTGACCAGCGAAGCGGGCGTAGCCAGCTAGTAAGAAATAATTTAAAGTATTTACCTTCAACAGGAAACACAATGTTTTTATTTATTTATTTTTAAAATTACATTGCATGAATTTTTATTTAAAAATAAGCAAATAAATATATTTAATATATATATATATATATATATATATATATATATATATATATATATATAGGGTAGACGCTCCAGTGATTAGCACGCTTCAGTAATTGACATCTATCCTGAAAAAATTAATAAATAAGAAAAATAATAAAATCATATATTTTACATGTAAGAATTTTAACATTTTATGTCAAACACTGGAGCATAGGGTGCTAATAACTGGTAAAATGAGTAACTAGCAGTGTCAAACACTGGAACATAGGATGCCAATTACTGATAAAATGAAAAACTGGCAGTGTCAATTACTGGAACACTGAATGGGTGTCAAATAAAAATTCATGAAAATAAAAATAATTGTTATCAAATATATATTTTTTAACATATATGTGTTTCTGAATGTCTTTTATACCATATGTATTAACTTAAGATTTCTAAAAATATTTTCTGACGACTAGAACATTAAAAACATCAGAGATTGCTCTAAAAGTGTCAATCACTGGTGCACTTACCCTATATGAGACAAATTGAACTGAAATAACTTTTATATACTATAAAATACATTACTACATAAATATTATTACATTATACAATAGAACCTCGATTATCCGAACCTCGATTAACCGAAACTCCTCTCCGTTAACCGAAGTCGGTTTCTTCTTCACTTTTTTTTTTTTTCACTTTCTACTATCATCCAAAGTTTTCTCTTAACAAACCGTCCTTTTTTTTCCCACATTCCTTTTGTATGCAAGCCGTCCTTTATAAGAAATGATCAAAGCATTTCTAGCAGCAGACAATTATGATCACCATGTGTGCAATACTACATAATTCTTGAAAAAATATGGTCAATTTCTTTTAGTTAACACTACTTCTCCCCCCCCCCTCCCTTCCATACATTTCTCTCCCTCTTTGTACTTTTATTTATTTGTTATTTTTTTTTTATAAGATAATTTCAGTTTCCTTACAGGCTGGTTCTGCATTGGCTATATTGTTATTCGCGACCCTCCTTGTCTGTTTTATTTCTTCCTGCTCTTTCACTCTTTAGTTCAAACGTCTACCTTCTAATTTTTATTCATCCTCTGTACTTAAAGTTTTTCTAAAATAGGTATTGCTATTCATATGATGTACCAAGAAACTTTTCAACAAAAGCTATTTCTTTAAAAAAACATTTTAAACAAAAATTATCATTGTATGAAAGTTTATTCGAAACTTGAGGTTGTTGTCAAACTAAAAGTTAAATAAATTGTAAAAATGTAACTATAACTAAAAATTAATTATTCAAACTAATACATAAAAAATAAAATGTTTAATTCAACTTCGAAAATTTTCAAAAAAGATTTTGAAAAATTTGTCAGTAAAAAAAATCATAGAAATAAGATCTAAAAATTAATGTGAATTTTTAAAAATCATAGAATGAGATGGTCATTTTTCATCAGAAATTTAATTAAAACATCATTTAATTAATGCTTTAACTTCAAAAATAGTCAAAATTTACAATAAAATCCAGATTTTAATAAACTAATATAGGCGAACACACAACCGCCACTCCCAATTTATTTGAAACCACATGTATATATATATATATATATTTATTATTGTCAAAAATAAATTCACACTTTTTGAAATTATGCGTCACACTTTATACAAAAAAAAAAAAAAAAAAAAAAAAAAAATCAAAATTTATTATCTTATACATTTCTGATGATAATTAAAACTGACGCATTATGGTAAAAGATGCTATGTCAAAGTATAATTTTATGGAAAAAGAGTATTTTTCAAATAGTTTGTTGCATTCCGTTAATGCAAAGGAACGGGAAAAAAGTCTAACAAAACAAATATTGCAAGATGCAAGCATTAATTAAAAGTACATAGTCCTAGCAACGTAGCCTGAGGAAAATTTCAGCTGTCATCTACAAATTTTCTTGAGAAGTTCAAAACAGTAAGGAAATTTAATTAAAACTTGTTAATGAGATTATGTAGATCGATAGCGTTAATTAAAATAGAATTATCTTTGCTACAAATTACGTGACTAAAATAGTCACTGGACTATTTTTTATGAAAAAGTTGATTAACTTACATTTCAAGATTTAGATTTCATATTATATGTTACATAAGACATTTATGTGTACATTTTTTTTTTTTTTTTTTTCAATATATAGTCTTGATATCAAAGTATCAGTTTAGTAAATAATTCTTTAAAGAGTAAGGTGGGACTTAAAAATATTTTTAATAAATTACTGTCTTAGAGTTATGAAAATTTGCATACATATTCATTGAAATAAAATATTATGTGTATTAAAGTTTTTCTTAACTATTTAAGTAATAATAAATAAATAAAATAATAATAAACTAGTATGTGTCATCCATCACAAAAGTTTCTACAATATATTTTCCTATAAAAATTCCATAGATATAATAATAAGACAGATTGATCATCGAGGGGGAAAAAGTGATTTCTTTTTACTCCGAGAAAGACGGCCATTTTTACCAGTTAAAGGACGTCTTTCTCCGAGTGAGTACACACGTATAATTAATTTTTTCAGTTAAATTCTTTTTATATACTATAACTAACGTTCTTTACCTGCGCCGCTGCTAACTAGATTTAAAAGAATTTTGGAAATTCTATATTACTTCTATTATAAAATCTTAAAAAAATATCAAACTTTAATTAAAAAAAAAAAAAAAAAAAATTCCATTATATATCAAAAGAGTAATTATTTCATAATAATAAAAAAGCAAATGATTATAAAAAATATATTTTTCAGAAATTAGTCAAATATAACTTACTTATGAAAACCTTTCCTTTCATCCATTTATTAGTACAGTTGAAAGACGCGCAATACATCGGCATTTTAAAAATTCATGAACATTCTATTCTATTACAATTCCCGAGTAATGGTAAAAGAATACCGGTTAATGGCTGATGCCAAAAACATTTTTAGGCATAAAAAATCTTTGCATGATAAGAATGGGATGATAGATCTATATAAATTACTATATCTATGAAAAATTCACTTAGTACAAATAATTTATTAAAATTATTTTCCATGATGAATGCAGACGATTTTTGTACGCTTAAAAGTACAACGCTGAATATCCAATGAAAATTGAATTTATGCTTTACTAACAAAGATTTTTTTTTAATGAAAAATCGATAACTTTGTTTTAAATTATCACAGATCTGAGGTTAAACCATTCGTTTTAAAGGTATTGACGAGTTCTTTTGAAAGATAGCCATAATGAAAATTTGACCCCCTGGACAAGAGGGAAAAGTGTTTCTCCCACATGTTCAAAATTCTTTTCCCAGTTGACCAATACTATTATAAATAATCCTTTACGATTTCATAACGATTCGCTAAATATAAGGCTCACTGTGGACATTTATAGGAAATTTTGTCCTACACCGCCAAATTATAAATTTAGAAAAAACGGGATGTCAGTGTCACCAGTTGGACATTTTTCACCAAAAGTTCATTGGCACTAATTTATGTCAAAGTGCAACTACATACCAATTTGTATGAAATCCTGTGCAATAGTTCCTGAGATACAGTTGCCACAAAACTTTTGCCATACACACATAGCAGATTTTTTTTTTTTTCTTTTTTTAACAATTGGCCAAATCGTGATCTACACCTTTCAAAACGCGTAAATGCATCGAAAACCCGAAGTCGAAAAGTTTTACAAAACTAAAACTATTTTCCATTGAAGCTAGAAGAAGTAATAATAATAATTTTAATTACTTTGAAAATTTCTAAAATAGGTCTCATATTTAATTTCTGATTTATTTATTCATTTTTTTTTTTTTTTTTTTTTTTTTTTTTTTAACATTCTTCTACACTCAATAGAAGAACATATTAGATTCGTAAAAATTTCGACTTCCGGTTTTCGACGGATTTACACGTTTTGAGAGCTCTAGAACATGATTAGACCATTTTTAGAAAATGTCTGTGTGACAAAATTGTTTTGGCGACTGTATCTGCGGAACTATTGCTCAGAATTGTATATAAATTTATAGATAGATGCACCTAGGCCTAAATTAGTGCCCATCAACTTTTGGTCTCAACCGCTCAACAGGGGACGCTGCTATGCAGCGGTTTCCGCAATTTAAAGGGAGACTATATCTCAGGTTTTATTGCGCATAATTAAATAAAAATTTATACGTGAGAAATCCATTATGAGACATTAGGCTGATTCAATTTCAATGCTTACCGGCCAACAGATGGCGCTGCTATGCAGTGATTTCCGCAGTTTAAGGGAAGGCTATATCTCAGAAACTACTGCACATAATTGCATATAAATTTATATATCGATGCACCTTGACATACATTTAATGCCTGTCAACTTTCGGTATCAACCGCCCAACAGGTGGCGCTGCTATATTGCAATTTTCCTCGATAATGGGAACGCTATATGTCAACTTCTATGATATGTAACTGTACGAAACCTGATATGTGAGATAACCATTATAAAAACGCATTCTTTACGATGCTATTTATAGACAACAAAACTGTCTTTCTTTGGATACTTAGCGTTAGTTTTTCCTAAGCTGAAAATCGTTTGCATTCATACTGTTAGATAATTTTAATAAATAATAGTTTTAATAAATCACTTAGTGAATTAATATAGGAAAATATAGAAGAAAGTCTTGTGCTGGCCACAACATACTAGTTTAATGATGATATTGTCTCGTTATCGGTTTGTTGGTCAATGAAAGTTTCAAATAGACTTCTTTTAACTTCAGCACCTTATTTATTGTGAGAAAAATTCAAGGTAAATATAGCATTTAATGTGACTTAATAAAGTTTTGTTTCGGAAACCATCGAAGCATAATACATCCGTAATCAGAAGAAATATATTTTCACACAGACCCAAAATATTTTACAATAATGGATCCTATTTACATCATATTTTTATACATTCAGCATAAATTCTCCTAATCTAAAAGTTGAAATGCATAAACAATCAAATTAAAACCGAACCGATTTTTTGTAGCTAATAGTTTAAAAGAATGTTCACCTAAGATTGTTTATTACCTTTTAGAATTATCGACAACCAAGTCTTATTATTCTACGCGAAAATTTATTATGAGAGTACCCATTTTTTTCTTTCTATCTTTTAAATGACAACTTTTCCTTGAAACATGAATAAAAAAAGTCAGCATACAATTACACTGCGTTGCCAAAAAAAAAAAAAAAAAAAAAAAAAATCCGAGTTCTGATACCATTCTTGCTGATTCTTATGTAAAATGACTTCCTGAATCCGAATATGACTCCCATTTTGCACAGTCAACCACCATTTTCTAGAAACACCACCCCTCTCTAAATTTTTATCACTCTTCGGTAATTTTATGACCATACATTTGATTTGGAGAATGAAAAAGAATTAATTTAACACCTAAAAACAAAAAATATATAAAATGTTTATTTAATAACATTAATAATAGATTAAAAATATATAAGAAATGTAATACATAATTTCAATGGCAAATCTCCCTCTAAATTTTCCCCTTGCCGCAAATGTTTATGTTTTAGAATTTTCCAGCCCCTCAGAAGATATTTAACAGTTAAAATAATCCTTCTCCCCCCCTAAAAAAAAAATGAAATTCATAGCCATAAAATCACAGAAAAGTGATAGAAATATGGGGCTGTCCCTAAAAATCGGTGGGTGATGGGTTAAAATCGGCTTCATATTCGGAATCAGGAGGTCATTTTACATAAGAATTTGCAAAAATGGTGTTGGGAGCAACTTTCATGCCGAGCAGTGTTATTTGATGTTGAAAAGTACAACATTTCTCGCTTTTAAGATGTTTATTAAGATATTACACGTAAATCAGATTAAATATTGGATTAAATTTTAGATTAAATATTGAAATGCAGGAAATGGAAAACACCATTAAACAATGGGAGAATGAAATACAATTTTTAATAAAATCACACAATCAACTGTGGAAGAAAATCATATTTATTGAAATTTTATTTTTCCGAAATTGAAATGCTATATCCTAAATAAATTATTCTTCAACTATTCATATATTTAAAAAAAAAAAAAAAAAAAAATACTGGGCCCTCTTCACTCAACGCCGCCGGAAGCCGAAACTAATGCTATTCTATGGGGAATTTTTCTTTACAAATAACTTACTAACTAATACATATTTTTAAATTCTGTTTTCACATTCTGAAAATTCCCAGCTGTTAAATTGACGCACCTTTTTAAATTTTTTTTTTTTTTTTTTTTAATTTTTAATTTTTTACGTTGAAGCTGCAAAATACGAATTTTCAATATGTGAATTTTTTTCATTTTGAAATTTCAAAATAAAATATTAGAAAAAAAAAAAAAATACTTTTTTAAAAAAGGTGCGTCAATTTAACAGTTGGATATTTTCTGAATGTGAAAATAGAATTTAAAAATATGTATTAGTTAATAAGTTATTTGTAAAGAAAATTTCCCCATAGAATAACATTGGCTCGGGGTTCCGGCGACGGTAAGTGAAGAGGGCCGTTAAGACGATAACTTATGAAAATATGTTCTTAAATAAAAGATTATTTGACTCATCTTTTAATAGTTTTAACCTTTTGTTTACATAAATTCTATATTAAAAAATAATTTTATTTTTAATTATTAAATGAACAAAATTTATTTCTCAATAATTTATATAATATGAAAATCAAATATTAAAACAAAATAAACAATTATTTTACTTTGTCATACTTACAGTTACATTTTCCCCCCCTCCAATAAATCTGCTACATCAGAGTTCAACTTTGCAGTAAACAAATGAGTAACAAAGTTGCTACATTTATTATTTAATCCAACATTAACAAAAATAAACAAGTATTCACCAATTAATTATTCGCTTATTTAATCTAAAATAACTATTTCCCCCATTGAACTCATTGTCCTTAGTATTGTAGAGAAATAACTGCATTTCTTTGAGTTCATTCCAAATACAGTATAACTGTCAAGTTGAAAAATGTTCATGACATTTCCTTTGCCAAAAAGCATAATGATATGATTTGTCAAGCTAATATCTTGAATGCAGTAGAAATGACATCAATTGACAAAGCATACTAGTCTATAATTTTTCCCAAGAATAGAAAGATTTCTCATCTTTGTTACAAGCTAGGAATAGATTTCACGAGAAAGCAAAATCGGTCACAGTATATTATGTCTCCCGTCTCCCGATATTACTGATAACTATAGAAATGAAAAATAATATGTTCTCAACATGAATGTTATCGCTAAATGCTTATATTTTTAGTATTTATTTATTAGAAATATCATCTATTACTAGGCATACTACCCTACAATATTTTCCTAAGAATGGAAGATTCTGATCTTTTTTGTACGTTAGGAATAATTGCTTGATAAAGAAAATTTTGTCGCACTATATTGCCTTTCATAAATCCGGACATTACGGATAACCTTGGAAATTAAAAAGTAATTTATTATGAACTTAAATGTTTTCGTCCAATAATGACATTTAATTGTTAGAAATAAAGTCTATTGATAAGTATACTGGATTATATTTTTTTCCTAAGAATGGAAGTATTTGATCATTGTTGTAAGTTAGGAATCAGCCGATAAATTAATAATAATAAAACTCGAACTTATTTCTGTTTTGTAGATAACAGGTATAAAATTCTGTAAAAAAAATAATTTAATTTAGTACGACAGGACTTATATTAATGTATTCTTCCATATAAAGGCATGCGGTAAGAGTGTATCAATCTCTAAAATCGGTTACTATGTTCATTTCTTCAAAATTTTTTATTATAGCTTTAGCACAGGAATACCTTGGCAACATTTTTTTTATTTTATTTTTTTTTTTTTTTTTTTATCATTTTGACAGTGAATTTAAATAACTATCGCAATTTCGTAAATAAAAATCTTGCAGAGAAATGTCCGAGCTAATTCAGGGACAAATTTCGCCAAGGGTTTCTTATGTTGAAGCTGTTCTCTTTCGTTAGCACGATTTTTCTCAATTTTAATTTAATTATTAAAAAAAAAAAAAAAAAAAAAAAGGATGCTTGCTATTAACTTTTTAAATTTTTATTGAGAAGTTTGGAAATTATGCGAATTACAGCTCATGAATCATTTGAATCACAGGATTTTTTTAACCCTTTGATGTCTGAATTAGTGAATAATCAGATTATGCAGCACATCAAATCATCCGACTTCTTCATAAATATTAAATAATTGAGAAAACCAAAATTTCATGTGTTCTCTACGGAAGTGATTTTAATTTCTTAGGAGTTAAAATATGAAATAGACATAATTTTGTAAATATACATATGAGGAGGAGACATTCATTCAAACCGTGTTTTCTCAACAAAGAAAAAAAAAAAAAAAGTGTTAGTGATTTTTCTTTAATCTCAACATAAAACAACACAAAAATATACTATTATTGTTAATTAAAACTAATTTTATCCCATTATAAACTTACTTAGAAAATTGAGGTTTCAATCAAAAAGTGCTTCCTCCAGAGCCTGTCTCCATTCAAATGGTGATTCCTCCAGCCAGTCAATCAGAGCTGTTCTTAATGGTCATGTGACCTGCGCACGTACCATTTTTTATGTTTGTTTATTTTGTTCATGCTATGTTGGTTTATACTTTTTCATTCAAAAAGTGCTTTATCCACACTGGAAACATTCAAAACATGTTTCCTCTTTGGGTTTTCGATCAAAACATGATTTCTCCAAATTTCAAATGCATTTTTCTAATTAATTTTAAGTTCATTAGGTAAAGTACATCTACATATCTTTTTAGAAAGCTGCAATGCATCTAAACAAACAATAATTAGAGTTTATATGTAGATATTTTTTAATTTACCAGTTTTTTGTGTTTTCTGATAAATTGTATCCGAAGGAGAAAACACGGTTTGAATGTTTGTCCCTCATATGTACATATATATATATATATATATCCTAATATAGCGAGAATTTTTAGCAAGAATTCCTTCCATTAAATAATCAATGTGAGTTCAAGAACATCATTTAAACATTTGAGCCTAAACGAAAGATGGAAATAACATTTGCATTGTATTTTGTAAAGAAATATATAGGGTAAGTGCACCAGTGATTGAGACTTTTAGAGCGATTTCTGATGTTTTTAATGTTCTAGTCATCAGAAAATATTTTAAAAAATCTTATATTAGTAGATATGGTGTGAAAGACATTCAGAACTACATATATGTTAAAATATATAACAATTATTATTATTATTATTATTTTTTTTTATGAATTTTTATTTGACATCCACTCAATGTTCCAGTAATTGACATTGCCAGTTTTTCCTTTTTATTAGTAATTGTCACCCTATGTTCCAGTGTTTGACACTGCTAATCATTCATTTTACCAGTTATTAGCACCCTATTATCCAGTGTTTAACATAAAATGTTAAAATTCTTATATGTAAAATATGATTTTATTATTTTTTTTATTTATTAATTATTTCGGGATAGTTGTCAATTACTGGATCATGCCAATCACTGTAGCACCTACCCTCTATATATGTATAAATTACAAAACTTTTGATTTAATCTCGATGCCTCTCCATACAACGTAAACATTTCTGCAAATTTGCTAAAGTATTTACCCTAAGTGTCAGTAAATAGTTTAAAGTGAAAATAATAATAATATAATCGAGATTCTCAATATTATTTATTTATTTATTATTTCTTAATAAATAAAAAAAATAATTATAAATAAATAAAAATAAAATAAAATGAATATTGCTACTCCAAAAAAAGTATTATAAATCACTAAACAAATCTCCGCCAATAATTGAGATACTATTAGCTATTAACGTGTATGTTTGGAATAGATATATATAACATCACATTTTATTTTTTGCTGTAATTTTACATAAGGCACAACATAAATAATTTCTAGTAGATTTTCTGTTGAAATTTTAAACAGTATTGTGCTACTTAACGGCCCTCTTCACTTACCGTCGCCGGAAGTCCGAGACAGTGTTATTCTATGGGAAATTGTCTTTACTTATAACTAATTAACTAATATATATTTTAAAATTCTGTTTTCATATTCAAAAAATCCCAAATTGTTAAACTGACTCACCTTTTGTAAAAACGTATTTTTTGAATTTTTACTATTTTATTTTGAAATATCAAAATGGAAAATTTCACATATTGAAAATTCGTATTTTACAGCTTCAAAATAAAATAGCAAAAATTAAAAAAGTACATTTTTAAAAAGGTGCGTCAATTTAACAGTGGAGAATTTTTTTAATGTGAAAACAGAATTAAAAAATAGTTATTACTTAATGAGTTATAAGTAAAGAAAATTTTCCATAGAATAACATTAGCTTCGGCTTCTGGCAAGAGTGAGTGAAGCTGGCCCTTAAAGAATGGAATAATATGTGCAAAGCTCCTTTTCATTTCTAACATTATCAAATAACGGTATATTTTTAAATAAAAAAAATACAGAATACCATAAAAATAAAATATCCCCCAAAACTAATACTTAATACTTTTTAGGAACTGCAAATTTATTGATAATTTTTTCAGCCTATAATAAACTTACAAAAATATTTTTTAAAACAGTGCTAAGGAAGATATGAAAGAAATTGGCATGTACTGTAGAAAAAAAAAAAAAAAAAGAAAGAAGAAGAAGAAGAAGACATTTTAATTACAAAGAACAATAGGAAGGGGGAAAAAAATATAATTATCGTTTAAAGCGCACGGCACAAAAGTAAGGGATGAATTTCTACTTCTTATGATGCATGAAGTGCAGTTTAAATTCTTAACTCATTTCATGGGTGAATGCATGTATTCGTGATAATCAAACGCAGTAAAATTCTTGCATGCGATTTAACATCGGCTAATTCCCATAATCACTATTAATCAAGTGGTCATGAATGTTATACGACATAGGATTGTAAAAAAAAGTATGACAATTATATGGCTTGTTGAACAAGCAGTTTTTACCATTGATGGGGAAAAAAAAAAAGTTTAACGAAGAAGAAATAAAAAATGTTCGACGACTTGCATGTAAATCAATACGCCTATCGCTAGAGGAGATTACCTTTTTATAGTGGTCAGATACTGAGTAAATCTGATTTTTAAGAATCTCATTATACTTAAGCGACATATATATATATATATATATATATATACACACATACATATATATATTTTTTTTCCCCAGCAAAAGTATTTTTGGACTTGGAATAAAGTTATACTATTTGAAAAGGCATGTTAAAACTAATAATAAAAGTTGAGTTCAATATATATAATATTGAATACTTCAGAATAACTCCGAATACTCCAAAATATACATAAGATAAAATATCGAATACTCCAGAAGTATTTTATTTAAATATGAGGTCTCACACACATACATATTCTCTTGTAAGACGACCAAATTAATTTTATAGGGAAATATTTTTTTTTTTTTTTTTTTTTTTTTTTTTTTTTGTAAGGCACAACTTTTTTTTTTTTTTTTTTTTTTTTAAGACTTTTCCGTATAATGCATATGTTATTTTGATAACAAAAAAGTTCAATTTTGCACTTTTGTAGACTTACGATGTTTTTAGAAAGCTTAAGTTCCTTTCATCTTAACTTTACCCATATATATATATATATATATATATATATATATATATATATATATATATATATATATATATATCTTAATATATATAAATCTCGTGTCACAATGTTTGTCCTCAATGGACTCCTAAACCACTTAACCGATTATAATAAAATTCGCACACCATGTGCAGTTCGATCCAACTTGAGAGATAGGATAGTTTAAATCTCAAATTATAGTCGCAATTTTAATTTATTGCTAATTATTTGTCTGTTATTATTTGACAGTCACAATTATCTGTTAACTCCAAATGATTCTAACAGATGGCGCTGCTATGGAAAATCTACGAACGTGTCATATAAGCTACATTTTAACAGCATAATTACCACGTGTTGTTGACGCTATAAAATTCTCCTCAAAATATTTACAGTCTTTATTTGTAACAGATTACTTTCAACTTTCATATTTCCTTTCAAAAATGAAACGGGGAAAGTAGAGCGTGGATCAATTACTCTGTTTCATATGAAAATGAAATCTGAAATATATTTGGTGCTGCCATCTACACAAAGAATCTTCAACTTTTTAACCTATTAATAAATTTCGTATAATTCAATTATTTCCACTTTTTAAATTTTTGGTGTTAGCATAGCCGGCCACGTGTTACTTAGACTGAAGTGTAAATTGAATTCATATTATAATGAAGATAATACAGTGAAATTAATCCTGTTTTTTACTTATTTGTGCTTCATCTGTATATATATATAAATTACGTGTCACGATGTTTGTCCGGGGTAAACTCCTAAACTAAGGAACCGATTTTAATGAAATTTCGCACACTGTGTGCAGTTTGGTCCAACTTGAGAGATAGGATAGTTTTTAATCTCAATTTATTGTCACAATATTGTTTTATTGCAATTATTTGTTAATTATAGACCTTTATTAAAGTTGCTCCAAAATATCTGTGAGTTCCATTAATTTAATTGTTGCCACAAAAAAAAAAAAAAAAAAAAAAAAAAAAAATACGAGTCCATTTTCTTTCGACATAAAAATAAATACATTTAATCAAACGTGAACGTTAAAAAATTATAAAAAGTTAAATTATGCATCTCACGAAAATTGACGTCATAATCAATTTAAAGATTTTATACACATTGATAAAGTGCTAATGTAGTTCTATCATAGATATAGTAATATATATAGATCTCTCATCCCCATGTTATCGTACAAAGATTTTTGATGCCGAAAAAAAAATAAATAAAAGCTTTAGAAACAGCCATTAAGTGGTATTGAAAAAAAAAAAAGAAAAGAAAAGAAAGAAAGAAATATGAATTTGAAACTGTATCTGGAGTCTTCCATTCCCCTTTAGCAAATAAATTATTCATAAATTTTATTTGCTAAAATATTAGTATGTATTCCCGTGTGTATTCACTCGGGGAAAGACGGCCATATTTTGGTAAAGACGTCGTCTTTTCCCAAATGAAAAGGAATAACTTTTTTCTCCCCAATGATCACTCTATTCTATATATGCTATACTATATCTATGAGTTCTATACGCAAGCGAAGTGTGACTCACTGACCGTCTGTGCAGCCAAGAAAAAGATTTCCTATGTTAATTGCCCACTGGATTTTTTGTAAGAAATTATTAAAAATCGAGGAAATTTATTTCCCGATTTTAATCCTTATATTTGGGTATAGATATGTATTAGTTATCGCGGGTGTTAGATTGAATTATTTTGCTGTCAAATTGACAAAATTTTAATTTTAAATTTCAAAACTCTGTCGCCCTTGGCTTTTTTTATTATTATTATTATTATTTGGCGATCAAAAGCGTAACACGAAAATATACATGCCAGATGTATGCATTGTACGAAATGTAATATGTATTATTCATTGTACGTATGTATGACATGTAATATGTATTGTACGAAATACTGTTTCATATTATTCATTACTCTTTTAATATAAGTTGTTAAAATAACCATGATTTTTGAAAGGAATTAAATATTTTCGCCAGATAATTTGGCGATATTCTTTTGTTTTCGCCAAGGATGACAGAAATGAAATCTATTCCGCTGCAAAATATTAGTATCTTACATCAGATATTTTATTTAGACATTTGAAAACAAATTTGACTTCAAACTATGATAGAATATTTATCATTTTCTTTTTAATTAGTATATTATTAGTATATTAAAATTGAAAAGCATGGTATATAAAAAGTTTTTTTTTTATTTATTTATTATTTTTTTTTTTTATCTTATAATTATTCTTATCTTAATCCTCAATGTTTCCCATCTTTATTAACTTGAATTTACTATTAAAATTTTAACATACTCAAAAACTTCTCATCACTTCGTTAAAATACACTAAACTTTTCCAAAATCTTTTTCTATTTAAAATGATACATGTATTTACATTAAATGTCCAATATTTCATAAGATTTCCAATTTTAAAGTTTTAAAATATTTATCAAATTTACTTATTTTTCTGGTTTAGCCTTATTGTTTTCCTTTTTATAACTACAGCTGTTGCCCTCTTTAAAATATTTAAAATGATGAGGTCATTTTATAGTAAAATTATCCATTATAGCATATATTATATTTCACTCCTCCATAAAAATTGATTTTAAAATCGTCTGTTTCTTTTATACTTTTATTTTAATAGAATTTTAATAGAATTTAATTTATATATTAGTCATTTTAGCAATTTTATCCAAAGTAGCATTGGAAATAATATATATCACTTCTCCATTAAAATTTATAGGACCCTACAATAAAATTAATTTGTGCTTAATATCAACACTACGAAAATTTTTATCAATCGCTTCCAAATTTTGACCTAAGTTTCAAATCTCAACCCTGTGGGTTTTTACATCGGCTGCAACGTTTTCGTCTTTGTTCGTAAATAATAATTTGACTGTACTAAATAGTTTACAGCCGTATAATTCAACGTATAACTTAGTCACAGCAACGCGTGGCCGGGTCTGCTAGTATATATATATATATATATAGATAGATAGATAGATAGAGAGAGAGAGAGATGCGAACTGCCCGCTCAGAGTACTGCTGTATTCACTAATTTTATAACGCAGTACGAAGTTAGACGAAGATGACGTCATATACTCACTAAAGTAGATCACCTTCCGAGTTTACCTTCCTAATTTGGCAACATCGAGAAAAAGGACTTAATCCATAGATATAGTAATAAGACATAGATTTATCAGCGAGAGGGAAAAAGTGATTCTTTTTTACTCGGGAAAAGTCACTCTAATGGCTGTCTTTCCTCGAGTAAATTACACACAGGAGTACACACGGATAATTTCGTAAATAAAATTTATGAATAATTTATTTACTAAAGATGAATGAAAAACTCCAGATACAGTTTCAAATTCATTTTTCTATTTTTTCAATACTCTTTAATGTCTGATTCAAAAACTTTTTTTTCGGCATCAAAAATGTTTGCTCGATAACATGGGTCGATAGATGTCTATACATATATTACTATATCTATGGCTTGATCCCGCCACTTGAGTTTATGCGAGATTTGAACAAGGATGCACATCTGATATCTGAATTTAATCATTACCGTTTGAAGACCGATCTGAGTTTAGTTACGAAGACTTCTGGATAAATTTTAAAAATCTGAGACTCTTAAATCTCCCCTTATGTAAATACGCCCCAAGCAGCAATAAATGTTTTTGTTTTAGACTAACGTTTTTGCCCTCTTTACATAAATATATATATATATATCTTAAAATTAAAAAATAAAATGCATAAAAATGAAACAATTATTTTTTTCTTTCTCGTTTAAAGCATAATCCTGTAACTAAAATTTGAACAATTAAGTGCAAGTAATTTTATATTGATTGTAGTACGATTTAATAATCAGATAAATAAAAATTATCTTTCATATAAAATTGCAATTTCAAAAGTTTTGTTAAAATGTTATTTTGTATATTAAAATAATGAGTTTTAATTTATTAAATTTAAATAATCTCATTTTTGAATTTTCATTATACTTAATGTTCTTCTGTAAGCAAAATTTATAGTTCTAGGGCAGCAATTCACAACACACATTTATAACTATCACCAGCACCGTAAGTTACGTTACTTTCAAACTAACTCAACAATATATATATACCCATATATATATATATATATATATATATACTAGCAGACCCGGCCACGCGTTGCTGTGACTAAGTTATACGTTGAATTATACGGCTGTAAACTATTTAGTACAGTCAAATTATTATTTACGAACAAAGACGAAAACGTTGCAGCCGATGTAAAAACCCACAGGGTTGAGATTTGAAACTTAGGTCAAAATTTGGAAGCGATTGATAAAAATTTTCGTAGTGTTGATATTAAGCACAAATTAATTTTATTGTAGGGTCCTATAAATTTTAATGGAGAAGTGATATATATTATTTCCAATGCTACTTTGGATAAAATTGCTAAAATGACTAATATATAAATTAAATTCTATTAAAATTCTATTAAAATAAAAGTATAAAAGAAACAGACGATTTTAAAATCAATTTTTATGGAGGAGTGAAATATAATATATGCTATAATGGATAATTTTACTATAAAATGACCTCATCATTTTAAATATTTTAAAGAGGGCAACAGCTGTAGTTATAAAAAGGAAAACAATAAGGCTAAACCAGAAAAATAAGTAAATTTGATAAATATTTTAAAACTTTAAAATTGGAAATCTTATGAAATATTGGACATTTAAAGTAAATACATGTATCATTTTAAATAGAAAAAGATTTTGGAAAAGTTTAGTGTATTTTAACGAAGTGATGAGAAGTTTTTGAGTATGTTAAAATTTTAATAGTAAATTCAAGTTAATAAAGATGGGAAACATTGAGGATTAAGATAAGAATAATTATAAGATAAAAAAAAAAAAAAAAAAATAAAAAAAAAACTTTTTATATACCATGCTTTTCAATTTTAATATACTAATAATATACTAATTAAAAAGAAAATGATAAATATTCTATCATAGTTTGAAGTCAAATTTGTTTTCAAATGTCTAAATAAAATATCTGATGTAAGATACTAATATTTTGCAGCGGAATAGATTTCATTTCTGTCATCCTTGGCGAAAACAAAAGAATATCGCCAAATTATCTGGCGAAAATATTTAATTCCTTTCAAAAATCATGGTTATTTTAACAACTTATATTAAAAGAGTAATGAATAATATGAAACAGTATTTCGTACAATACATATTACATGTCATACATACGTACAATGAATAATACATATTACATTTCGTACAATGCATACATCTGGCATGTATATTTTCGTGTTACGCTTTTGATCGCCAAATAATAATAATAATAATAAAAAAAGCCAAGGGCGACAGAGTTTTGAAATTTAAAATTAAAATTTTGTCAATTTGACAGCAAAATAATTCAATCTAACACCCGCGATAACTAATACATATCTATACCCAAATATAAGGATTAAAATCGGGAAATAAATTTCCTCGATTTTTAATAATTTCTTACAAAAAATCCAGTGGGCAATTAACATAGGAAATCTTTTTCTTGGCTGCACA
Source organism: Salticus scenicus (assembly GCA_963930645.1). NCBI lineage: Eukaryota > Metazoa > Arthropoda > Arachnida > Araneae > Salticidae > Salticus > Salticus scenicus. Next base: position 57,450,406 of record OZ005654.1, on the reverse strand, counting down.
GACGGTCAGTGAGTCACACTTCGCTTGCGTATAGAACTCATAGATATAGTATAGCATATATAGAATAGAGTGATCATTGGGGAGAAAAAAGTTATTCCTTTTCATTTGGGAAAAGACGACGTTTTTACCAAAATATGGCCGTCTTTCCCCGAGTGAATACACACGGGAATACATACTAATATTTTAGCAAATAAAATTTATGAATAATTTATTTGCTAAAGGGGAATGGAAGACTCCAGATACAGTTTCAAATTCATATTTCTTTCTTTCTTTTCTTTTCTTTTTTTTTTTCAATACCACTTAATGGCTGTTTCTAAAGCTTTTATTTATTTTTTTTTCGGCATCAAAAATCTTTGTACGATAACATGGGGATGAGAGATCTATATATATTACTATATCTATGATAGAACTACATTAGCACTTTATCAATGTGTATAAAATCTTTAAATTGATTATGACGTCAATTTTCGTGAGATGCATAATTTAACTTTTTATAATTTTTTAACGTTCACGTTTGATTAAATGTATTTATTTTTATGTCGAAAGAAAATGGACTCGTATTTTTTTTTTTTTTTTTTTTTTTGTGGCAACAATTAAATTAATGGAACTCACAGATATTTTGGAGCAACTTTAATAAAGGTCTATAATTAACAAATAATTGCAATAAAACAATATTGTGACAATAAATTGAGATTAAAAACTATCCTATCTCTCAAGTTGGACCAAACTGCACACAGTGTGCGAAATTTCATTAAAATCGGTTCCTTAGTTTAGGAGTTTACCCCGGACAAACATCGTGACACGTAATTTATATATATATACAGATGAAGCACAAATAAGTAAAAAACAGGATTAATTTCACTGTATTATCTTCATTATAATATGAATTCAATTTACACTTCAGTCTAAGTAACACGTGGCCGGCTATGCTAACACCAAAAATTTAAAAAGTGGAAATAATTGAATTATACGAAATTTATTAATAGGTTAAAAAGTTGAAGATTCTTTGTGTAGATGGCAGCACCAAATATATTTCAGATTTCATTTTCATATGAAACAGAGTAATTGCTCCACGCTCTACTTTCCCCATTTCATTTTTGAAAGGAAATATGAAAGTTGAAAGTAATCTGTTACAAATAAAGACTGTAAATATTTTGAGGAGAATTTTATAGCGTCAACAACACGTGGTAATTATGCTGTTAAAATGTAGCTTATATGACACGTTCGTAGATTTTCCATAGCAGCGCCATCTGTTAGAATCATTTGGAGTTAACAGATAATTGTGACTGTCAAATAATAACAGACAAATAATTAGCAATAAATTAAAATTGCGACTATAATTTGAGATTTAAACTATCCTATCTCTCAAGTTGGATCGAACTGCACATGGTGTGCGAATTTTATTATAATCGGTTAAGTGGTTTAGGAGTCCATTGAGGACAAACATTGTGACACGAGATTTATATATATTAAGATATATATGGGTCGTTCTCGTAAAACTGAATTGTCTCCTTGGAAAATGATTGTGAAATAACGAGCTTTTTTCAAATTTATGCGTAGGAAAAAAAGTCAAGATTGAATAAGTTTGTGTTTAATTCAAATCATAGTTATAAAAATTTATAAATTATATTAAAAAAAATTTGAAGTAACTTAGAAACTTCATTTTTATGATGAATATTTAGAAGTTTTAGTTTTATGAGAAAAACATGTAATGCCATTTATGGAATTTTAATGCAATTATTGGAGTTTTTCCTTTTTTATAATGAAAGATATGACAAAATGTGATACAATTAAGCAAAGGAATATATATTTAAAAATTATGGAGTTACACCACTTTTACAATGAGCCGTCCATATATATTTTAATTACTTATTAATAAAAGTGTATTTGTATATAAAAAAAGGCGCCAAAGGCAGCACAAAAAAATATATAATTTTGTAAATATCTAGATTATCATTATATTTCAGTTCATTACAATATCTTTTTACCTTTCAGGTCTGGGTGGGGACATGACGATCTAGCATGTCCTTTTATTAAATTATTCTTATCACAAATATCGACTTTGTACTTTTTGGATTATTAAATCGATATAGTTATGGACTATTAAATTAGTTTAGTTATGTTGCTTTTATGAAGCATTGATATTGTTATACATAATTTACCAGAAATTTAATCTTGTTTTAGAATTTCATAGTTTTTTTGTTGGGAGTATGCTAGTTTCGCCATGTTTCCGAAACCTGTTAGGCAATTTTCAATTTACTTTATTGTCCTTATTGCTCTCACCCATTGAAGAGAAAGCGGAAGGGTGTTTTTCACATGTAGTGTTGTTTTTACAGTTGTTCTTCGTTACATTAATTCGTTATTTCTTTGTTTTTATTACCGTTTATTCTTCTTGTTGACTACGCCCACTTGTCTTCAAGTCTCTACATATTTTCAAAATTATATATATATATATATATATATATATATATATATAAATCAAAAAAGAACTACATATAAAAAAGCAATTACATATAGCTATAAGTTGTAGTTTATTTAGGCAGAACTTACCTCTTTCACTTGCATCGTCTACTAAAATAATTTCTTCAATTAGTTCTAGAGGTGACATTCTAATAACGCTATGAACAGTTCTTAGCAGCGTTGACCAAGCCTCATTGTGAAATACTATCACTATGCTAGTAGAGGGTAAGCGAGGGGCGTATTTCTTTGTCTTGCAGCTGAAATAATAAAAATTTAATGTATATTAAATTGCACATAAAATATGATTCATTATAAGCGCTGAATATTAATTAAATATTATCATTTATACACATTCTATAGCTGATAACTAAATAATCTGAAATGTAATTCTAGTATAGCATTAAAAGTTGCGTGAGTACGCACATACTTATAATTTTCAAGGATAAATAATTAAACGCTTGATTTTTTTTTTTTTTTTTTTTGATAATTATGAGAAACATATGTACCAGAAATGAGGAATGCCTTTACAATTCCCTACCAATTTTATTTCTGAAAAACTATAATTGGATAAAGAAAATAATCTTGTCATTTGATATATTACTTTTTCCTCACACAAAACTATAAAAATTACGAAAGTATTTACCTAAAGTATTGAATTTATGCGAGATTCTGTACGAGATAGATATATACATATTTAAAAATAATCTGGTGTGTCACTCACACGACTTTCTCTTACCCTGAAATTTAATACTATAAATACAGGTTGCAGATTAATAGGTAAGATAACGAGTACTGTTATTTAAACCTATGTTAAATAATTCATATTAGGCTTCTGAAGAGTTTTATATGATAATTAGTTCTGTGCGAGGGGGGCTACCGCCCCCCTCAACCCCCGTTTCATTAATGCATCTACATTTATATAGAATTTAATTCGGTTATTAAAAAATATTTCTCTTTTAAAAAAATAATTTATATTAAAATTATTATTTAAAAAAATTATTTTTTATAAAAAGACAGACGATTTTCATATTAGAGAAGTAGTATAACACCAAATATCCAAAAAAAAGTCCATTTTATTCTCAATATTAAAAAAAAAAAAAAAAAAAAATGTACGATTTTTTTTCAAAGTTTTTTTTTTCGTTAAAAGTAAAAAAAAAAAATCGATAACTTTGTTTTAATTATCGCAGATCGATGGTTCAACGATTCGTTTTAAAGGTATTGGTTAGCTCTTTTTAAAGATACCCATCACGAAAATTTACTCCCCCCCAGGGGGGGAGGCGAGGCTCCTACATACACAAAAAAAAAAAAAAAAAATTCCAGTTAACTGTGTCTATTACAAAAAATATATATTTGTTTCATTTGGTTTAGTGCAGTCTATAGACGTTAAACTATTTTCCTGCAATTTCCCCCATAGACGTAATGTATTAGAATTCTCTTGATTGTCCCTGTACACGAACCATTTGCTTGATTTTAACGAAAAGCTTACTGTAGCATCCCTATATGTTACACATTTAGAATTCCAAGTTTGAACTTTCTGCCATAATTTGTTTTTGAGATATGCTGATAACAGACAGATACACAAACACACAGACCATTTGCTAAAAACATGATTTTCGTATTCAGGGGACCTCAAAACGTGTAAATATAACAAAATCTCGCGTTCGAAAATTTGACCCAAAAACAATTCTTTCTCTACCTTATGGGTAAGAGAAAGTAAATATGTATTTTTGAAATTTATCACATTCTAACACGGATTGTTAATTGCATGAAAAAGGGAAAAACAGTGAAAAAAAATGATATAAAACAAAATTTTGTTTTACTAAATTGCTTAGAAGAAATCTCTTCTATATCATAGATTCAAATAAACGTGTATGAACTTATGTATATTAAGTTCAGGAGACGAAATCCCCTCCCGTTCTTAAAAAAAAAATTATTAAATAGCTTCCTTTAAGTAACACTTTTAAATGAATTTTGTTTGAGCATGCAGAAATATTTAAATTATTCAAAATTTTAAAAGTAGTTATAACTGACAGAAAATATTTGAAAACTCTAATAAAATTTCAACTCTTTAACATTGATATCTCTATTAAAAATAAAACTAGTATGTTGTGGCCACCACAAGACTTTCTTCTACATTTTCCTATACAAATTCACTCAGTAACAAAAAAAAAAAAAAAAAAAAAAAAAAAAAAAAACGATTTTTTCCAAGTTTTTTTTCGTTAAAAGTAAAAAAAAAAAAAAAAAAAAAAAAACGATAACTTTGTTTTAATTTATCGCATATTTATAGTTCAACCATTCGTTTTAAAAGGTGTTAACGAGAACTTTCGAAAGATAACCATCTTGAAAATTTAACCCCCAGGAGGGAGAAGCGATGCCCCCACATGCACATTTTTTTTTCCTAATTAACTACTACTACTATCAATAATTCATATTAATCTATCAATAATTCATATTAATCTATTCACAGATCTATAGTTCAACCATTCGTTTTAAAGGTACTGACAAGACCTTTCGAAAGATACCCATCTTGAAAATTTACTCCCCTCGAGGGGGGACTTCCCCCCCCCTCCCAGGGGGGTTGGCAAGGCTCCTACACATACAAAAAAATTTTCTCAGTTGACTAGCTCTATTATAAATAATTCTTGTAAATTTCATTATGATTACTAAAAAATAATTCTCTTTATGCACATTTATACAAAATTTTGTCCTATATCACCATGTTAAAAATTTAGAAAAAGCGGGATGGCAACGCAACCTGTAAGACAATTTTTACCAGAAGTTGAAAAGCACTAATGTATGTCAAGTTGCAGTTACATACCAATTTGTATGAAATTCTGTCCAGTAGTTCCTGAGATACAGTTGCCACAAAATTTTGTCACACACACATACAGACAGACATTTTCTAAAAATGGTTAAATCGTGTTTTACAGCTGTCAAAACGTGTAAATCCATCAAAAACCCGACGTCGAAAATTTCTACGAATCCAATACTTTCTTCTATTGAATATAGAAGAAAGTAATAAAAAAACTATTACGTGAACGTTTTTCAATTTAACGAGTATTTTTCGCTTTTTCAGCTTATACCATAAAAACCACTGTAGGTAAGGACATGCATTTTGGCAGTTTTCTACAGAAATATATGATAAAGATGATGAAACAAATCGTTTATAAGTCAAAGCTATATTTTAGTTGAAATTTGATGTTGAAGTAGGGCAAAACATTTAAATTATAAAACAACAACAGCCTCAAAAACTGTTCATGGACACCGTCTCAGATTCTACTACGCTATACATCAGCTGGTGTGTAGTATGTAAAAATTTTTTGATTTCGACAAATTTTTATATTTATTTTCATTTTTTATGTTTTATGCAATTTTTCTGACATTTTTCTTTGAGTTCTAATTTCAAGAAAATGCGACCAAAAATAAAATAGGCATTTTTTTTTTTTTTTTTTTTTTTACTTTTTCATTATAAAATTATACGTTTTCTTATGAGTAAAGGGAAATAATAAAATGTTGAATCTGTATCATTAAAAACTTCTGATAAAACGAACGTCATAGATTTAGAATTTTGATTTATTTATAATTTAAAAGATTAATTTAAATTAATCAAATTATTTTATATGTTTTACTTTTATCGATTTTATGATCCGCAATCTAATGTGATTGCGTATTGAGTTTATTTTAAATTAACCAGAGGCCGTTTTTACGTAAGAATCAATGGAAATGGTATCAAGGCTCGATGTTTTTTTTTTTTTTTTTTTTTTTTTGGGGGGGGGGGGGGGGACAGTGCTGTGTAATTAAACGTTACATCTCATTAATGGCTGTGTAAAGTGGGATTTGGCTAGGTTTTGAATTGATGTACATAATTTCCAATTTAATTATATTTTTTTTAACGTTTCAATTATCATTATTTATTATTGAGAATTCGTTTAAATATTGTTACCAGCAAAGTAGGCAAAACCTGCTAGGTAAGCTGCTGCGAGAATGGATGAGCGAAGACAGCAGGGGGCAAGCCGCCTTGTTTTATATATATATATATATATATATATATATATATATATATATATATATATATATATATATATATATATAATAGCTAAATAAAGCAATAACTGGGTTAAATAAACTAAGTCACAAATTAAATAAATATGTTAGAAGTAATCTTGCTTAAATGACAATATATAATTTGTTTTTACTTTAAAAGAAAATAAAAACCGACTAGTTTCATATTTATCCCAAACCGTCTTCAGGGTAAAAGTACGATGTTCTTCTGCCAAAATGCACTTATAAAACAACCAAATTATTATTATTATATTTTGAAAATATAACGTCATCTATTGTCGGTTAAGATGAAATCAAATATATATCTGGATTGAAAACATTCTCTCTATTTATCTATAGAATTTCTGACATATCTCGCTAAACCACCGCTTTTTCCATAAAAGGTTGTTTTATTACATACTTGATTTTTTAAGTTGAAACTATTATTAATAGCTGAAAGGGAAATAGAATCTAGACGTATAGACTATTTTACTATCCTCGAAGAATATCCGTAGTGGTTCAGCATTATTCAATCTGAAAATGGCTACCGTTTCTTTGCTGTATTTGATATCTGTGGTATGTTCTCCTTTTTAAAACATGCAGCTGGCAATACCAATATAATATTGAGCTGTATCATCTATTCTAATGAATGAAATTTCCTAAACACCTTGATTTTTGATTATGTTCGACAGGATCTAATTTTGTGTAATCAATATCTTTTATTTCGCGATATTATTTCCCAAGTTTGAAATGAAACTACATCTTTCGAAGTACCTCTTCGATTTGCCTCTTCACAAAATCACACAGAAAAAAGTCACAAGGTGTGATTAATAAGAAAGCACCACAGAACTGGCGTTTTACAGTAATAAGTAGAAAACTTTTAATAAACACCGTAAAATACAATAAACTCGCGACAATTTTTTCGAGTCGAAAGAGCACACGACCCTTCGTCAGACGAACAATGTAGGCACGAGTGCTGCAGTCAAAGTGGCAACTGCTTTGACTGCAGCACTCGCGCCTACATTGTTCGTCTGACGAAGGGTCGTGTGCTCTTTCGACACGAAAAAAAATGTTGCGTGTTTATTGTATTTTACGGTGTTCATTCAAAGTTTCGTACTTATTACAAGGAGTGATTATCAAGGGACTTAAGAAGTCATTTTAGAAAATACTGATTGGTTGCTACACCACGACCAATACAAAGATCGGTCAGCCCCTGTGTTTAAATATGCCATAACAGAATAATGGTATCGGGAAGGGGCAATGTCTAACTGAAGAGTAGAATTATTAAAGTCATTTATCACCAACGGCATTAAAATAAACAATTAAATAAACAACAAATTTTTAAAGTTTTCCCCAGAAATAATGTATTCTCATTACATTCTAATAATTTTTGACAAACATTTCCCCAATAATTTTGAAAATGATAGAGAATTTCTTGCAATAACATTTCAAATTCAGATTGCGTTGCTCTGCAGAAATACAATACAATCTGTCAGGGGAAAGAAAAAAAAAAGTTTTTACATTTTATAATCTCAAGCGTAGAGAGGAAATGATGACGGAGGAACTAAAATCGTAAAATAAAGATATATTCTAGAAATAATTCAACTTGTTCAGTAGGAATATATTGCAATCTATCCTTGAAAAATAAAATGTTTATTTTGTTATCTTAAAATGTATAATGAACTGATCACCAAGAAATTAAAATCGTAAAATGAAGAAATATTTTAGAAATAATTTTACTCAAAATTAAATACAATCAAAAAGCAAATAAAATAAAATAAAATAAAATAAATAAAAAAAAAAAAAAAAAATTGTAATGAAAGTATCTAAAAAGAACTTATTCAACAGTAAATAGAGTCGTTATGAATGAATGCAACTTCATTTTTCTTTAAAAAAAATGCTTTCATTCAGAAAATTTTTACAGCTCATACATGCTATAAACATTTCATATTAATTACAGTGTTTACGCAAAATAGAAAGAAGCACTTTAAATGAAACCAATTAATACATTCCATGAATAAATTTAGAGACTGAAATGTTTTCAGAGTGACTGAAAATGAATAGCAAAATCTTATTTTTTTGCATTGTAGATAAATAAGTAAATAATAATAATAATAAAAAAAAAATAAATAAATAAATAAAAAATATTTTCTAATTAATTTTCAGAAATACTTTTTATCCCAAAAAGAGTTTTAAAATTATTGTTGATCTATAACTCGCATCTCGATTTTTAATTTTAAATATTTTCTTTTACTCAGAAATTTATTTTCATTGTAAATGTAATCTTACCTTCATTTGTGAGGTATTGTTAACTAGATTAACATCACATTATTCCGTATTACATTGTTATATTAATAACTATTAGGTAGGTAAGAACATTCAAATTTAAATTCCTCACACTTATTATAACTTAAGACAAAAGGTGAAAGCTACTATCCTATAGGATCAACTTATGTCTGTATTCAAGTCCCACACTTGCCAACATACTAATTAATATTCCGTAGTATTGTTACCGCCGCCTTCTTTTTCACACCAGTATATTGTTTGAGTATTTTTTTTTTCTTTATTTCATAGCAATTGCTTTTGGAGGATATTACTCTAAACATTTACTGGTTTGAAAAAAAGGGCGGGGCTAACAACGCTACGGAATATTAATTAGGATGTTGGCAAATATGAAGTCAAGTGTTGAAGCCAGTATTGAACAGTAAGACGAGTACTAGCATTTAACATTAGATTCTTCATTATTTATAAACCTAATATTGAGAAATCAATTTAGTATTTTCATTCCACAATAGCTTTCAAATGTACACCCAAGTCTAACAACTCCCAAAATCTCTGCTAAAGACCACGCCTTCATCAAAACAAATGGAAATCTTGTGCGACTTGCACCAAGTTCACTCCTATACCGAACTAGTTCATCACCCAATGATTTTGTGCAACTTTCTCCAGCTCCTGAATTCAGATTTTTAACCCGCTGAATCAACCAATGCTCTCTAAGTAAAGCGCCAAAAGACATTCGTAAACGCTGAAATCCATTGCGAATACATGAAAGGAAGACCTGACTATTTTAAAATTATTTTTAGCGTGAAAAATGTAAATATATTTCTACAATTCAAATCTTCATCTTAAATCACATTTTCTGTCGAGAACACTAGCTTTAAAAAAATTCGTTTAAGTCTAAATGCAATTTTTAATTTTTCTAATTTTAGCATAACTTGTGCCTAGTTTATCACTGCCGATTCTGAATGCCTGGAGCTTTAGATTCAAAAGCAAAAGTTTAATACTGCATTTCATGAATCCAGATTTATTTTAGAAAATTTACTATTTACAGTATATTTTCATTAACTTTATTTTATTTTCTAGATTCCCCATCATGAATATTTCCTGAATTCTTTACTTTTTTTTTTTTCTTTCTTCTTAAATAAAAGGGTTTAAAAAAAAAATTTAAAAATAAATAAATAAATAAATAAGTTGAAAAAGTCTTTACTCACCCTTCTGCTCTGACATCTGGAAGGGTTCGGTTAAGGGCTATTCTGTCAGATGCAAGGAGATTAAATTGGTTGAGTTTGAATTTCTCTTTACGAAGCTCTTCCTCTTCTGGGGGTATAACTACTGCTCGACCCATTTCACCGGGCCAATGGCTAGGATTACTGTTGACCACTAGAAATGAATTTTTTGTCATAATATGTACACAAAAACAAAATGATCAATGCATCAATATGTTTATTTATGCTAATAGTAACAAAAGAATTAATGAAAGAAAAACATATAAATTAGATGACTGATAGCAACGTTTTAAATTTCTTGGAACTTTAGCAGTACTCACTTTTTCTTAAACGCACTTTTTTTTACTTTGTTCTACTATTTATTAGTTCACTTAGTATGTTACTTTGTTCACTTGAAAGTACTGGATTAGTAAAAATTTAACTTCCAGTTTTCGATGTCCAGATTTACATGTTTTGAGAGGTTCAAAACATGATTTGACAAATTTTAGATGGTGTCTGTGTATGTGAATGACAAAAATATTCTGCCAAATCAAGCTCCTGGATGAATACATAGAATCTTATTAAAAGTTATATTTCGTAAAATGTTAGTTGCATCTTGACAAATTTGTGCATCGACTTTTTTAGCATAATTCTCAGTAAGTTTTACTGCCTTCTCGTTTTTCATAGCGTTTATTATGGCAATATAAGCATATAAATAACACACACAATGAGGATTATTAAAAAAAAAAAGTGGAATATAAAAACTATATGAAAAAATAATAGGACAACAAAGATTTTGGACTATATAGAAGCCTCATTTCACGCCCAGGATGCAAAATTACTTGAGAGGGGTGTAAATTTTCAGTGAGTATTTTTCATATGTTACTCGTCAATTTTTTTAACTTTTATAGAAGTATGGGGAACAATTGCTCAGCTAGTGATAAAAGCATCAAATTTGGTGGAGTTCATATTTGAAAACCCGTATGATACAGCTACTAACAGAAATATTTTAGCCGGAAACTTAGGTATCCGTTAGGTATTTCCGGCAGAAACAAAATAGCCGCCAGTGTTATTGTACTGATATGTATGCATTATTAAACTGAAGTAAACAGCTGTATTTTCGGATGGTCATCAAAATGGTGAAGCGTTTATCATGTTTAAAAATTTGTGAATTAATGTATTCACAAACTATTGTAACATTTTAGTAACAGAGCTGCCAACCTAATCCAGCAAATTGTTAGTAACGCCCCTTTTTCTACACCACTTAATTTTTAGATTAATTCTCTTCAAATATATTTACGATGAATTAAGAAAACAAATACTCTAAAAATATATTGGTGTAGAAAAAGGGGTGGTACAAACAATTTGCCGGATTAGGTTGGCAGCTCTGTAGTAATATAAAACATTGTTCAACGATCCATCCGCAGCTAAGTACAGGTATGTTCACTATATTTAAGATCTTTGTCCTTTATAAAAGCAGATATTAGTGCACAATAAATTTAGCTTTCATGCAGTTACAGCGTGATGAACATGGGGATTTGCAAACACAGCAGATCAGTTGAAGACAAGATATAGATGATTCTAACAAAGCAGTCCAAAATGAGTGTTTTTTTTTTTTTTTTTTTTTTTAAATCTATCTATCTTATGGCAATCAAAATTGCAAAAGTTTATAAATAACGTTCGGTAAGTGACTTGTACAGAGGCTGTTCGCACATTTTTTAGACGACTTTACTTCGCAGTAAGAAAAAATCCTCTGCATGGAGAGTTTTATTTTCACAACAGTTATATTTTTGGAAGTTTTATTTATCTTCTGATATTTAGAATTTTTGTTTAGATGCAAAAATGCGCTTTTAAAAAGGCAGTGGATGGAAGGATACGTTTCCGCTCTTTCCGAAGAGAGTTTTTAGTGAAATCTTTATGAAAAGCATTTATCAGGAGAAAAATGGAAAATGTCGCAACAATAGATGAATCTTGGGTCTATTTAAGTGGTTGCAATAAAAAAAGATCAATTTATTATCACAAAAGAGGAGAAAAATTTTTTTGCTACATTGTTCAAAGAATCCTAAAGGATTTACGATTGGCACTGGTTTTTCATACAAAGGCAAGATAAAAGTAAAAAAAAAAAAAAATGAGACAAAAATGTCAAATTCAGCTCTAAATACTATCAAGAACATATTTTAATTCCAATTTAAAAAAATGAAAATCCCGATCTTTATCCACAATGCTATCAATCCGTTGAACTGTATCAAGACAAAACAAGCAGCCACACATCACAATCTGCAATTGCTTTTCTAGAAAAAAATGGAACAAAAAACGGGAATTAAAACTATAACCTTCACTGACATTCCTGCTAAATCTCCTGATGTATCACCGTTGGATTTTTGTGTTTTTCAACTCTTAAAATCTGCATTATCCAAACCTACCGATTATCCTGCATTATCCGACCTACAACGCTTTGTGGACTTTGGAAAGCCGTTCAAGAGGAGTAGAAAAATATACCTCTTCCGATATTATAAAAAGCATTATTATCATACAAATTACGATGTATAGTTAATTGAATACAGAATGATAGTTAAGAACAATGGCTATCAAACTGAACAAATAAAACACGAAATATGAGTGAAATTGTTTCAGTACACTCCATCAAAATCGTCTAAAATATGTGCGAACAGCTTGAAGAATACAATTGTGACTACAAATAAGCACTCAATATATATCGATACAAAGTTCCCTTACTAGTGGAAGTATGTCCAGTATTTCATTCCGTTTTGTAAGTAAATGCTTTCGAAATTTGTTGACTTTAGTTTCTCTACTAGTCTCATCATACAGGATTAGAACAAATCATTCGATATTAGGAACATGTTCTTCAGTTAATTCATTTTTAGTATGGAAAGTTCCCTGAATGTATCGGTTATCTTTAGAAACAATCCTACGCTTACCATGCCAAACATTTGCTGACAGCATTTTACAACCCATAAACGCATAAAAAATCTATATAAATAAAGCAAAGAGTTGGCCGGCGGAACACATCCGGGCGAGCCCCTCCTATTTTTGATTGGTCTAGATTTAGCTACTTTGGCGATGGAAGTCAGCCATTTTTTTTTAGTAAAAACTGAGGAATTTTTTTAAAAGATACTGCATAAATGTTATACTTTTTAAAAGTGCTCTAAAAACTTATTTTTTGTGAGGACACTATATACATCAAGTTATTAGATTTAAAGATATTACGTTGCATAGAATTCGATTGTTTTTATCTTAAAATAAGAGTCTAATATTAAACAAAAACAGTCTAATGTTAAAGAATAATGAATAATTTATTAAAAATTATCAGTTTTTAAGTTCTAAGAGCTGCAATTTTTAAATTAAAGCGTACTTTTTTCCCATACATAATCCATTAAATTTGTAAACAATTGTTGATTCATTCTTGAGAATCATTCACGCAAGACCATCATACAGCATTGTTGCAAAACGAGTGCAAAACGGAAGGAATATTTTATTTTATTTGTAATATGTAATTTTGACTTTTTGACCTTAAAAGGAAATTTTTAATTATGTTAAAAAGTCCAAAATGTGATAAAAAAATAAATAGCGATTCAATTCTTCATTCAAATTTACTGAGCAGCGAAGCGGGCGTAGCCTGCTAGTACAGCAATAATTCCAAATGTTTTGAACCAATGTTGAGCTATTTCTCTTGCATTAAATATAGCAAAATGTGTTACCTTTACCAAAAGCTACATATCGGTTTCCAACGACAGTTGTGATAACTCTGCGAAGTTTACAAATAACGAATATTACCACATAAGAATCTAACAGTTCGAATAATGATCAATTTGGTGTTTGAACGTATTTGATGAAACGTGTGAAGATTTGTTCTTGTATCTCCTTATTCATGATTGATGTCTGCAAGTCTGACAGATCTGAAACAGGATTACCGTCACCTACACCTTTGTGATCGTAATATGGATAAAACTTGTCAAATATTTGTAAAATAAAGTGTTGTTTGTTCAACATTGTTAAGAAAAGGCGTATTTACCGCAGCTATTTGGAGCTTTAAAATAGCATAGAATTAGCATGGAGTATTTTGAAGTTGGCATTGTTTTGTATTATTATTCCTCTAAAAGCCTTTTTATCTCAAAAATAACTTTTTATCATTTAAAACACGCTATATGCATAAAAACCATAGGTCCCATGGCAACACTTAATTTGTGAAGCAATAGAATGTAAAACAAAAATGAATAATTTCGATGTCCTTTGTTACCTTAAAGAAAAATAAAATAAAATAAAGAAAAATATAAAGAAAATGTTATCTTTCGAGAAATATATTACGATTTTTTTTTTTTTTTTTTAACTGTTTGCAAAAGATAAATTTAGAAAAGACAGCGTTTTTTAAATAGCTTTGTTTCTGTTAAAATTACAAATTACCTGTTAATTTAAACAAGAATGATATATTTTCTCACAGTTTTTTAAAAACTCCTTTGCATATTCGCCTTTTACACTTAATCATCTCTTTTCAAAGTTTTTTTTTTTCATTATTATGATATTGACAGTTTTAACGATAATCATGTTTTTTATTATCCTTCTTAATTTCTTTTCGTTGCTTATTTCCGTGAAATATCATTAATTTCATTTATCTTCTTTATTTTAATCTTAATTTTGCCAACCTTCTGAGAATTAACGTAATCTTACTTCTTTTTCTTTCACCTTATGAATTTATTCATAAAAGTGATGCATTTTTTCCATTAAGTTGTGTACACTTTTCGGTTGGAAGTTTTTAAGCCGTGAATTACAAAGCTAATAAAATTAATAGAACTATGAACTTTTTTTTTTTTTTAAATAAAAATATAAAGTTTAAAAAAAGTAAAAATCCAACTTTTTTGAACAAGCAAGGATTTTTCTCATGAAATGTGGCAATTTAAACTTTTTTTTTTTTTTTTTCGAAATAGAAAAATATTATTTTAATATATCTGTACTGATAACTATAAAGGATTTAAGTCCATATTCTTGATTTTTCCGGAGACGAAAAATAAAGTTAAGCTAACTAAAAACTAATTAGAAGAATGGATTAGGAAAAAGGGATTATGTTGGTTTATACGCTTTACACCATTCAGTGATTGTCAATCTTCATTTAATAAAGGGAAAAAAATTGAATTAAATATTTTATACCAAAGATTAAGGCTAAATTTCTGACTTGAATCTTTTTTCACCAACGGATTTTCTCAAAGATTAAATGACATGGATTTGAATCCTTTATAGCATTCGATAGAGAATTTTTTTCTGAGTCTGACTATGTATTTGTAATTAACTCAAAATCGACATTTTTGGACTAAAATCCTTTATACTTATCAATACAGATATATTACTTCCATTATACGATCACCGTAGATAATGGGAGTATTGTATTTCGACAAATATTTTGATATCGAGTTTTCACCTAATTTAAGTACAAGTTTTACGGTATCCTGAGTCCAAGAAGTGTTTTCGGAAATTATTCAATCTGTGTGTGGAAGGAAGTGATACTTTGAACCCGTGTTGCCAGATGGTCGACTGTCAATTTCCCCAAACATGCTTTCAAATTTCTCCAAATCATGTTCACCCCCCCCCCCCCCCCCCCAAAAAAAAAAAAAAAAAATCCCCAACTCGATTTTAACTAAAAAAATAAATTCTTTTGAAAAAAAAAAATAATAATTATAATATTTAACAGATTTAAGCCTTTCCGCATATGATGCTTCTTTTTGAAAAAAAAAAATAAAATAAAAATATCCCATATACAAAAATAACTTCTATACACACTAGTTATCAGAAAATTTTAAATCTGCCTGAGACATTTTAGTGCTGAAGATATACGTAAGATATACTTTCATCCTTAGGATATCCCTGAGAATGTCTCGAGGAAAAAAGGTTACCTACAAAAGCCCCTACATGCTAAAGAAAGCAATTAAAAGTCCCTACGCGTAGGAATAAATCCCCACAGTTGTTAAATGCTGTAAGCTTAACAAGCAGACTTAGTCAAAGTTGAAATATTCCCCAGATTTCTGCCCAAAAATTTCAAAAATTCTCTCAAAATTCCCTATAAACTTTCGATTCCCAAAATTGTCCCCAGAAGCCTAAAAAATCCCCAAAATGGGGACAAAATCCTCAACTTGGCAAAACTGCTTTGAACAAAACAATATCTCTAAAATTATATAAAAAAAAAAAAAAAAGATATAAGAGCGAAACTTTACATATAAGACACGTCTAGCGTACAAAACTCAAAATTTTCGGGAAAATTAGAAAACTGAATGTGGAACCATAAGACAGTATCTCATAACGGCTCCAAAGATTTTCTTCAAAGTTTCTATATAAACCCTTTTTCAGATTTCCTTTCGTATGTATTAGTTGGTTTCGTTAAGAAAATTAACAGCTATTCTGTATAACTTGGTGAATTTTAGGCCTCACAAGGGAGTTTCTTATAAGAAGAGCTGTCTTCAAAGTCGCCAAATGAAAAACTTTTTAGATATCATTTTGTACGTAATTGTTAGCTTTTCATTGTCAAGTCTTGATTAAAATCGGAAGTGGGATCGAAAATTCGGCATCTCAAAAAAGCCTTTCGCCAAATTGCTTAATAAACCACTTTTTAATTGGTTATAACAAAAAAAGTAATGGGCGTCCTGATTAGGTAGGTCAGTTTTAGATGTCTAAGATTGGTATTATTATTATTGGCTATTTTTTTGTAATATTTCACTTCTGTATATTCAATTTATATTTTAACACGGTAATAGAGATTTATGTTAAAATCCTTTGTTAAAATAAACAACTGAAAAAATAAAAAAAATCGATCCATAGTCAAAAAATAGATTTCTCCTTTTATAATTTTATTCTGAATCTTTAAAAATTTCTGAAAATTATGGGGAAAAAATTCTATTATTTATCGAGTGCTGATCGTTTTTGTACGATGGTTAATGTAAGTACAAAGATATATACTTTAAATATTTAAGTTGAATTTTCTCAGCTTGTGAATTTCTAAGTTTTCGCGCTGCGTTACATCCAACCTATACGTACTGCATCTATCAAAATTTAACCCGAAATGTATTTCTGCATAACCTAGAATCTAAAACCAGAAAAATGACGTATTTCATGAGTTTATTTTATTTCATTTTGTTTTAGACTTGAAAAATACGAAAAAAGTAATAGTTAATTGTTAAAATTTTGAGAACTTTTGATTGTTTTTAAATTTTATAATTTTATTTTTTCTGGTTCTAACATTAAAGGCAAATGCTTTAGAAATGTATTTTAATAATTATGTTTTTTACGCGCATTTTTTTTTCTTTTATGGTGTTCGAAAGGCTTATTATTATTATTTTTTCAAATTGCTTATTTATGAGAAATTTTAAACTCATAATTTTACAATTATTTAAGCACTTACAGTATGATTTTTTTCTTTTAAATTTCTATAATTAAGGATAAGCATTTTAAATAGCAAGCAAAAAGAAAAATTTCTATAAAAAAGTTACAGGAATTTGATAACCTTTTTGGCCATTTCGACAGACTCAAAGGTCGTCTACCTCTTAAAAATAAAAAAAATATTGAAAAAATACGCAATAAAACACAGATTTTATATTTTTCTCAGATGTTCTCTACTGTAAATTAAATTTATTCTTATTTGATATTTTTAAATTTTAGTCTACAAAATGTTTTTTCCCCCTTCTTTTATCTCTTTCAAACAGTATTTTAAAGCAAACTCCTACGAGAATTTTTGTTAGGTTGCAGAGAAAAGTTTTCAGAATTCACTTTCCGAAATTCAAATTCGATTTTAATGCCGTTTCCCTGGTGTCGCAATTGAAAAAGAAAAATGAATTTAAATAAAAAATTACTTATTATATTCTGACGTAAATAAGAGAGAAAACATTATTCGAGAATAGTATACTTACTTCGGCATACATTACTAACACACTATATATTTTTTTTTGTAATGTAAAAAAAAAAAAAAAAGCAATCTATAACAATTATCAAGATTTTTTTTTAATTATAATGGAGGCAAAAATTATTTAACGCTTTTAGCATAGTTTTAATATATATATTTTTAAATAAAATTTTGTTTTATAACCTGAAACTGAATTTTAATTCCATATATGCTAAATCTTCTGTTTTTCAAGGAAGACTTCATATTGGAAAGTTTTTACAAATGTGTTCAACTTATTTAATCGTTGTAATTATCTTACACATTCGTTTTTAAAATTAATGATGATAAATGTGATTTAAAGTTCAGAACGGTTGGCAGCTATGCAATTTAATGTTTCTTTGATTTTATTATTATTTATTTTTCTTTTAATGTCGTAATTAAATTTTAGGATTTTATGGTCACAAAATATTTGCCCTAGGTATAACTATAGTATTTCCTCACAACTGGATTTGCCAATTTTTCTTTGGCACCGATTTGAACGATAACGATGCCGTTCTGGATTCTTTGCAATATATTATGGCAGCCTGCATGCTGTTTATTTTAGATTTATCTTATGATTTTATGATTTACGATTTAGCTTATGATTTCATGATTTATGATTTTTAGATTTATGATTTAGCCATAATCGCCAAAAATAAATCGCCAAAAATAAATCGCCAAATCCAGTTGTGGGGAAATACTATATTTGTTCCTTACCCTTGCCGATAGCCAAAACCCAAGTTATTTCTAAGGGTAATTTTGTTCATACACATTTAAATATTTCGGTATTAGGTTTTAGAAAACTTGGTACTACGGCGACTGCAATCATGCAATGGTGAAACATTCTAGAACGGCATGGTGCTTATTGTCGGGGAATAAAAAAGACCAATCATACAAAAAGTTTTCCCCATCCTACTGTAGAACTAAATTTTGATCCAACCAAGCTCCATATAATGGCAATAGGTTTAAGCATCTTATGGTTGCAGCTAGAGAATACCATGTTTTGGTTCCGCACAGCACAACATTTTTAATAGTGTAATATTATCTATTACCTACCTTTTTTTTTAAAGTTCCATTTTCACATTAAAAAAAATTCTACTATTAAAACTGTTCCTGTATTAAAAACAAATGTAAAGACGTTAAAAAAAAAAAGAAAGAAAGAAAGAAAGAAAAGAGCATTGAGTAATGAGTAATATTGGGAACAAACCCCCATAGATTAACAGGGGGTTTAGCTGTCTAATACCAAATAGTCTCAACGAAAAACCAATCTCGTAAAAGGTTGAACTCTTTTATGGTAACAAAACTTGGTACTACGATGGCTGCGACCATGCCATGGTGAAACCTTCTACAATGACATTGTTGTCGGGACATGCTTATTGTCGGGAAATAAAAAACACCAAGTCATACAAAAAGTTTTCCCCATCCTATAATTGCAGGCAGAACTAAATTTTTGTCTAACCAAGCTCCAAATCATGGTAATAGGCTAAAGTATCTTATGATTGCAGCTACATTACACTATGCTTTGGTTCTGCATAGTACAACATTAACAGCTTTGAATTATCTATTACCTTTAACGTACACAAACATCTTGTAATTGCTTCAAGTTTATTGATTTATACTATAAACAAATTCGTGGCACGCCTAAGGGCCCACCTGCTAGTGTTTGCATAGCAGAAATTGTTATGCAGTTTTGGGAAAATAAAATAAATGATAGATTAAGTGAAAAAATTCCTTTTTGGTGGAGATATGTGGATGACATTTTCTTATTAATTGAAGAAAAACATATAAATGAAGTCGTTACGTTTTCTAATTCGTTATGCCCAGAAATTCAGTTTACTTTGGAAGTAGAACAAAATAACAGTTTGCCTTTTCTTGATGTTTTTGTTGAACGCATTTCGGATTCACCTAGCATTTTTCAAACTTCTGTTTATCGTAAGGCCACTTTTACAGGCCAATATCTAAAATTTTCGTTCTGCTAATCCTAATTCTCATAAAATTGCAGTTTTCCGAACTTTAGTCAATAGAGCTCTTCAGTTATGCAGTAACGAGAGACTTTTTAAGTTGGAAATTAAAAGAATTTTTCAGGATTTAATAAATAACGATTACCCTCTTAATTGGTTAAAACGAATTTATCGTGAAAAAATTATCCGCTTCCTCTCTCCTTTGTTTCTTCCTGCAATTTTCCCCCTCTCCTCCAATGCAAATGAAAAATTCACTAATTAATAAGAACAATTATATTTCTATGCCATATTTTGGTTTTCTTTCAGAATTTATTTCTAAATTACTTAAACCACATAATATTTATACTGCTTTCCGGCCGATTAAACAATTGAGAAACATTCTTTTTAACTTTAAACCCATAACCCCTTCTCTGGATCTAACGGGCGTAATATATTTAATTCCTTGTGAAAATTGTAAATATGTTTATATAGGTGAAACTGGCCGTACAGCAAAAATTAGACTACAGGAGCACAGACGATCTTTTAAAAATTGCAACCAAAATTCTAAAATTGTAATCTATTCAATAGAAACCGATCATATTTCTGACTTCGATAATATAAAAGTTCTAAATTCTGGTTTTGATAATTATAAATCACGTATTTTCCTTGAGAGCTGGCACACTGCCAAGCATCTCCACACTATCAATGAAGCATGCGCACTGGCTCCTCAATATTCGGTGATTCTTTAAAATTCCTTGGGTATTTATGTAATGCTTGAATATTATGTTGCAATTGATACTGATGAGGAAACCAGGAAGGGTTTCGAAACGTCTAGATTTTAATTATTTTTTATGTATATTTTGTTTTTAAATGTATTTTAACTTAAGTTTTGTCTCGTAAATAAAATAGTTTTTGTTTTTAATTATCTATTACCCCCTTTTTTTTTCTTCATTCAGAAAATTTAGTCCTATTAAAACTGTTCATGTATTAAAGACGCATGTACAAACGTTAAAATAAGAAAGAAAGAAAAGAGTAATGAGTAATATTATGGACACACCCCCTAGATTAACGTAGGGTTTAGCTGTCTAATATTCGTAGGTCTCAACGAAAAACCCAATCTCGTAAACGGTTTAACCTTCTTATGGTTGCAGCTATTTTGTACCATGTTTTGGTTCAACATATTACAAAATTTTTAAAAGTGGAGGATTGCTCATTTACTAATCTATTTTATTTTTATTTATTATTTTTAAACATTTCAGTTTGTTGCGAGAAATGCACTTGTTTATTTTTCGTATTTGTAGCCCGAATAAATAATATATATATAAAACCATTTCCGGAAAACGAATTTTACCGTTTTGATTTTTCTGAATATAATGATGTAATTAAAAGAAAAAATAAATACATTGAGTAATGAGTAATTCTACGAACAAGTTCTTTATAGAATAACATAGAATTTGGCTGTCTGCAAGTCTACGCATCGTGTCCTCTTAAATAAAATTTTGGCTTGTACTTCCACACTGATAATATGAAATTATTTTTCTTTCTTAAATAATATCTAGTCAATATTGAATTATTGTTTTTAAAAAAGTAACGCGCAAAATTATTTTATTCAACAATATATATATATATTATTTAATGGGTGAAAGAAATGTGTATGAAAAGGTAACATTTCTCTAAAACCAGTATAAAAAATTAAAAAAGAAATATCTCGACATTAAATATTGCAAATTATTCAGATCCAGAATACTTTCTACTTTTAATAAACTTCCCCATTTTATTTCCTTCCACCCAGGATATTTTTTTTCAGAAGAAAGGAAAAATATGTAAATGAATAATTCTCGCCATTTTTTCACACTGAGAGGAAGCTTTATTAAAAAAAATTTAGCGTTTAATGCATTACTCAGATTCATTTTCAGACGGGAATATGGAATATTAAACGTCAATCGTCCTTTTCCCATTTCATTTTATTCATTCATTTTACTCATCCATTTTTTACTTATTCATTTTATTTATATTATTCATTTTAGCACTGCAGAGAGATTTTATACGTATATGAAAATTATAATAAGTGAAGTATAAAAGCCGATTGAGGAAAAAAAATAAGTAACATTCACTAGAATTAAATATTAGAAGAAAAGAACCTTACTTAAATAGTAGATTAAAGGTTCCTTTTAAGGTAATGCAATCCATTAAATCTTGCTAGCGTTATTCAAATTTACTTTGTTGAAAAAAATACAGAGTAATCGTAATTAACATTCTTTAGCTGTAACACAGGTCGACATGTAAAATTTTGGCTGATCTTTATGCTTTTTGGTGTGTTGAAACCGAAAATGAAGCCAGTTTTTCTCTATCACGTATAGATTTTTGTCAATACAGGGTGCCTGCCTATACAATTTCTTTCATTACTCTTGCACCAATGAAATTATATAGTAAGTTTTATAGTATGTTTCCATGATTAATTAATCATAGATGCCTTGTTGTAATTGTGAAGCACTAGTGCGACTTAAAACCATATCAAGCAACTAACCAACCAGCTGATTGTTATGATGGTATGTGTAAGAAACCGTGTCGGTAAACACCCTGTATTGACGAAAAATGGGCTGCATTTTCGGTTTCAGCCTATCAAAAAACATAAAAATCAGTTGAAATCATCAAATCAAATTTTGTCAACTTCATTTTTGTAGGCCTGTGTAATTAAAATGCAGATTAAGTCTAAAATTTGTAGACAGACATTTCAATGTGTGCGCTGAATTCTTTAAAAAAAAAAAAAAAAAAAAAAACATAGCCAAGTAGGAAGTCCTGAGTGTTTAGAATTCCGAATATATATAACTATATAATTATAAGTATATAATTATAAATATACTCCTCAAAAACAATCACTTAATTGAAAAGAACCCTATAATTAGTAACTGAATCGATTTTAATTTTGTCTTGTATACAAATAGTAAGAATCAGTTTAGTGCATTGAAATAAATTTTTATACTAAAGAATTTGCAGAATCAGGTGCCTTAACATCTTATTTCAATTACTCATTATCCAGCTGATCATTTTTATTTATTTCATATCATTTAAAATAACTATATACAATATATATATATATATATATATACACGCACACACATGCATATATATGATTAACTCGCTACATAAGCAAATACATTTCTGAGTGGGGCAACCGTCCCACTCAACCGCCCGTTGTATCTGTCTGTCTATATACCTATTCGTACATATGTGTAACTTGTAACTCATAGACATTTCTACTAAATTTCATGACAAATGATTGCATAATTAATCGGAATTATTTTGTGTTGCCCTGTAAACAAGCTACCAATGCTATGTCTATCATTTTGTATCAGAAACTATGCTTTAAACATTCTAATAACATATGTTTATTTTATTATGTTTAATGAAGTGTAGCCATGTTAAAATGCACATAAAAGAAATGCCGTCTATAGACCATAATGGTACGATTTTTTTATGCCTTCCTGTACACGATCCACAGTAATTATATACACCTATAAAAACTATACAACTAATTTATTGTAACTCATTAACTATTTAAATCAAATTTAATTCATTTGGATGATTATAGAATGTCATTGGAATTCTTGGGTGTGTCCCTGTGAAAATTATTTAGTCTATGCATAGCTTTTGTCTTGAGAAAAAATGCGTTTAAGCATCTTAATAATGTACATTAATTTCAGTGTGTTGATTGTAGCATAACAAAATTTAATATAATTTGGATGATTACGTGACATTGTCGGAAGACTTTTTTAAGGTCCTGTACATGTACATTAATTATTGTCTAAGCACACATTTTCTTCCGAAAGAATGCTTTAAAGGATTTCAATAACGTATGTTAATTTCATTTTGTTAAGTGTAGTATATCCATGTTAAAATGAATTTAAACGAAAATCTGCCTATAGGACGTAATGATAAGAAAAACATTGGTGCGTCCCTGTACACGAAGAATATGTACACCAAAAATATGTAAACCAAAATTATACAATTATTTCTGTATAGCCCTTCCACATGTGTATTAATTTGCAAGTCAATGGGGGATTTTTGCGGCCACTATTGCAATACATACAAATTCTGTCCACAGGTAGTAATGGTAAGAAAAATTTTGGTGTGTCCCTGTACACGAACTGCAAAGGGAATACACACCCAAAACACTAAAGCTAATTCTGTGTGGCTCATGAACATGTGTACCAAATAACAAGTCAATAGGGTGATTTTTGCGGCCGATATCGCGAGACATACATACATACATACAGACAGATAAAAGTATTTTGAGTTTCCACTCTCAACATGGAGGCCTCCACTGACGTTTCGGCAATAAAAATAATTATTACAGCAGCAACAGATTGATTGAAAAAACATGTACTTTAATATAATCCTATTTGATTCTTAACATTTATTTTAATATACTTAAAAATAAATAAGTTTTAAAAAAAAGAGTTGTTTCGTATAGAGTAGTTATCCGTATAAACTAATTGATGTTGAAATTAATAATCGATTCAAACGTCATTTTAATATGATTGTATTTAATAATTATTACTTATAATAAATATGCGTTTAATTCCTTTCTTTCATTCTTATCTTCTGATATAAAATGATTTTTGACAAAGAAACAAACTTTAAAAAATTAAGATTCTTAATAATGTGGAGGTTTTTTGGTTTTGATTTTTTAGGGGGTGGGGATTGAGAATTTGTTCTTTATTATTATGCATCGAGTAGATTTTGCTACACTAACATAGGTGGCTCAAACAAGGAGTATTAATGGAAATTAAGATATAAACACTAAGATATTTTTCAATTCGGAAAAATAAAACTTTATAATATGGACGTTTATGATCTTATGAATTTAAATATCTAATTTTATTAAATCTGTTTGAATTATAGTTCTAAGGAATTTTTTTCACATTAAGGCTGTTTTAAACCAGGGTGTTAAAGCTTAAAGGGACGGTGGTGTGCATTATAAAAATTCTTTGTAAATTGTAGCTCTTATTTTAAGTTTGTGTACATGTATAACAGACCTGCATATTCTGAACTTCATTTATTTATTTGCATGTGTGCGTGGGGGCGGGGGGGGGATCCTCCGAAAAGTAAATTCGTAAGAA
Source organism: Salticus scenicus (assembly GCA_963930645.1). Taxonomy (NCBI): domain Eukaryota; kingdom Metazoa; phylum Arthropoda; class Arachnida; order Araneae; family Salticidae; genus Salticus; species Salticus scenicus. Next base: position 57,425,439 of record OZ005654.1, on the reverse strand, counting down.
ATTTTTTATGTTTGTTTTCATGGTGAATTAGCCATGCGATTTTCAAGGTTGTCAAAATTTAAATTTATTTTTAGTTTTTAAAGTGTAGACTGAATCTAAACTGTTGCAAGGGATTAAATGTAATTCTTGTCTCAATTAGGCTTTTGCAGTGAAAGTAGATTTACAGTCAAATTTAAAATAAAGGGGTAGTTCATTCACTTCCAGTAAGGTCGGCGCTGGAGATAGAGACTTGACTAATTCGGCAAAAAATGATAGTTTATAGTGTAAGGTTCTTGAAGTTTCTGTGCTCTGTACTGAATAAAAAGCGAGATTTGAAACATGCCACTGGATTCCAGCACTGAACCATCGCCAAACTTTATGGGGGAAAAATGTAAATCTAAGTAAGTTAACTAAGTGTGAGTCAGGATCGCTCAGAGATCTATTCTGAACGATTGCTCCTTTAAGATTGTACTTTGCGATACATGCGATTGAACTTTGTTCGTCAATCCGCAAAATTCCTGCTTTGTGAAGTATTTGACGCTGTTTCACTTACTTTTGTTGAACAAATGACTTTCATTGGACTGTTTACAGAACATTCGTCAAACAGTGACTTTTCTGATACAAGCGACTGCTTTATTGGATTGCTTGGAGAATATTCATTGAATTGACAGTACTGTTGAACCAGAGACTATTCCTTGACACCATATACTGATTCAATAAGTACTGTACTAATTCAATAAAATACAGTCATCGATTAGTCATCGATTATTATATGCCTATTTCTTTACGAACTACTTTTTTGATACAAGAAAGTCGACAATTTTCGTAACAATATCTATTTGAATGCTGATAAAGGCTCCATAAACATAAACTTTATAATATTTAGTCAAAAATTAGTGAGGTTAAAAGCATTAAAATATTTTTTTCAAACTTAACATTTTTAACTTAAACACTTTCGAAAAAAAATAATATACCTTAATATCGTTAAATTTGTAATGCCCATTTATTCAAATTTCCCTTGTTTTAAAATGGTAATTTACAAAAGAGTTTTGTAATATCCACCAGCACTTACTATTTCACAACCAGATGGCCTTGTTGAGTGGGTTCTGATGTTAATATATATGATAAATCCCTAAAAATCAATTTTAAGGTAATAAATAAATAAATAAATAAATAAATAAATAAATAAAATAAATCTTACCAACTGGACTCCAATATTTAAAATTATCATCTATTGCAGTTGTAGAAGGCTGGAGGATCTTTATTAGTCTTTGCGTTTGAATAGGAATGGAACTTGATTTTTGCTTTCTTAGTGACTGGCAAGCAGGGTTATTATTATCTCCTATACAGTCTGTATAATACATAAGTAGCAATGCGCCACACACGAACCAGACCAATGATGTGGCAAGGATTATTTTACATGTGTACATACGAAATTTCACCATTTTTGTAATATCACAGTTTGAAACTAAACACTAAAATAGCAACGGATAACATAAAAAAAAAAAAGCAAATATTTAATTTTACTTTGTGATTTTTTGCACAAGAGTAAAAAAAAAAAAGAAAGAAAGAAAGGCTTGATCGGTACACTAAGAAGAAAAATTATGGAAACGCACTACACTAATTGGAATAAAAATTCTTTTAGTTTTTCCTTCATCTTCAATGAATTAAACAAATACCACATGCTGTCCATTGTTTACTTTGAGCAATATTCATATTTCTTCCGTATCACAGAGAATCTTTTATTCCCAGTGTCTTCAGGATAAATCTTCGTTATAATCTGTAAAGAAAAAAAAAAGTACATGTTACACAGATGATTGCACGATTGACTGATCATGCGAAGATTTGTCAACACAAAAACGAGTATCAACATATATAAGAAAGTTTAACGGCAAATGTACAATGACCTAAGAAAGTATTGGGCTTTCTCCTTTTATTATCTGGTATATTAAAAATAGATTATGAACGTGAATAAAATGGTACATATAACTATTATTAGGTAATCGTCTGCATGAAGAATGAAATTATGATTTTTTGCTCTAATGGCTATTACACGAGTAAGAAAAAATATATTTCTAAACAGTAATATTTAAAGGCAAAAATACAATGATAATGTCTTGGAGTTTTTTGAAGCAACCATCAATTTAAGTTTAGACGATGTGAATTCTTTCGATAATGGTGCAATTATCCGTTATTATGGATTTCTCGATAGGTACTAATCATAATATTAGAACTGTTTTTCTGGTTGATGCTCTGTTTAATCATTTTTCTTTGTTATATTTAATTGAAGCATTTACATTAAAATATACAGAATCATTTTGTAAAAAAAAAAAAAAACTGGTAATCTAGTGACCAGTTAATCACACTGACTTTGACAATTTCAGCAACCAGGTAAATTTCTAAAATACTGTTAATATATTGGTAATTTGTGACGTTTTCTTCAAAGCATAGAAATGTTTCTGAAATATAGGGGAGAGTCGGGAGGGATGGGTAATCGTCTGCATGAAGAATGAAATTATGCACACTTAAAATTATTCTTAAAATAAACATTGTTTTTAATTTTTGACACTTACAGCAGGTGAAGTAACTACAGCCCCATATTTGTTGCTATGTATCATTTTAGTTGGAGAATTCTGTAAGTTTATGTAACAAACTATTTTATAACACCAAAAGTAAACAATTTCTTAATTTTCAAGGCAATTTTCAACGTCAATCACTGATGTTAGCATAATTACTTTTCATATTTCATATAACTAATAAAAATACCTTTATGAATTAGTAGCTACATTAAGCCTAAAAGTAGCATATGTCTTTTTTTTTTTTTTTTTTTTTTTTTTGAAAAGTAATGAAAAGGGAGAGATGGGACAGAGCAGCTCAGGGAGGGATGAGACATGTAAGAAAAAGAAGAATGACAATTCTGATATTCCTTAAACAGAAAATATCAAGAGGCAAATGAATGAATAGATGGAAGAAAAAATACAAGAAACAAATTCAAAATCATGGAAAAAAATTGGTGTGGCACTTACACGACTTTTATTTACCCTTTTAACTTTTAAAAATACTTTATTTACCATATATGTATGAGGAATTAATTTTCATTCCCGAGCTAATTTTCATTCCTGGACATGGTAAAATATACAAAATAAATTACATTCACCAATTACAGTTAGGATTTCTTGGTAATGTTTGTTCTTGAGATATGCTGATAACGCACACAGACTAGCCACTAAAAACCTTAATATTCAGGGAGCCACAAAACATGCAAATATAACAAAAACTTAATTTTAAATATTTGAACTAAAAAACAGTACTTTCTCTGCTAGAAGTAAAAAAAAAAAAAAAAAAAAAAGTGAACTGATTGAGCATTTGAAATTTTTTTATTTAAGTGATAGATGTTATTAGTAATTAATTAACCTTACCTACCTTGTGTCTCACTGTTTTTGTCACATTTCATAGTATGTCTGTATATTATGTATTTATTTTAACTTTATGAACATGTTCCATCCCTCCCTCATATAAGGGAAAGATGGGACAGTTTTACGACTATGTTAATTAGCTTATAAAATTAATATTTTAATAATTACCATCAAATTTATATTTTTAAGTTGTTAAAATGTTTCAATTTGTTTCTCTGATACTTACAGTGTTGTACCGGTAAAAGTAAATTTGTAAAAAATCTCCTTATATTATTAAAATCTGTACGCGTGTGTGTTTTTGTCTGTGTGTGTCTGTGAGAAACGGCTTGAAACGGAAAAGGCTCCGCCGCTGACGTTCGCACGGACTTCGAACAGGTACCGTCGGACGGAGAATTTATCGCAGATGTACGATATGTAATTTGCTAAACGATGCGACCCTAATTAGCGGAGATATTAATTAAAATGTCGACCAATGTCTAACGAAAAAACGATTCAAAATGGCACGCGCCCGCCAATTTCGACCAGGACCGCTTACCTCGAAAGAAGAACTACAAAGGAGAAATTTCGTGGGTTTTTGAAAAGCGATCGCTTCCGATCTGTTGGAAATATCGAAAATACACCTGTACGACGAGAAAGAGCATTTATTACCGATTCTTACGGTACAATTTTTTTTTTTTTAAATACGGATTTTTTATATTTTTAAAAAAAGTTTTAAAAAGGGTCGAAAATTTCGTTTTTTCGCGATCGCCTTTTTTGAAACGCCCTGTACGACAGGGTAACAATTCCATTTCTTAACAACTGGTATATAAAGAAAGGTCATTTAATCCTCTTTCGAACCATATAAACATTTTTACAAAATACGGATTACCGATCCATATTTTTAGATTTTACGAAACATCGATTTTTTCGCAAAACATTTTATAACTCAAAAGCGTTTAGAGATAAATCATTTCTTTTCTTTTCTTTTTTTTTTTTTTTTTTTTGTATATACATCTCGCTTTCATAATTTAACTCCCAAAAGATTGAGAGAAAATTTCAAAAACTGAATGAGTTATAAATTTTTTAATTTTCAGTATCGCGGCAGTCTTCGGTGAAATTCTGAGTTTCTAAACCATTGCAAATGCTTTACTTCATTCGGAAATGAAAACCGTAATCAAATAATGTAGATCACCATGGGGCAACCTGTTCAAAGAGGTTCATTTCTCCACGGAAGCTAAGAAAAAAAAAAAAAAAAAAAAAAAAACAGCGAGGTCGCATGTATTGGTTCTGCGATTAAAAATTGCAATATTCTAATGCGCGTATTTCAATTTCTAATTACGATTAATTTATTTTTTATACATCATTGGAAAGATATTTTAAAGTTCTTTTTTTTACTTAAAGTTTTCAACAGATTTACACGTTTTGAGGTGTCCTGAATTAATTTTCTTCTGTATCTCAGCTACTAATTAAAATAATTTCATAAGTAATACATCATTAGAAAGCTTTTTTGAATTGGAATCGAACAGTGGAATACAGAAATTTCTACCGCCAGATGGCGCTGTAATATTTTCAAATTTAAATATTTCAATTTCTAATTATGATTAAATTATTTTTAATGCATCATTCGAAAGATATTTTAAAGTTCTTTTAAATTATCGAAAATTTTCACCAGATTTATACGTTTTGAGGTCTCCTGAATCATATTTCTTTTATGGCGTTGTAATATTTTCAAATTTCAATATTTCAATTTCTAATTATGATTAAATTATTTTTAATACATCATTCAAAAGATATTTTAAAGTTCTTTTAAATTATCAAAAGTTTTCACCATATTTACACGTTTTGAGGTGTCCTGAATTAGTTTTCTTTTACACCTCAGCTACTAATTAAAATAATTTCATAAGTAAGACATCATTAGAAAGCTTTTTTGAATTGGAATCAAACAGTGGAACACAGAAATTTGTACCGCCAGATGGCGTTGTAATATTTTCAAATTTCAATATTTGAATTTCTAATTATGATTCAATTATTTTTAATACATCATTCGAAAGATATTTTAAAGTTCTTTTAAACTATCGAAAGTTTTCACCAGATTTACACGTTTTGAGGTGTCCTGATTACGTTTTCTTTTGGATCTCAGCCAAATGAGTTAGATCGTTCAAAATTGGTATACGTAGGTTAATTAAGAGGGCCTGAAAGGGTGGAGAAGAAATAGGCGTGCACCGCGCGCGTATCCCTTAACTTGTGCGCGCGCAGCGCGCACGCGACTGCGCTGCCGAAGGCAGTGGGGACCCGGTGCGAGTTTTTACCCGATCAGAAATGATTTTTTTTTAGTGGGCACGAAGGGTCAGGGAAGGAATACGCGCGCGCAGCGCGTGTATCCCTTAAGTTTTGCGCGCGCAGCTCGCACGGTACTGCGCTGCCAAAGGCAGTGGGGACCCGGTGCGTATTTTTACCCGATTAGAAATGTTTTTTTTTTTAGGGGGCACGTAGGGCTAGGGAAGAAATACGCGCGCAGCGCGTGGGGACCCGGCCCGACTTTTTACCCAATCAGAAATTATTTTTTTTTTTTAATTTCTTTTTTTAACACTAAAAGTTTATGTTAGTGATTCATTTGAAAATACTGACCCGCTAGCGGGCGAAGCCAGCTAGTATTTTTGTCAAAACTGTCCCATACCTTCCTACTCTCCCCTAAATATAAAACTCAAAAATTTATTATTTGTAAATATTGAATTTTATACGAAATTATATAAAGAAGAAATAATTAAAATTATCTTTTTAATTCAAAGATTCTGAATTTCTAAGTTTATTTACATTTATTTGGCTCAAATTCTTCAATAAATATTTTTGAAATCATTTTCCAAGATTCATAAATAAATAAATAAATAAATATGAATGTTTATTTAATGAAAAAAAAAAGTACATATCGTTAATTTTATGGAAACCAATCATAGTTAAATAAAGAAATAAAGTAAATATATAATAGGAAGAAAGGCATGTAATCAATTTCAGGTATTGTGTATTTATAAATAGGGAAAAAAAAAAAAAAGGGTGGGTCCTGGACAAATTGTGATTTTTGGCCAAAGGGGCTTTATTCCAAAAAATTTAAATGTCTTTAGCACTGAAATCATTATTTATTTATGTTATTTATGTTATTTATTTATTATTTTCTTCTTATTATTATTTTCTTACTATTAGGCTTTCCTTGCTTTGCAATCCCAATATTTAACGAGATTTTCAAAAATATTTATCAAATCACTTAAGAGTTTTTTTTTTTTTTTTTTTTTTTTTTTTTTAATTTATTTATAAATATATAAATTGAATTAAAATAAATTTTATTTGAGTATTGTTGGTATTATCTTGTATCTATTAATTGCTAAATTTTATAACCTTCTTGAATTCTTCACTTTATATATACTGAAACCGATTAAGACCATACTTCGGGTCCCTCTGCTTGCATTTGAGTTTTAACTGGACAATAAGTGACACTGTTATTACTCAAGAATTACGCTATTCAGACAGATATTTCTCGGACAAATTATCCTCTTCATTTTATGACAACAGATCGCAGCTCTAAAGAATCTCCCAAGCTGCAAAGTTTTAATAAATAAATAATAGCGAAAAAAAAAAAAAAAAAAAAAAAAAAGCTAATCCGAAATTCGAAAATCAAGCTTCGAGGTGCATCAGGAGAGGTGAAAAAGAACCTCCGTGCAAAATTCTGCAGTTCTGCGATCAGCTCTTTGCCTACAAATTGACTAACATACGTGTAAATTTAACATTTTTTATCACTTTTGTGTCATGCATATGTTTCAGGATGCTGTAAAGACACTGAAGGATTTTCTTTTGTCAATTGACACTTTTTCTATTAGTTATCCGCAAAAAGTAACACATTGGACCTTGGAGGATCGAACCCACAACCTTCATGTTATTAGCATGACGCTCTATCTTAGCTAATGGGCCACGGAGAGACTTTTAACACTGATGTTTTTATCTCCAGAGTCGATCATTTCATTAAAAAAAAAAAAAAAAAAAAAAATCGGAAATTAATCTTCGGGGTGCATCAGGAAAGGCCAAAACTGACCTCTATGCAAAAATCTGAAGCTTCGCGATCAGCTGTTTGTTTACAAAGTGACGATTATATATATATATGTATATATATGTATATATACACACACACACACCTTTTATTATAAGTAGTTTGATGATTATGTCAAAATGGGGTAATTTGCACTAATTTTTATGTAATCTCCTTTCATTTTGAAATATATATATAAAGAATTGTATATATATATTTCTTTTAAAAAAGTTTAAAATTGTTCATTTTAATTTGATGCTAAAAATATAAAAACCGATTTTAAAATCATTATAAGTTTGAAAAAAATAAAATGTAGTGTTTTTATACTTAAAACTATTATAAATTATTAAATATAGTACAAAAAATATATTCTTCTATCCCAGTGCTTACCAATACAAAACCACTATAATAACTTCCATAGTAAGCAACCTTTAATTACTGTATAATCCATTATCTGTAAATAAATATATGACCAAATATATGACCATCTTAATTTGTCTTTGAAGAAAATAAATTAAGCATAAAAACGCGCAAATAATATAGCTATGAGAATAAGAACGAAAGAAAAAAAATTGAATCGGCTCCAAGTTTGACTTAACATTCTTGAAATATACGAAACGACAAAATTTAAAAATATAGCCATGAAAGAGAGTTTAATTCATGTTTTAAAAATTAACGATAAACTAAAAACTATTTATTCATGATTTTCCAAATATTTAGTACCCACCAGACAGTAAAATAAATTTGATTCAAGAAGATTTTGAAGAATTTTATTTGTTAGAATTTGATGAAGAACATCATTCATAAATAAACAATAAATAGTAATTATGATATTTTCAGCAACAATCATGCTTATAAAGCAAGTTTTTAAAACCAATATCAGTTTCATTCCCTTTTAAATAATTTAATGTATTTCAGACAATTCTTTATATAAAAGCTTAGTATATGTAAATCCTTTCAAACTTCCTTATAAAAAATAACTATAAGTAATATGCACATAATTTTCCATAATGGTCATACATTATCAGGGAATAACTTTTTCTTGTTTTAAACAATTTAACATTATTAAAACAAATGTTTAATTATTTCACTCGACAGACCATAATGTATAAGAATTCTACTTTGTATCGCTGTTAAAAAAAATCTATGTCCTACATACATGAAAATTGCATGACAATCTATATATGTGACGACGATAACCAGGAGCACACCTACCTAATTGGATATTAATTGTATTAGAGTTTAGAAGCTCGCGTACTTCAAGTAATTTCAATCTATAGACGTTTAACGAATAAGAATTCTTCTTAGTGTTCTTGTAAAATAATTATAACTTCCACATCTTTGAAAAATCTATACAGTTTGTAGGACAATGACCTATAACATGCCTACTAAATTTGAACTCAATTGAATGTACAGTTTATACGCTATCGTGTTTACCTACACGTATACAAACACAGAACCATTGAAAAAATAACAAATATGAATTCAAGTTACTTCAAAACAAATAGATATACCAAAGCTGAATTATTCTATATTTTAAATGCTTCTCTTACATAGTATAAATCGAAAAAGTATAAATTAAAAGTATAAATTAAAAGTATAAATTAAAAGCATAAATTAAAAGCATAAATCATTTGTGCTTGTAACGAATTTTACTTTTTACCTCAATGGCGACCTCAATATATTTTTTAAATAACACATTTACGAATATTCATCCCAGTCATGTTGGAATGGTAGCTGTTTTTTTTTTTTATTTTTTTTTTTTATTATTATTAATTAATTAGAATGAAGATTTACTCTGATAGTTCGTAGCTATGTCTGATGAAAATCTGTCATTATTTATATATTCAATATTAATTATAATGTGACTTTTTTTTTTCATAACTCTTTGAATTTTTATTTTAAAATGTGTGTGTTATCAGTTTTACAAGATCTAGCTTATCTTAGATGATAAGTGACGTGTTTTGGAGAGATTTTAGAGTTAATATATATATATACATATAACTTTAATAAAAAAAATAAAAAGTGACTATTATTAGTGATTATCAGTTCATAGTTCAAAAATCTCTAAATTCGTTTAAAAACTGGAAATTTTGACAAAAGTTCATTAGTTCAAGACTAATGATGCATTGATATTTCATAAAATTTATGAGCTGAATGTCTTCCAATTTCGAACTGATCTTGGATCTTAGATTTTTTTTTTTTTTTAAATCGAGAATTATCAACCATTTTTGGTAAAAAATAAATACATAAATAAGGAATGTGTAAATAGTGATTATAAGTTACAGTCCACAAATCTCTAAATTCGGTTGAAAATTACATATTTTACAGAAAAATTTTATTTAATTAAATTCAAGGCCAGACGTACTTTACATTTTTTTTTTTTTTTTTAATTTGCGATTTCTTCAAATTGAAAATAGTATTGAAAATATTATACAGAAAAATTAAATGCAATTAAAAACAAGGTCAGAGGTATATATACATATATATATATATAGCTCACTTTGCACTTGGTGATATTTTCTATTTATTTATTTATTTATTTATTTTTAATAGTATTCTTCAAATTGAAAATACATACTATACAGAAAAATTATATTTAATTAAACACAAGGTCAGAGGTTTTTTTTTTCTTTTCTTTATAATAAAGCTGACTTTACACTTGGCGATATTTACTATCTCCCCCCCCCCCCATTCACGTTTTTATTTTAAATCAAGTGCATTGTTGGGCTTATTATTGATTAAGATATTTTTGGAAACTTTCTATTCTTTATATTGAAAGAAATAGCTAAATAAAACAAATATTTCAAAGACAGAATGTACTAAAAAATATGAAAGGCTATTCAGTCATATTCTTTAATATATCTGACCAATAGCTCTTTTTTCCGTTCGGATAAATTCCCATTTCAACATTTATCTCAGAAGATCACTGGCGCGAACACACGAAACAGAGAAAGCAGATGAAGAAAGAAATAAGTAATCGATCCATTCAACGGCTAATTTTCTCTCTGAAATCTTCCAGCTTTCACTGAAAATATAAATTTGCTCATATACACTCTCACTGGACACTATCGAAGCCATTTTTTGACAACAAAGCTCAAAAACAATGACCAAAACTCACAGAGGCGGAAATGACTGAAAGAGAAAAGAAAATGGATCCCCGGAGTCCATAAATGACTCCGGAGATAATACTGCCACATAAAGTCACGCTTCGATGGACACTGGTCTGTGGTGCGTTGAAACAAGATTCAGAAGCCTCAATGGTTATTTTTCTCTTTCTTATTTAGTGAAAAATCATAGACAGGAAAAAAAAAAAAAAAAGATAAATAAAGTATATTGCGGATAAACTTATAAGATTCACGTTGTAAAGCGATATTGATTTTTTTTTTTTTTTTTTTTTTTTTTGACTGAATATTTAGGGAAAAAAAAATGTATTTTTAAACTTCCAGATCCAGTGACACAAAATGAAATGGGAAAAAAAAAAATATATATATATATATATATACACTCATCTAAAAATTAATAATTTTTTCTAAATATCCATGCTAGTCCCCCCCCCCACTCCTCAATATATATATATATATATATATATTGATTGTAAATAGTAAGTGAAATCATGCAAAAAGTTAGAAGTCATTTGTAAATTTTTATGATACAGGGTAAATCAAAGTACTTTTTGTTCTCCCTTTTGGGGTTGGTTCTTTATCTGCATTTGTGACTAAATCGTTTTTGAAGAATGCGAGCCTCTGAACGTTTTTTTTTTTTTTTTTTTTTTTTTCATATCTGATGTTCAAAGTCATTTTGATTAGTTTTTCCAGAGAAAATGGAGAAAGAATAAAAAAGAATAATCACATCACCCACAGCAAATTGCCCATAACTATCTTATCATTAATCTAAAGTTATTTGTTAGAACTTATTCTCTTAACCCAAAATGTTTCTAAATAAAATGTTAAACGATAAGGAAAAAAAAGAATAAGTTAATGATTCACTTTATTTTTGCCATAGAAATTTCTAACCACATAATTTAAAAACGTTAAGTTCTCCAGTTTTAAACCGGAAAAAAAAAAAAAAAAAAAAAAAAAAAAAAAAAAAAACTTTTCTATGAAATGCGAAGGTATGTCAAACAATTCAAGTTCATTAAATGCTGAAGAAACAGTAATGAACAAACAACGCTGTAAAATTTATCGCATGAAGATTTTTTTTCCCTTTCATTTAAAAAGAAAAGAAGAAAAAAAAATACCTTCAGACTTAAAGTAATTGCAAAATGGGTTTAAATCTTATTAAACTTTTTTTTCCCCTTAGAAAAAAAAAAAAATGATCACAGATTTCTTAATTTTTGGTTCAGTTTATAAAATGAAACTGAATGCACTTTAAAATTTGTTCAAAATAACAGTGAACAGAGACTAATTTCCATGTACAAAAATCAACGGAAAAAAAAAATGTCAGGAAATTACAGTCTACACGGAAAAATTTTGAGTCTGTTTTTGTATAAAAGAGTAAAGCAATTACTCTGAATAATTTCGAACAAGTAATATGGTAATTTAACTCAATTCTGAAAAAATATTCATGTCGAATGAAGAATACTTGAATGCACAAATTTTTTAAATAAACAAACATTTTGCGCAAAATCCTGGAAATAAAAATTAAGGAACTTTATTTCAGCCAGTTTTGCAATCTGCATAAATTATCAATGAAGCTAAAATATTCCAAATGCATAATTAAATAGAGGCTACTTTGAAATGGAAATTTTTTTCTTTTTAATCTATGTAGTTGAAATAAAAATCAGAAGCTGATTCAAACCGAGAAAGTTAAAAGAAAAATCATAGACTTAAAATTATTAGTAGCTTTAAACTTGTAATTCAAGGTGCCTTATACTGAATAGGATAAAAAGAATAGCATAGTACAAATTTTGTACTTTATTTTCTTAGTCAAATAAAATTAATTCTGAAACTACAAGTATACAAATTTATATGGCAACAGCAAATAACGAAAAAAATGACGCTAGCAGTTGAATAGAAAAAATGGGTGGATTGACCTTGCTGGATCAGATGATATGCCATTATTCTGTTGGCCATCGAGATTCCCCGATCTAACTCCTAGTTATTTTTCTTATGTGTGTATGTGAAACACAAAGTGTTTGTTACTTCATTTCTTCAGGACTTAGAACATTTAATGCAGCAGATAACTGAAGTGTTCGAATCATTAACAAAAGATATTTTATCATGAGTTTGGCAGGAACTGGAATACCGCATAGATATCTGCCGTGTTACCGAATATATATATATATATACAGAGCATCTACAGAAACATCGAGAAATTTAGTTTCACTGTAAATTTGACTTACTAAAATAAATAAATTACAGCGTTCACGACGAGCTTTCAGTTTTTCCCTTTTTATATGACACATCCTGTATTTTAAAATAAGCTATTTAAGAAAAACTTTTGAAACCCAAATTCTTAATGTATCATATCACTTTTCGAAGTTAGCATAAAATTCATAGCAAGAAATACGTAACTTTTTTGTTTATTAATCAAAATTGATGAAATATGAATTGCAAGTTAGTCTTGGGTTGTACAGACCGTATATTAATTTTTGTGTTCGTGAGAGAAAATTTGAAATTTTTTGAAAACTGCAATTTTTAATCCCATTTAAAGAACATGACATAATGATCAGCAGATGTTTTTTTTTTTCACTCCAGAAGGTGTCCAGACAATCGTCTGCTGTTGCCACCTAACTTTAATAATTTAATTAATTTTAAAAAATCTAATTGTCTGATCGATAAGCTGTTAAATACGTCGGATTCAGAAAAATCGCCTTTTTCATTTGGTGCCTTACTTGTAACGATACGACTAATATTTCTAATTTATTTTCTAACTTTTTTTTTTCCAGCGTTACATTCAGAAACTTATTTACCTACCTACCGTTCCCGAGGAGAGAGAGTGCATACAAATTAGAGGGGGGGGGGGAGTTATTGAGCATTCATTGGGTATCAACCATTGTGTCTCACTTCAAAATAGGAAATTATAGGTCAACAAACTGAGACACAATAGAGAGCCGGTTAATAGGGTATGGTTTCATAACATATTAATAAATCTTTTATTTGGCACGTTTGCTATATGCGTTTTCACTGGCTCTTATGAGATATTTGTAACACGAAATGACAATTACTTGACGTTAAGGTATAAAAAAAAAAAAAAAAAAAACAGTCAACAATCACACTCTTATTTTGATCGGTTACCACTAGACGGTAATACACTAGACGGTACTTTACGTATCTAAGAGATAGCTTTTTACTATTTGTCAAATAAAGGGTTAAAAAAAAAAAAAAAAAAAAAAAAAAAAAAACAGAAAAAAAAAAACAGTATTTCTTGTTTCTTAATGAGTTTAGAAACTAATGCACATGTGTTTAGCTAAGTAATACCAGGTATACTTTGAAATAGATCAAGGTATAAGATCTCTATGGTTTTATGATTGGAATTAAGCAAGTAATATTTATTATACTACATTTTGTTAATATAAATTAAAAATGTCCATCAATAACAAAAAAGATGTTCTGGTACAAACATTTCTTACTAATACGACACTATGCATTCCATAACTGTATTAAATTTGTTGTATGAGGAAAATCGTGTTTTGTAACCGAAAGAAAACAAGTATCATCAAAATGTATATGAAAATTCAGGAATTTAATATGATTACGATTAAATTTTACGTTATACAAATTTAATTAATAGGAATAATCTTGTTATTATACAAAGTAAAATTAGCTCTATATTAATAGTTACAAAAAACCTGGAGTGACTCCACTCGACTTTCCGAACATTAAATAATTAAGGGCTGTTTAAATAAATTAAAGTAAGAGAAGTTGTTAAATAAGAAAAAGAAAATATTATAATAAGGTACTTAAAGATTTTCATCATATTGCTTAATTTAACACTGTTGCACTTCAAATAATTTGTGCTCATTGGTCATAAAGAATTTTTAGTTTTGTCCCTGTTAAAATCTACAAATGTTAAAATCACGAAAATCTATACTGTTCTAGCGACGGTGACCACTAACATGTATATAAATTTTCAGCATAATCAGAAAATGCCTTTTGACACTATCGTACTTTAAATAATTTGAGCCCATGTGCCAAAATGATAAAGAATTTCTTGTTGTGTCCTTGGTAAAAAAAAAAAAAAAAAAAAAAAAAAAAAAAACTATAACTGCTAGATTCAACAAAATCAATAAAGTTCGTGCCATGGGTACAAATAACATACGAACCAACTTTCAGCTCATTCGAACAAAGCTTTTAGACGTTATCGTGTTCACTCACATACATACACACGCCATCGTAAATATAGCAAAATTAAGCTCAGAGGACCTCAAATTGTACAGAAACACCAAAATGTCAAAGTCGAATTTTAGTTATGATTACAATATTTTCCTTATACATATGTATGTTCCTATAGTAAACGCAAAAGCAAAACTGGATCATAAGTTCGTTTTTTAAAAACGGCTCTAAAGATTTTCTTCAAAGTTGCTATATAAACCCTATTTTAGATATACTTGTGTGTGCATTAAATTGTTACTACGAGAAAATTTATAGGCATCCTGAATAAATAGATCAGTTTAGTGTCTTTCAAATAAGTTTTTTTTTTAAATAAGGCTGGATGGATTTTCTTCAAACTCGTTATAATAATTCTTTTTTAAACGATCTTCCGAACGTTTCTTAAAATTGGGCTCTACGGATTTTCTTCAAATTAGCTGTATTAATTCACTTTTAGATCTTTTATAATTGTTGGTTACTAGTGAACAAATGAAAGAGAAGTATTGATGAAAATTTAAAATGATATACCTAAATTTGATATCTCAAAAAACTAAAAAGATTTTCTTCAAATATGCTACATAAACACCTTTTTAGACCTCTTTTCATGTTTATTATTTGGTTAAAACCTAAAAATTAATCGATGTCTTGATGATTAAGTAGATGAGTTTTCGATCTCAAAAATTGTGTCTCATAATACGAATCCAACGGTTTTCTTTACACTCGCTATATCAATACTCTTTTACATGTATGTACGACGTATCCATTTATTTGTCACTATAGATGAATTGTTGTCATTTGATTGGTTAGGCTAATTTTATGACTTCTGACTACGCTCTCTCCAAAACGATCTTATGTCTAATAGTTAATAATGGAAATTGATTGTTACACACCAGATTTTTTTTTTCTTTTTTCTTGCGAAATCGTATATTCATATGCAAAATGTTGATTTACAGTAAGGAAATTTAATATTTTTTTGATTATTGCCTTGCATAAATAAAAAAAAATACGAAAGAATCATATTGATTACAACAACATTTTGTATAATAGCCTATTTTAAAAATTTAAATTTCGCTTTTTACGATGCTAGAGACAAACCGACCGAATAGCAGTTCTAGATTTATTTAAATATACATTACAATTTATGACAAACTATCTGATTTTCAAAATGCTATTTTGTAAAAGAATTTATTATAATTGAAATTATTTTAACACAAATGGTTATTCTTTTGTCGTAGTTTTTCAATAAAGTGAATACAAAACCATCAAACATTCATTTTCAGTATAAACAGTGCTTTTAAATAGTTATTTTAATAATAATAATTACTTTTTTTTTAGCTGACATCTATATTCTTTTTAAAGCGTATATAAAAAAGTAATTATCAGTTTACTCTAAAATTTTAAATATCAAAAGCTACACTTCATGAAACGGCGGAAAAATTATGATGACCAACAAGTCCCAGCTATTAAACAGACGACACAGCTTCTAGCGGAACATTCTCGTGCGTAATGATCTGCCTCAGGGGAGATTTATTTTTCTTTCAGATGATACTTGAAATTCTATTTTGCATGACGAAATGGTATACAGAAAATGTGAGAGAAATTTTAGTTTTCACCAGAACTTTAATGTTGCTCTTCATTATTTTTTTTTTTTATAAAAAGATGAGCAATATTTAAATGAATGAAAAATAGAAAAAAAAAAAAAGGTTTTAAGTAGGTGTTTCAAGATATATTTATAAATTGTTTTTGGAAAATTCATTTATAAATTAGAAAAAAAAAAGTGTTCAAAATAAGCTAAGAAATATGGCTATGTAAATAAAAATCTCTTCCTACTATTACTTTTTATTTATTTATTTATTTATTTATTTATTTAATGACTCCTCTAAACCAATTTTGTCTGTTTAAAAAAAACTTTTTATTTTTATTGTAACAATATCATTACAAAAAAAAAAAAATCACTTAACTGTATCTTTAAAACATAGACGGAATTATACTTAGTTGAAATTTGAATGTATGGGGACAACAAACCGAAATAGTATTGTAAGTTTGCAACACAATATAAAAAGATACAATGCGCGATAATATTTACCTTATAAAAATTTTTGTATGCTTAAGTTAGATTCGCAAAACAGTTTCTTTTTTTTTCAATATCAAGCTAACAACCACACGACTTCCATTGCCCATATTATATGCATTTTTATTCTGGATATAATGTGATGAGAAAACGTAAAACTGACCTAACGAAGTAGAAACTTAAAATTTTTCCGGTAAGAGAAATTTCATACACGTGGATAGAATTTACGTAGCGAGTTAAATAAATAAAAAGAATAAAGGTAGAGTTATTTTTTGAAATACCATTTTCGAGATCTATAACTGACCTACTTAAGAAAATGACTGCTCAAAGTTTCAGGATAATTCGTGATGAATCCATGTATTCTTCTAGATATTTTACAAAATGTCTGAAATCGTAATTGACCGATTTTTATAAAATAATAATATTATTATAAAAAAAGTTTTTTTTCCTTCTTATTAGCGTCCTAAAAAGTAGTAAATAAGGCAAAATTTTCTGTACTCAAACAAAGGATCAAAAGTGTTCATTGATGGTAAAGTATATTATTATACAATAGGATGTAGTCATCAATGAATGCTTTCGATCTTTTAATTGGTTTGAGTACAGAAAATTTTGCCTTACTTACTACTTTCTAGGATGCCAATAAAAAAAAGCATTCTTTTTAAAAATCTTTTTTTTATATTATTTTTCTAAATCAAAACTAAAAAACCGAAATTAAAATTTAAAAGCGAAATGAAGCAGGACGCGAATGTTTTGAAATCCGTCAAATACTGTAAATTTTTCTGATATTCTGAGTTGCTTATGGATCACTAACTGATTACCCAGAGGTCACTCACTGATTACTCACAGGTCGCTCACTAGTCACTCATATTTATAGGGATGACCCTTGAGTCAAAATATAGCGGAAAAGTGGCTCAATGACAAATAGAATGCCAGACGGAATGTCAGAATGGCAGACAACCCGAGTGAACAACAACAACAACAACAAAAAAAAACATTCTAATGATACAATGTAACCGATTTCATTTTAATCAATATAATATTACGATTAATTAAAAAAAAATATCTAAAAATATTTAAAAAAACAAACAACATAAACAAAAAATGCATAAAAATGAGCACATATCTAATATCTAATAAAAATATATTGAAAGAATATTTAATCTAAAAATTTATTCTACGTATTTTATATTCTGTATTTTAATTCTATATTTCACAAAAGAAAAAAATATAGTTTTTTTTTAATAAATCACCAACACCTTTATATAAAATTCTTTTTTGAAAAATATTGCCTTTGAAAATGGACGAAAAACAAATGACATTCCTTAGGGAACATTGGAGTGTCACCGTATAGTTAATTAATGTACGGAACATTCTATATTTCTTTATTTTATTAACTCTTAATGTGAAAAAGAACTATTCCATTAGAACAAAACGTGACGGAGGTCAGTCACTAAACATTAATTAATTTCCGAAACATTTAGTTCGTTTATTCTCAAAAGAAGTTTCTGTATATTGAAACATAATATTGAGATACATTAAATGCTACACAGTAAAATCATTTTATTTGGAATTTTGCAATATATATATATATATTATTATGCTTAACATGTAAATAAATACACATATGAAAAGAAGACTACATATAAGATAATCATTTAGAATAAAGACGAGAAAAAAAAAATCAGCTGTAAATACAAAATTAAAGAAAAGAGTAATACATTCTCAAATATATTTTAGTTTGTTTGCATATTTCTTTTGTGAATTCAACCAATTCTTAATCTAATTGGAACAATCTGTGACGAAAAAAAAAAAAATCAGCAAAAAAAAAAAAAAAAAAAAAAAAAAAAAAAAAAAAAAAAAAAAATAATAATAATAATAATAATAAAAATAAATAAATAATAAATAAATAAATAAATAAATAAGGTAATTTTTAGGAAATCTACAGTCATTTCAGACTTTTCAAAATAATCATGTATGGAACCTTTAAAAAACCTGTATATTTCCTGAAGAAAACCTGCTGTTTTTATTTTTCTTCAAAATATCTGCAGAAATCTTTAAAATACTTTCAAAATATCATAGGAAGTCCGAAATACCTGCTGTTTCTTGGGTAATTATTTTAACTAGGAAACTAAACATTCGACTCTATTTGAGCAACCGGCAAAATATATTCTCTACTTTATTATTTTAAACATTTTTCTGTTATACTTATTCTTTGTGGAATATATTCTAAGCATTTTACAAATGTATGAATGAATATTTAAAAGCAAAGCGCAAATATTTTAATAAATCAAAGCTAAATTAAGCAGGGCTTCTTCAAGCAAATTATAATTGAAGTGAAATATTATCTCCATATTTTGGTAACCTGTTCACTTTCTTCAAAAAAAAAAAAAAAAAAGTATTGAATTTTAGTAAAAAATATTGATGGTTATGGCTGTGTAAATTAAAGCCGATTAACTACTCTAAGATTCTTATGCGGATCTAGAATTCCCTTCGTAGTGACAGAGGAGCCTTTAAAGGATAGTTTTTGATTGATTTACTTTTTTTTGTTTTTGATGTCTTGAACACGAATTGACATTTTTTAGAAATTATCTATGCCTACATGTGCGTCCCCAAAGATTTAGGTGCTTTATTCTTAGAAAAAAATAAGGGAAAATATCTTAAAAAGTTTATATTTTGCTTGACTATGACATGAAGTGGTGATTATTAGGATCTGATATGCATCGCCCAACTGGTGACGCTGCTATGCTGATATTTTCCTCATTTACAAGAAGTTTAGATTTTAGCTGCTGTAGTCTATTAAATTAGAAAACTTGACCCGTGAGAGGCCTATTATAATAAATCGTGCTTATACAATTTGGATATGTACATCGTCCGATGTGTGTCATTGCTATCGAGAAATTTCCTCAGTTTACGGGAAAGCTACAACTCGGCTTCCAATCGTATAGCACATAAACGCAACGAACCCAAGGAGTGAGATGACCCTCATGAAAAACTGTGCTGATTTAATTTGGGTGCATATTGAACGACAGGAGGCATTGCTAGGTTGCAGTATACTCCATTTACTGGAAGGCTATATTTCATCTTTTATGATATATAAATGCATCACATTTGATATGCGATATTGATATTACGCACATTTATTTCGATTTAATATGTGTATATAGATGCTAAGAGGTGGCGCTACTTTTATCCACTTTCTCCGATTTGCTACTCGAAGAAACTACATATGTGATAATATCCTTTAATGTGAGAACCTATGATGTTTGACTTTTTGTGAATGTTAATTGTTTAGCATTGTTATACAGAATGCTATAGTTTTGTGATTAAAACAGTATATTATTTTCCTTTCAGTATAATTTACGTCTTACAAACAAATTACTATGTTTGAAAAATCCAAGAATTTAACAATACTTGATTGGAAAATGTTAGTCATGTATAATAATAAATATACAAAGAAAATTATTTCTTTTCTTAAGGATTTTGTTTAGATTCAAAATTCTTTACATAAATTGGATTGAAATCATATAACAAAAGTAAGTTACTGATCAAACAATATTTTACCAGAAAAATTACTTATTTTGCATGAAATACATAAAATAATAATAATAATAATAATAATAATAATAAATAGTGAACTTTGCTTAACTTATTAAAATAGCACGCATGACACTTGAAATAAAAATAACTAATTTTCTTCTTCACTAACTAAAATCGTCTAAATAATTTAGCATATTACAATAATTATGAATTAATATATTGAAAACAACAATAGAATGAATTATTAAAATAAAAATGATTTTTATTTGAGTAAATTAATATAAGATTTTATATATATAGTCGGTAACAAAAGTATCCGAACACTAGCAAAAATTCCTATATAAAAAATGTTGAGTTAATACTACATTGTTAAATAAATCCTTGTCGAATAATGTTTTTAGATTGACTAAGAACATGGTTCGACAAGGAATTATTTAACAAAACAGTATTAACTCTACTTTTTTTTATATAGGAATTTTTGCTAGTGTTCGGATACTTTTGCTACCGACTGTATGTATATAAAACAAATATAATTTTTAAAAAGCATCTTCAAAAACCATGTTTATCAATAAAGTATCACACATTCTCCCCTGATCTTTTACTTTTAGAATAAATAATCTCTAAAAAGAAATGATACTTTACAAAAAGAAAAAATACATTAAAATTACATCACTTAGAATTTTTAATAACCTCAGATGGCTCTCATTCGAAAAATCTCGCAGAAAAAAATATATTGTCTTAGAACATTATCAAAGTATCTTAACAACACATCCTCCGAGGTCATAAGAGAGACGCAAGAGGTAATTTAAGATAATCCAATATTTGATTTTTTCTTTTCATTTTATCGAATTCGAAAATTTTCAGTGTAAGTGAGCACTTGTTAAAAGGAATAAAATTATTGATGTTAAACATTAACAATAAGTAAATATTTTTGTTAAGTCTTGGTTCATGTTATGAAAAATTTGAACATACGAAAATTTAAAATTATTTTAGAATGTTCAAAAAGTTTAAACATACTTGAAACATTCAAATTTAAAACATTTAAACAATTAGAATTTAATTCGCAATTTTAATATTCAACTCCACAAACGAAATTTGTATAGGGTAGGTGCTCCAGTGATTGGCATGCTTCAGTAATTGACATCTATCCCGAAATAATTAATAAGTAAGAAAAATAATAAAATCATATATTTTTCATATAAGAATTTTAACATTTTATGTCGAACACTGGAGCATAGGGTGCTAAATAACTGGTAAAATGAATAACTAGCAGTGTCAAACACTGGAACATAGGGTGCTAATTACTAATAAAAGGAAAAACTGGCAGTGTCAATTACTGGAACATTGAGTGGGTGTCAGATAAAAATTAAAAAAAATAATAATAATTGTTGTCAAATGTATATATTTTAACATATATGTGGTTTTGAATGTTTTTCATGCCATATGCATTAACTTAAGATTTCTAAAAAATATTTTCTGATGACTAGAACATTAAAAACATCAGAGATTGTTCTAAAAGTGTCAATCACTGGTGCACTTACCCTAGGCCAACATCTAAACAACGGTGGAGTTTTGTTTGCCAACGGTTACAAATGGCCGTTGGCTAGATTGATGGCGCAATCGTTGGCAGACCTTTGGACCACATGCAGTATTTTACTTTGGCTATATATATATTTGGTATCTAGTATTTAATATTTTTATACTTTCTTGCAAATAATCAACATCATCGACGGTATTTTAATGCGTGGAATAAAATTATATGTTTTCTTTAAAGTTATACAATGGTTAGAAATGAGCCGTTATATGCAAATTTAACGCATCAGTAGTTGTTGGACTCATAACTTTGTTTAATATGGTGGGCCAACCATAGTCACCCCAATAAATAAAATGACAAATTAGGGGCCAAAAGATAGACGTTGGGATAACTGCAACTATCGCAACTAACTACTTGCCAACTGCGCGAATATATCACCTGCTGATGGGCCAACTAATCATGTTTGTAGGGAGTGTTATATCGTGACATATGAGAAAAAAGATCTTTCAATATGCAGCTTGTAATTCCATAAAAAAAAAATTCCTTAATTTATTAAAAATATTCTACTGATCACATTGGAACATGCTGTATAAGAGTAAGTACTAATAAATACACAAGATGTCCCAGAACATTTGCTTTGTTTAAAATTTTTAATAAGCTTAGAACATTACAGATTTTGTTTGTTGCATAATACACGATATTTATTCAAATTTTTATTTGTTCATTTTGTTTTGTTGTATAGCTCAACAAGTGATCGGCGTCAGGGAATGAAAAATGCTTTCAAATCAGGAAAGAGGGCAAATGATGTGCTTTGATGAGTGTGACACACTCTCATCAAAAACAATTCAGAGGCATTTGCAGTCTACTTGTGCTAAACTACTTTTAGATGTGGAAGGGAAAAAAAAAAACATAAATATGTTATATTTAAAAATTGAGGAAATTTGCAGGGTGGATAGGTTTTGACGATTTTACAAGATGACCTCTAAATCCACCTGTCATAGTACCTAGTACCATTGAATTTCTTCGTTTGCGGTTATGGAAAAACCAAGTGTACACTTTATAAGTGAACGACATTGCGACATTAAAATGTGCAGGGTACCTAAAATCACTGCATCGATCAATAAAGTAATATTGACCAATACACTGTCTGAATTAGATTATCGGATGAAAGAGTTTTAGGCAACGAAATTTCCCCATGTTTTGCAAATCTGCCATGCTTCATATATGTTTTATAACATTGGTTTATTAGGTAAAGACTTTTTGGAAACTTTGTATTGACAAGAACAAAAAAGTTATTTCTTTAGAAAAATATTTTTATTCCAGTATTTTAATAATAATAATGAATATATATATTGATAAATAAAATATTTTAAGTGTAATTAACTAAGACAACTCTCATAAATAAACTACTACGCAAACGTTTACCTTCAGAATATATAGACTCTAAAAGAATAAATTGTGTTTTACAAAGATAAAACAAATAAATAAAAATAATTACGTTACTTCACTTTTTGTTACCTCAGATTAGTCATTTTAGAAAAGTCTCTCGGAGAAAATATTGTCTTTGGAAATCAACAAAATATCTTAACATATCATACAGTACTAATAGAGAGACACTACTGCTAATTAAAGTATACAGAATATTCAATATTTACTTTTTTATTCTTTCTATAGGACTTCGAGTAAATGAGAAATTATTAAAAGTATCGGAGGTTAACTACTGACAAAACGAATTTATTATTTTGAGATTTTGTTTCGTGTTATAAAAGAGGTAATATGCAAATGAAATTTTAAATGTTTCAAGTGTATTTAAGTATTCAGTGAAATTAATTTAATGCAATCAAAACAATTATTATTAAAAAATCCGTCAGTTTATTGACTTGTGTTTTTACCAATATTTGTCTAAATATTTTTAAATATGAAAAGAAATGTCAAACTTTTTTTTTTTTTTTTTTTACATGTTGTAGAATGTAATTGTGTGCATACTGTAGAAAGTAATTGCGTAAATTATCCAGTAGCGATGAAATGTAAATTCTTTATTATCATTGGGGTAAATGATAATTTCTTTAAATTGAGATATTGTATCAAGTCCATAAAATCTGACAAGTGGTCACTTTCTAAATTTTGTTAAAATGTGTTACCGAAATAAGCAATTTATAACACTGGAAATTAAAAGAACCGATTCTGTTCTTTACAAACAAACAAAACATTAAATAAAAAAAAATGAAACGACATGAAAATACAAAAATTAGCATGTAATAACAGTTATGATTCAAAATGCCGATAAAATAAATAAAAAGCTGTTTTTGAGATAGAAATGAATTTGTACTTAATTCATTAATGTAAAATATAAATGATTTTTAATAAAACAAATATTTATTAAAGTAAGAATCTTCAGAGACCACTCTTATAAAATATACTATACCTATCTTTCATCTTCGGAATAAATAATGTCTAAAGTACAATATATACTTAAATAAAACTGTATTATTTTTCTATTTTGTAAAGATTTTTTTTTTTTTTTTCATAATCTCAGTATCCCCCTTCGAAAAGTCTCTTTGAAAGAAACGTTGTCTTTGAGCATCAATAAAGCATCTTAACATCAGATCCTCTGGGAGTATTAGAGAGTCACAGCAGGTAATTAATATGTATAGAGTAACTTTATTTATTTATTTTATTGATCTCTGAAACTTTCAAAGCAAATGGGAAATTGTTAAAAGGAATAAAAGTATTGAAAGATAACTACTGCTGACAAAACAAATATATACAGAACAACTGATATTTTACTTATTTATACTTTAGACTTCGAAAAATCTCTTAAAAAGAATAAAAATTTTATTGCAATACAAATTTATTCTTTTAAGGTTCTAGTTAATTTTATCAACAAGCTGTATGGAAAAATACTTAAGATATTTCAAATATTTTTAAATCTTTAGTGGTGTCATTTTTATAACGGCAGAAATGTCATGATACCGGGTGAATTTTCCAGAGCCTAATCATTTTATTAAAGTTAACCCTCCGTCGGGTGCAATATTGGAATTGACGAGCTTGGGCGGAATGTGCCTAACAGGCACCTACAAAAAGTCACGAATTTATATTCATTTATTTAAATTTTAGTATTCTAAAAGTAATCAGTCGTATTAGTAAGAATATTTAAACAAAGAAAACATGAAAGAAACTTATAAAAAAACCCCTCATTTTTTGCCAAGAAAACAGATAAGGAAAATTTTTGATCTACCACTAAATTGAATTAAATTTTTAATGTCATAAAACAAATCAAGTAATTTTGATAAAATTTACCTTGTAGTGCATAGTTCAAAAGTTGATATTCACTCTAAATCTTAGTCATTCAGCTTAAGTTCAGCAGATGAGGGATTAGAGGTCTGCATGGGCCGGGCTCGGTCTTAATTTTTTTTTTCAGGCTCAGGCCGGGCCCGACTCAATTTTTTTTGTGTGTATACTCGTCCGGGTCGTGCCTGGATGAAATTTTTTCCGGGACGTGTCGGCCCGAATCTTTATCTAGTTTCCTCGTTAATCAACCAAAATGGAAAATGATAAAATATTTCTTCATTTATTTATTTTACATAATTTTACAGGTTGGTATTGCACAAAAATTTTTATTTTGTTAAAACATGTCTGTAACTTCAATTTAATTGCCTATCAGTCTGTTTGTTCGCGATCTGATTTTCCAGAAATATTTTTAGCATGTCTCGAAATTAATATATTTTATTTCAAGTAATATTAGATTGTTTCCTATTCAAAATATTATGCATGTCACTACTAGTTTGCGCACATGTACAAACAAAAGAAATTAGATACGTTACAGGTTTTGTGTTCTACGGTCTGTAGAGTTTAGGTGTTATGAAGGCTATAAAAATTTCTTCAGCTGCAACTTTTTCTCTAAGGCTTCTTTTTCTTTTCACCAGTGCACTGGACGAGAGTATCATCATTTTTAGCATGTGCAAAAGCATCTTTTCTGTTGAATATGGTCGGATTGGCATTATCATTTTGTTTAACGGATCACGTGAAAGATTCGGATACATTACGATATGCAAGAGGAAATGTTTGAAAGTGCATTTTTAGTAGTTTAACCATTTTAAATACCTTCCTATATTGTTTCAAGAATGCTAAATATTTTCGATTTGACTTTCTGTGTCTTTTCTGTACTTTTTTTTTTTTTTTTTTGTTATTTTATATATTTTTGAATCGGGCAAGGCCGGGTCGGGCCTTTTATCGTTATTTGGCCTGGCCGTACATTGTGAAAAAATAAACGGGTCGGGCCGGGCAGGGGCGGGCCGAATTTTTTGATTTCATACTGGGCCGGGCCGTGTAAACAAAGCTTTCGTACGTGCCGGGCCTTAAAATTTCGGCCCTTGCAGACCTCTCTGAGGGATACTGAAAGACAGCACAGCACGTTCCGCAAATCATATTGGCCTTAGCCATGAAGAATTGCGTTATGAAATTTGTGACATTCATAATTTGTAAACTTTCTAAAACCGGTTAAAAAGTTGCATATCGAACATCTTTTATGCGATGAAGAGGTTGAATTTTCTGGAATATCTTGAATTCATCGATACTTTTTCAACCCCATTTTGAGATAGAGAAGGATTCCAACTGTCTTCACACTACAGCGTTTTAGTTCTTCAAGAACCAGTTGGTGGGCCAATACTTTTAGGAAAGGTCTTCTACGAATGGTTTAATTGATAAACTAGATAAATCACTTATAAGTTGATACTGTTCAACATTGCAAAAAAAAAAAAAAAAATAAATAAAATAAAATAAAATAATAATAATAATAATTGACCTTTATGTTTCGACTCTCGCTTTAAATGGCGCACATTTGGTCGGCAATATCAAAGCCCCTTTTGGTGGATTTATAGAATGTGACAATCTCTAGCTTATTTTGGTCTCCATATAAATGATCTATTTCACGAAGACACAAGAATCGCGATCTTATTCGCTTTTGGGGCATAGAACACCAAAGACTTTTTATCACTAAATCCAAACTTGAATGCTACAGTTATGAAATGAATCAAATAAACACCTTTTATATAAAAATATAAATATTAGTAACCTTTATATTTGTAATGAAATCACGTGCAATGTGCTTGAGAGATCGGTATCAGCTTTCCACGAAGAACGCGAATAAACTAAATAGGTTGGTTCTAAACATCTGTGGTAAAGGTAGGAAACTACTAGAAAAGGCAGACTTCTATCTCTCCTACGAGCGGGAACGGGAACGTAAATGTCAGAGCTGTGCATGTCAGATTGGTTGCACCCGGCGGTGATCTGGGAGTAACTTCGATGGACTACTCTAAGGTCCTAGGCATGAGTGGGAGTGCCCTACGTACGCGGTCTTTCTAAGGGTTCCTAGCCTGTATTTAAGCAAGTTTCTGAGAAAACCATGGAAAACTCCGAATGGCTAGGCAGACGAGCGCGACCTAGAATCTAACTCGGCACCTCCCTTCTACCAGCTTCGAACACAGAACCGCTCGGCCGCTGGTAGGCCAATGCGCCCGACGGAGGGTTAACAGAGTTATCAAAACATTAATATAGTATTGGAAACATATTATTGTAAAACTAATATATATATATATTTTCGAGTTATATGAAATAAAATAAAAAAATAATATTTTTTTTTTTTTATAAATAAAACAAGTGCATATCAAAAGCGTCTCTAAAGTCCACTCTTAAAAATAACATATCTTACAATTTCCTGATCTATTAAACTTTAGAATAAATAAATCCGTAAAGAATTAATTATACTTTACAGAACAGAAAAGTACCAACATTATATTTCTTAGAATCTTTTATAATCTCAGATGATTCATCTTCGAAAAGTCTTCCCAGTAAAAATACTCAAGTTGAACATCTACAAAATATCCTAAAATCTTATGCCCGTCCTCTGGGAGTATAAGGCAGTCACAAGAGGTAATTGATATATATATACACATATAGAATAACCGATAATTATTATCTCATTCATATTATTTACTTCGAAATTTTTTTAAGTTGGTAATTGTTAAAAGGGAGTCAAATTATTTGCTTTAATAATTACTGACAAATAACATTTATTATTTTTAGAATCTTGAATCATAATATCAACACACTGCAAGAAAAATTAAAAATATATCAAGTATGTTGAAATATTACATTAAATCAAATTATTATTGTAGAGGAAAATTTGTTATAGAACTAAACGAATTTTGAAATGCTCCTTGTTTTCATTTAAATTCAATAAATATTTATCTAATAATTTAAAGAAATATAGAAAACGCTAAAGAATTATTTTGCATGTTTCAGAAAATATAAACGTCGTCAAATAGCAATAAAATACAAATTATTTACTAACATTAAATTAAATGATAATTTCCTAGTTTAAAATAAGATACTGCAACACGGCGTGAAAAGTACGTTTGACAATATTTATTAAAATATGTTATTGAAATGAGCAATTTTTAACAGTTGAAATTAAACGAAATGATTTTCTTTCTTTCAAAAATAAATAAATAAAGAAAAGAAAATAAAGAAACAAAAAAAACATAAAGAAACAAAGAAACAAAAAGAAAAATATGTTTTTGGAATGAGCAACTTTTAACATTTGAAATTAAACGAAATGATTTTCTTCCTTTAAAATATGAAGAAATAAATAAACAAGCAAAATAAAAAATTTGTTATTGAAATGAGCAATTTTTAACAGTTGAAATTAAACGAAATGATTTTCTTTCTTTCAAAAACAAAACTAAAATAAAAATAAAATAAAAATAAATAAAATAAATAAATAAATAAACAAAAAGAAAAATATCTTATTGAAATGAGCAACTTTTAACATTTGAAATTAAATGAAATGATTTTCTTCCTAAAAAAAAAAAAAAAAAAAGAGAGAGAATTTAACAATAGCTACGATTCAATATGTTGAAAAGATAAATAAAATGATTACTTAAATAGAGATTTTTATTAGAGTATATTAATATAAAATAAATCTCTCTAATTATAAAGAAAACAAATATACTTTAAAATAAACATCTTAAAATTAAACTACCATACACTCGTGTGACATTTAGAATAAATAATCTCTAAAGAATAATAGATATTTTACAAAATAGAAAAATGCTAAAATTAGGTCATTTATGATTTTCCATAACCTCATAATTCACTTTCAAAATGTCTCCGTGGAAAAAAAAAAAAAAAAAAAAAAAAAGTATTGTCTTTGTAAATTAACAAAAATATTTAATATGGAAATATTAAGGAGACATAAGAGGTAATTGAGATTTACAGAATAACAGGTATTCATTTTAGCGATCTCGAAATTTTTGAAAGCGAATGAGAAATAGTTTAAAGAAATAAAATGTTGGAGCTTAACTACTGACAAAACAAATTTATTAGTCTTAGGTTTTGTTTAATGTTATTAACGCGATGTACATAAAGAAATTCGATATTTAAAATTCGAATTTGTATTTTTCGTTCGAATTAATTAATATTTAGAGTCCGAATTTATACTTTTTACTTCTAAATTTAAAGTACTTTTAAACTTCTTTCGAAATTTAAAGATACTTTATTCGATATTTAAAGTATCTTTAAAACTTTAGTGACATCAATTTATTACAACACATTCAAATTTGTAATGACACCGGTTGAAGTTTTAAGAGCATATATAATTATTTTTTTAAAAAGGAGTTAATAAAACACTTTAATCATTATAAAGAGTTATTAAAATACTTTAATGCATTATAGTAAATTTTATATTATGGGAAAAGAAATTTTTATTCGATTAGTGCAAAGTAAGAAATTTAAAAAAATTATATATATGTATAAAAAAAATAAAAACAAATACAATTCAAAGATGTCTTTGAAGAAAACTTAAAAATAAAGCATCATGCAAGCTCCTGATTTTTTACCTTTAGAATAAACAATTTCTAAAGAATAAATGATAATTTATAAAACAGAAAAATACTAACAATCAGGTTTTTTTTTTTTTTTTTTTAAGAATCTCAGAGGATCCACCTTTGAAGAGTCTCCCGAAGAAAAATGCTGTCGCTGAACATTAATAAAATATCTTAACATCGCATCCTCCGGGAGCATTAGACAGTCACAAGAGGTAATTGATATATACAGAGTAACCAATATTTATTATCTTACTCATTTTATCGAGATCGAAATTTTTGAAAGTAAGTTGAGAATCGTTAAGCGGAATAAAAGTATTGGAGATAAATCACTGACAGTATAAATTTATTCTTTTTGGTATTGGTTTCTGTTATCAACAAGTTGTACGTAAAAGAATGTTAAAATATTTGAATATTTAAAAATATTTAATGAAATCAATTTATTATTGTAGAGTCAATTTTTTAATGTATTTCAAAACCACATAGTTTCCCTTTAAATTTAATAAATAATTATCGAAAGTAAGTAACAAGGTGTGATTATTATAGAGTGGACCTTTTTTTTTTTTTTTTTTAATAACAGCGGTGCGTTCTACGAAAAAGTTTTCTCGCGTACAAATATTTTCTGTATTGATTTTTTAGAGAAAATTTCTGTTTACGCATTTTTCCCCCATGGTGTGCAGTTATTTATTTGTAACTTTGCTGTCAAAAATTTTTTGAAATATGAGATTTTTTTCTTTTACATTGTGTTTAATAAAATAATAATTTGTAACACAGGAAATTAAACTTTATTTTGCTTTACTAACTAAAAGATTTTGCTAAAACTGAATTTAACATGTACGAATGATTTCTTAAAATATTTCACTTGAGTGCACATATATATATATATATATATATATATATAATAGAAGTAATAAATCAAACAAATAGAGCTTACAATAAGTGCTTAAAAGACCACTCTCATAAATGAAGTATTACGCAATATCTGGACATTTTTGTAATTAGAATAAATAGTTTCTAATGAATAGATGAACTTTACAAAATATATCGTAAATTCTGAAACAGCAATAAAATGTATACCCTATCCATTACCATTCTTAACATAAATGATAATTTTCCTGCTTAAATCAAGCTATCATACCTATGTCCGAACAATATCACATAGTATTAGCAGTACACTAAGTTACATTAAAACTTTTTTTTTCTTTATTTTTATTTCATTTTATTTTATAAATGAAATAAGTGATTTATAAAACACGATATCAAAAGAAACGATTCTCTCGTTTACCAACCAAAACCGTTGTCTAAAAATGAATTTAACATCTAACAATAGCTACACATCAATATACTGACAAGAATAAAATGATTTTTTAAAATAAACAGAATTTTTCTTCAGTGCTTCAACATAATATAAAATATTATAAATAAAACGATATATTATATAAAACGATATAATTTTACGATATAAAAATAATAAAGAATATACTTTAAAATAAGCATCTTCAAAAATCACTCCTATAAAGTATCGTACAATTTTGTGACCTTTTGCCATAAGACTAAATCTCTACCGAATAAAGTATACTACACTTTTACAAAAGAGAAAAATGCTAACGTTGTATTACATAGAATTATTTATCATCTCACATGAGTTACTTTTGAAAAGCTTCCCTTAGAAAAATATTGTCTGTGAACATCAACCAAATATTTAAAAATCACATCCTCTTAGAGAATTGGAGACACACGTTATTATTAGATACAGAGTATCAAATATAAACATTTTGTTATTAATTTTATCGATTTCAACATTTTCAGAATAAGTTCGAAATTGTTAAAGTGAATAAAAGTATTGAAGATTTAACCTTAACAAGATAAACTTCTTCTTGTTAAGTGTTGGTACAAATTATACATGAATATATTTAAAATGTTCAAGGATGTTTAATTGTCTAAATATACTTGAAATATTTAAAAATCCAGAAATTAATTCACAATTTAAATATTCAAGGTACTTCTTTTATGATTACTGATTCTGTTATATGAAAGAAAAAAATCAATATGCAACTTTTACTGCGATTGAAATCTAAATAATTGTCTTAATGTTTTGTAAATCTTATGTTGGTGACGGCGGATTGACCCTATAACAACAGCTACTGTTCACTATATTTACGCGAACAATAAAAGAATATCTTAAAATAAATAAATATTCAACTATAGTAACATAAACTGAAAATTAAAAAAGATTTATAAATGAAATATATACACTGTAAAATAAAAGTCTTTAAATATCACCCATATAAATAAAATATCACACAATCCCAATATCTTTTTTCTTTAGAAGAAATAATATCTAAAGAATAAATATTACTTTAGAATATAAAGAAAAAGAAAAATACTAACACTGTATTACTTAGGATTTCTTATAATCTCAAACCAGTAATTTCCGAGATTCAGAAAATTCATTGTCGCTTAAAGAAAATATAGCCTTTGAACAAAAACAAAATATCTTAACATATCCTACAAAGAGCATTAAAGACACACAAATAATAATAAATTTTATATACAAATTATCCAACATTTACTTTTTTTAATTCAATTTATCGACTCATAAAAAAATATTTTTAATTAAATGAAAAAATATGAAACAATATCGGAGATTAACAAGGGATATTTTTTTTAATCAATAATTATATTGATTTAATAATTATAATATTAAATCAATAATTATAGAGTCAAATTAATTATGACTCTAGGCGAATTTTACAGTTTAAGTTCAACAAACTCTTACCAAAATATTTCAATATGTTCTGGAAATGCCCAAAAATAATTTTGCATGTTTTAGGAAAATCATCTAATTTATTTAATAGCAATGAATAGTTTAAACATAAAAACTCCTTCACACACCATAAATTAAATGGAAGCATTACCAGTTTTGAAAAGTAGCGTTTCTTCTTCAGGTGCAAAAAACAAGTGCTACTTCCTGGGAGGCAAAAGACAGGGAAAAACCTAAGAGGGGAAAGCAAATCACCAGCCAAAAACAAAATGGTGACAAAAGAAACAAACACACAAACTTTTTTTTTTTGTGTTTCTTTTGTCTCTATTTTGTTGTTGTTCTTCTGTTTGGTTGTTGCATGCAACTGTCCTGTTGTTTTTCCTCCTTGGGTTTTTCCCCTGTCTTCCAGTCACACTTTTGCCTCCAAGCACTTGTTTTGCGCACCTGAAGACGAAATGGCGTGTGCTTCCGAAACCGGTAGTACTTCCATTCATTTTATGGTGTATGAAGATGCTTTCATGTTTAAATATTTATTGTGCACCAGTTATTTAGTTTATAATAGCAATGAAATGGATATTCTTTGCTATTATTAAGATGATGGATAATTTCTGAATTTCAATTGAGTCTCAATGCCAGATTCTGAATAATATGTCATAACCAGAAACACAATTTCTAAGTAGTTTTGTTAAATTAGGTTCCAAACAACCCAATTATGGACATTTTAATTATGAAAAGACATCCCTCAAGTTGTAATAAAGATAAATGTGCTGTTTGGGTTATTAAAATAGGCAATTCTAAACACCCGATAATAAAAGAAACTTATTGCTATTATTATTATTATTAACCAAAACTATTGGCTAACAATGAATTTAGAATGCAACAAAAGATACGAATCTACAATTACCAATAATAATAAAATAATTTCTTAATGTAAAACAACTTTTAGTGTACTTTAAATATAAAAATAAAATGTTGAAAAAATAAAATATAAAGTATATACACTTTAAAATACTCATCTTCAAACACCACTTTCGTGAATAAGTTATTCAACAATCCCTTGATCTTCTACCATAAGAATAAATATTCACTAAAGAATAAATTATACTTTCGAAAATGGAAACAAAAAAGAAATAAAACTACTAAAGTTACATCACATGCAGAATTATAGTTTCAGATGACTCGTTTTCATAAAGTGTCTCAGAGAAAAACATTGTCTTTAAAATTCAACAAAATATTTTGACATCATAACCTCAGGAAATTACAAGTGGCAATTAATAAATACAGAGTAATACTTATCTTCTTGTTAATTTTATCGATTACGAAGCTTTTATATGTAATTGAGGAATTGTTAAAAGGAATAAAAGTATTGGATGTTAATTTTTGAAAAATATCTTGAATCATATACAGGGTGACAAGAAATAACTTTGACACACATAATACGTTATAACTTTAATGCCAATGAAAATATTACGACCAAACTTCAAAATAAATATGAATACATTATTTTGTCTAATATATTTACAAATTTTTAAAGTGGCTACCTTTAGGCTTAATACAGAGCTTTAAACGTGACGCAAAATTTTCGGCTATGGCCCGCAACTCACTTACTGATATTTTATCCCATTCCTTGCATAAGAAATTCTTTAGGGATGCCAAAGTTTTATGAGGTTTAGCACACACCCTTGTCTCCAAGGTGTACCAAACAGAATAATCAATTGGGTTCAAATCTGTGGAATACGGTGGCCATTCTTGAGCTCCAATGAAGTCAGGAAAATTTTTCTTGCACCAATCTTGAGTGCGTTTAGCTCTGTGTGCAGGTGAGGAATCCTGTTGGAAGGTCCATCTTTTGTTTCCAAAGAACTTTTGCGACCAAGGTAAGACAACACCTTCCAAAATGAGTTTGCGATATGTTTGTTGATTAATCTTTATCCCTTGATCAACAAAAACAAGTGGTGTTTTTCCACTAGCACATATCCCACCCAAAACCATTAAAGATTGGGGTCGTTGACGCCGTTTAACAATCCAAAAATGTCCAAGTGCTTCTGCTGACCAAACTCTATAATTATGGCTATTGTGAGTTTGTTCAATCGAGAACAGTTTCTCATCTGTGAAGACAAACGTTTGCCATCGATCACCTGCGGCCCGCTTCATCAGTTCTCTACACCTTTGAAGTCTTGTGCGTTTGTTCTCTGCTGTTAGCTTTTGAGCCTCTTTTATTTTGTAAGGGCGAAGACCAAGCTCTACTCTTGCCATCAAACGTGCGGTTTCTCTGTTGATCTTCATCTCTCTAGCAATCTTTCTCATTGAAATCCTAGGATTTCGTTGAACTCAGTTTTTGATAACGTTCCTGTTTCTTGATGTGTTAACTGTGCGCTTTCCTCCTCTTCCTGGACTGTCACCATCGTGTCCGAGTTCTTTAAACCTTTTGATTGTGTATAAAACTGTCTGCTTAGACACTTTCAATAGTAGAACAATTTCACATTATTTTTTTCCTTGCTTATGTAATTCAAGTATGGCATATTATTTGTTAACCATAATGGTTATCACAACTAACTTACTTACACCTGTTTAGCAGCTTTCTAGGATCAATACTTAATGAAATAAATATTATAACTTTAGTGGTAGTTACAGATATTTCGTTTGAAACTAAGTCCAAGTTATTTCTTGTCACCCTGTATTATCAACAAGTTTTAAATAAAATTAAAATACCTCTAGTATGTTGAAATATTTTATAAAATATAATTGTTATAATAGAGAAAAAAAATTGTGGTACTGACTGAATTTTTAAAGGCTTCGTGCTTTCATTTAAGTTGAATACATAAATTATCATTTTCCCTATTATTTAAAATTTTTATATTAAAAAAAAGTATTTTCACTGTCTCACAAATTAATATAAACTAGTATCGCATAGTGGTCGAATTTTCGGCCAATTTTTTTGCAAAGCAAAGCAATTGCCTTGCAATTGCCCTCCAAAGCAAACCAATTGCCTTCCGTAAACGGAATTAAATTGCAACACAGTTGTACCAATTGTTTGACGATACGCATTCAAAATGAATTAGCAGAATTTTACTTAATACATTTCCCTAAGTTTGGCACACTGTAGATACCAATCCTTTCCTGAAATGAGAGGAAATAGCAACGTGGAAGCGCTCCCTGTTGGGTGATATAGCCCAAAAGCTAATTGGCACGAATTCAAACCAAGGTCCAAACAAATATGAAATTCAGTTAAATTAAGTCCATTGGTTCATAAAGTACAGTGTTTGAACTCAATTATACAGATATTTTCTAAAAATGGTCGAATTGAGTTAAGGAAATCTCAAAACGTGTAACTTCATCGAAAACCGAAAATTTAAAATTTTTCTGAATCTTACTTTCTTCTTACATATGCAGAGGATAGAATAATAAATCCACTTTTTAAAAAATAAGCAGTCAATTTCTTCTCCTTTCTTCTTTGCATGCAGAAGCTACTAAAAAAATCCGCTTTTTTAAAAATAAGTAGTCAATTCCAGTTAATTGAAACGCGAGGAGATCTCAAAACATGTAAATTCAGCGAAAACCAGGAATAGGAATTTTTTCTATAGTTTCAACTTTCTTCTTATACATGCAGGAACTAGTAATAAATCCACTTTTATAAAAATAAGTAGTCAATATCAGTTAATTGAAATGCAAGGAAATCTCAAAATGTGTAAATTTATCAGGGGCGTAGGAAAGGGAGGGGCTCAGGGGGATCAAGCCACATTCCTCCCCCTGTGGGTTATTAAAAAATTTCCTTTTACTGTCGAATGAAGGAATCACCCATTTAAAACCAAAACTTAAATCATATAAATGATCATAATTAGTGATATTTTATAATTAACACTAACAATTATTGAATATTAATTAGCATTTAATTATTAATTGATTGTCTTGAGAATTACTGTGATTTTTAAAATGAAATTTTTCGAGCCCCTCCCATGATATTCGAATTGCTACGCCCCTGGTCCTAGTCATCTATGTATACCTAATATTGAGTTGATAGCGATGAACCCGTGTAACACCCCTAGTAACAATGTTGTTAATCGTGTCTTCGGCTTCATCGGAATGCGAAAATAGATGTGCACTAACAGGCATTTTCAAATTATTTTGTATTCAGTATTTAACTATATGAGTTCAAGAGTAATTAATCACCACAGCTTTAAAAAATACAAGCAATTATGCATGATGCAGTAGGCTAAAGCATCATGCCTGATGAAAGTCCAATAAAAAAATTATTCACACCACGTGTGGGACTTAGGTCTAGGTGGAATGTCTTACGTAGGGGGTAATTTTTAAAAGGTCGTAATCCATATTTACACAAGTTGCGGTGAAAACTACGGAAAATTCTGAACAGTTAACAGAGCAACCTGATTTTGAACTAGTTACCTTCCATCTACAGGTTTCAAGGAAAAAAAAAATCCCTTTTCGGCAAGCTTAAAGGCAAAGGTAGATTCCTTTACGTTGTATGGAATTACAATTTCAACTTGCAATTATAGCATTAACATTAACGTTAACATTAGTTAACATTGGACAATTTGGGCACCATTAAATTTCAGTGTTAATTGTTACGAATTTAGTAAATTGTATGATTTGGAGAGATTTTGGCGACAAAATTTGCGACTCAGCAATGAAATTTGTGATTTGGCGGCAAAATTTGATAGCTGACGACGAAATTTTTGACTTGGAGACGAAATTCGTTAATTCACGACATAATTTGGAGAGCTTGGCGATGGAGAATTGCAGCTTTGGCGTCATTATATTTTCTTCTTACGCGAAAACCTCATTTCTCTTCACAGGCCAGTATCTTGTTTCAACCAGTATAAAAAGTCAAAGAAAGCTTTAACGTATTATTCTTAATTTCAATCGTAAATTTTAAATTCTTCCTAAACCGGCGTTCTAAACTATTCACCACAAACTATATTTTTATTAAGACTAACGTATTATTTAAATTTCATAATTTTAAATGATTAATTAAAGCGGTTACCATGCTTTTTATTTTTTCAGTGATCTTTTTTATTATCGTTTGCACGTGACGTAAGCATCAGATATAAAACTTAAGGAATTAAAGCTATAGAAAAAGATACATACGTACATCACATACGTAGTCAATGGCTTTGTTCCCACACATTACATTATTTGCGTCGCTCTTCTGTTTTTAAGAAATTTAATTATCAACTACTACTATTCATTCTACTTAAAATTTTAGGCTAGATTTATTGGTCAGTAAATGATTCAATTTTTTAAAATCAAAGTTCATAATAATTCAACAAATAGAAGCTATAAAGATATACAATTTCGTGACAAAACTTGCGATTTAGCAATGAAATTTGTGATTTGGCGGCAAAATTCGATAGCTGACGACGAAATTTTTGACTTGGCGACAAATTCGTTAATTCGCGACATAATTTGGCGAGCTTGGCGATGAAAAAGGGCAGCTTTGACGTCATTATATTTTCTTCCCACACAAAAACCTCAGATCTCTTCACAGACCAATGTCTTGTTTCCACAAGATAAAAAATCAAAGGAAGGCTGTAACGTACTGTATTACTCTCAGTTTCAATCGTAAATTTTAAATTCTTGCGTAAATCGGCGTTCTAAACTATTCACTACAAACGACATTTTTACCAAGACTGACGTTTCATTTTAATTTTATATTTTTAAATGATTAATTAAAGCTGTTACCATGATTTATATATTTTCAGTGATCTTTTTATTATCGTTTGCACGTGACGTAAGCATCAGATTATAAATTTAAGGAATTAAAGCTATAGAAAAAGTCGGTTTCATCATGAAAAATCACTTTTTAACTTGTAACTTTTAAGCAATTGAATTTATCGAAAAAGTTAAAATACCAAAGTTGTTCTTTAGGGTAAGGCGGTAATTTGCCTGATTTAAAGTATTTTTCTATTTTTAATATTAAAGAAATTATGGGCAAATGAAAATTTCCACCCCCCACCATTTTCACCCCTTTTGAGCTGGATGCCCCATCTACGAACTCGACCAAGATTTTTACTAGATCTCCTATAAGGAATCTACCTAAAAAAGCTTTTCGGCTCCTGCTGTAGCTGCAATTTGTCAAATTCTGCAAAAAATAGTCACGAAGTCCTCATACATAAGCCAATAACTTAAAGATATTCATTGAACTAATTACCTTTCATGAACAATTAGAGTAAGTTATGAAAATTTAACATAACTACGCAATATTGAAATAATATTTATCATATACTCTGAAGTTGTCTCTCGTAAGAAGGAAATCAAAGATTTAAGAAAAAATAAGCTTGTCTAGAATGATTTTTTCAAAACAGCACATGAATGGATATTATTTTTATACAACTCAAAAAAGTATTCAAAGTCATAATCTTCTTTTGTTTGACCTTTAGTGATCGCAAAATGCCTGCAGGTATCTCCGAATACATTATTCATAAACACACGTGATGCTTAACACATTATGCGATGAATACCGCTAGAATGTGTATTGTAAAGCGAGTTATGGTAAAATTTACTGTGATTTAAAAATTATATCAAATTAAGCAAATTTTTGTTTCAGGTGCATATGCTTTAATCGAAGAGTTTTTTTATTGATGAAAAATATATCAAAACTCATAATTTATAAGAGAAATTTTAATTGTAAAGCATTATTATTTGAGCGTAATCAAGATAAAATTATATACTGATTTAATATTTCATATGTTTTGAAAACTACATTAAATTTTTATGCGTTCTCCAATATGTTAACGAGTATATAAGTTTAGATGGTTTGAAATATTAACTCTCTATCGATTAAACAAGTTATTATTTAAATTGTTTTATAGAGATTTTACTGTAGATTAATCTCAGAAAAACGTTTTTTCGATCAACAGAAATAGTATGCACACGAAAATGTTCTGTTTAAATGTGTTTAAATAGAAATTAGAAAATTTTGGTTATATTAACAAAATAATGTTTGCTGTAATAAAAAAAAAAAAAAAAAAAAAAGAAAAGAAAAAAAAATGTATACATTTGTATAAATATGCAAAAACTAATATAAAATTAAACAAAATATTTTGTTAATATAACGAAAAATATTTTGTTGATATAAGGAAAAATATTTTGTTGACATTTCGTAAAATTGTTGAACATATTCCCAGCGTTGGACTTTTCACTTCTAATGATAATTTGGTTTAAAGCTACAAAATAATCTTAACAAAACAAATTTTGTAATTTTTATGAAATCTTGTAATACTACTAGCAGTCTTGAAAACTTAGATATTGGAATTTTTTGAATGCAAAAAACTCGTGTATTTCTCTCAACAATGAATATTTATTAAAAGACTAGCAGGCTTTGCCCGCTTCGCTGGTCATTATATTGAAATGAATCCCCAAAACAGCATATCATTGATAATAATAAAATATCTTAAAAAAAAAAAAAAAAAAAAAAAAAAAAACATTGAAATCCGTCAAAATCTAATTTTAAGTTGCCCAATGCCTTCGGCAGTCCCTTATCTGCTTTTTACTCCCCCTCCCTCGCAGTTACAGTTGAAAGTTTTACAAAATCTCATCAAAGTGCATATTTCGCACACTTAATTAACATTCACACACCAAAATTCGCCATTCTTAGGTAATTTGGACGGATTTAAGCTTCAAAATGTGGTTTTTGCCCCGCCCGCCCCAAGAGGAAGGAGGGGCGGGGGTAAATTTCCAAAATTACTTTATATTTCATGTTGCATACACATACCTGACCGACACATAAAAAAAATTGAGATCATGAAATTATTTAAAGCTGAGCTATGCTTTAAAACTTTTTTTTTTTTTTATCTCTCCTCCCGTTCTTAAAGGAGGGAAGGAGGAGTGAATTTCGCAAAATCTCTTCATACTATGAGTTAGATACATATAATCGTCCCTTACATAAAAAATGTCCAACCTTAGATAATTTAGTGCAGCGTTACGCATGAATACATGTTTTTGCCCCCCATTCTCCAAAGGGCGGTAGGGTGGAATTTCATAAAATCCCTTTGTAGTGTGTGTTCAGTTCGATTTCCTCGTGTGTTGAGTACCCTTCTTCCAAAATCTTTTCCCTTCCCTCCCCCCTTAAAAATCCAAAATTCCAAAATCGCAGAAAATAATTTTTTTGTACTGAAGTCTGGTCTTTCCATCTGCAATTTCTTCACCGTTAAGTAATTTGGAGCCGAGTTAAGCCTTCTGCCCCCCAAGGAGACGGTGTGTGTGTGTGTGGGGTATTTTGCAAAATTCCGTCTTAGTTGGGGGTCAGGCTCCGAAATCCAACCTGGTCACTAAAATTTGTGACCCTCTTTCCCACAGAATCGTCATGGCAATGTTGAGTCAGTGAATCATTGAGTTTACTCTTTTATATGTACAGATTTGTTTATATTTTTTATGGACAACTTGGCTTAAGGTTGTTGTCACAAAAATAGAGTCCTTGGCGAAAAATGTCCTATCTACTTCGGTATTAAAATTAAAAATATACTCAGGATTATCAACTAATAAAGCTCTTTAATACAGATCTGAATTAGCTTTCATTTTCTTATTATTTAATTTTGATAATGACGTTATGTTGTCATGTGCCTAAGCAAATTTAATATGTATTATTTTTTTTATTATTATTCGCGTGAAATATTTTTTGGCAACAATTAAAAATTAAAATAAATTATTTTAAAATTTTATTATAGAAGAAATATTTATATTATACAGAAGATTAATTAAAAATTTACATTTTTTCCGGTATAAATAGTAGCCTATGTCTTATTCCAGACTATTACCTATCTCTATACAAAATTTCATCCAGATCCGTTTAACCGTTGTGGTGTGATTGAGTAACAAACATCCATCCAAACTTTCGCATTTATAATATTAGTATAGATTATAGTTATCGTGTGCATGTGTTAGATTGAGTTATTTTGATATCAAATTGACAAAATTTTAATTTTAAATTTCAAAACTCTGTCGTTCTTGGCGCTTATTGTATTTGGTGATCAAAAACGTAATACGAAAATATGTATGCCAGATGTATATTTTCGTAATATGCATTGTACGAAATATTGTTTCATATTATTCATTACTCTCTTAATAGAAGTTGTTAAAATAACCATGATTTTTGAAAGGAATTA
This sequence comes from Salticus scenicus, assembly GCA_963930645.1. NCBI lineage: Eukaryota > Metazoa > Arthropoda > Arachnida > Araneae > Salticidae > Salticus > Salticus scenicus. The sequence continues at coordinate 57,383,769 of OZ005654.1, read as the reverse complement.
AATTATGTTCGCCAAATAATTTGTCGATATATATATTTTTTTTCTGCTAAGGATGACCGATATCAAATCTATTCCACTGCAATATCGTATCTTATATCAGATACTTTATTTAGACATTTGGAAAGAAATTTGACTTCAAATTATGATAGAATATTTATCATTTTCCTTTTAATTAGTGTATTAGTTGGATATTTATTGTGTAAATATCATCCTTTGAAATGAAATGTTTGTGTTTTCAATCGAATATAGAAGTTTGCCATTTTTTTTTCCTAGAGTTTTGATATTAAAAATGCAAATTTTGTCAATTTTACAACAAAAATAACTTAATCTAACGCATGGACATGATAACTAATACATATCTATACCTAAATATGGGGATTAAAATCGGGAAATAATTTTCCTCGATTTTTAATAATTTTTTACAAAAAATCCAATGGGCGTTTAACATAGGACATATTTTTCTTGAATCCACAAACGGCCAGTGACGTCATCACTTCGCTTGCGTATTAGCACTTTATCAATGTGTAAAAGAAATTTTTAATTAAAAATGACGTCAATTTTTGTGAGATGCATAATTTTTTTTTTTTATAATTTTTTATCGTTCACTTTTAGATAAATGTATTTATTTTCCTGTTGAAAAAAATAAATTCGTTTTCTTTTTTTTTTTTTGGCAACAATTAAATTATGGATAAATTTAAATGGCTAATTTTTTGCTATTATTAGCTTACAAAATTGCTATTTTATGCATAAAAATCGCAAAAACATTTTTTTTTTTTGAATAAAAGGTAGCCAACTTTTTAAGTTAGGGTATAAGCTATTTCCATTACAAATTTCATCGAAATCCGTCGAGCAGTTTTGGCGTGAAACTCAGTCAAATAAATTCACGGACATAACTCTAGAAAACATTTGTATGGGAAATAGAAAAGGGCTGTTTTTAGGGTTTTCCCGGAAATTATTCGATTTTTTCTCGCCTTTTAAACCTTCCCTAGACCTCCACGAACATTTCAAGACTAAGATAAGATAAATCCGTTCAGCCGTTCTCGAGTTTTAGTGAGACTAACGAACAGCAATTCATTTTTATATATATAGATTAATTTACACAAGTTTTTTTCTTCTTAAGTCCTAAAGCTATTTTTGTTGAAATCTATTTCTAAAGATGGGAAGGGAAATGGACCAAAATTTTATGATACTGCAGAAAATGCTCTACCGTTTATTCACTACACTCCAGTTACTTTTCTCTCTATCTGCTTACTCTACTATTTGTTCACTAAACAAGAAATCACTATGCTGAAGTAGCGACAGTTTATTTAAACATTCGACACTAGATCTCTCTTTTGCTTAGTCAGATACCCTGCAAAGTATCACTAGAGTAAGAGGCATCCAAACATCCTAGTATTAGTAGGGGAATATTGTAATCAGAATCACTCATTGCCTTTTATATAAATATATTTGTTTAGTTTTCAAATTCTGTTAATTTTATTTTCACAAAATCATTAAATTAATTATTGTTCTCCAGTAATATATATTTTAAATACTGTAATATTGCATTTTTAAACTATAAAGTATGGGGGGTAATATCTAAGTTCACATTTTGCATCGTTTATTATAAATAATGATTTCATACTGAAAATATTTTCTAACAAGGAAACATTCAAAAGGTGTCATCTTCAAAAAGTATTGAAAAACTGTATGTGATTCTACTCTTTATAAAACACCAGAAAATGAAAAACGGCAGTCTCAAAACTAGCGAACATCGCCTAACAGCGCTAAATCGCCAAAAATGCTTAATTTTGATAATTATTTTTTGTGGTCGCTGTAATTCATTTCAGCCGATAATTTTTTCACTTTCTGGTGATTTTTAAAGAGTAGAATCACATATATTTTTTTCAAAATTTTTAGAAAATAACACCATTTGAATGTTTCCTTGTAAGTTTAATGCTCACACATTCATTTAAGAATTGCGTACAAAAGAATGAAAAAATATCCAGATGTTTTTTATTAGCCGGAAATAAATATTATGAAATCATAATAATAAAGACATAATAAAAATTGTGCCGATTTGTACAGGATTTTATTTAACTTGGTATCATGTTTATGTGTGGGGATCAAATCTAAGAATTTAATTTTTCCTAACTTCCTATCATCAGATTGAAATAACATTTTGCATACATGTATAACTCAAAGAAGAACACACGCTCAAATATTAATGGATTTAGAAAGATATCAGCCATCAACTCCAGTTAAAAAATTATTTTTGAGTTTTAGTACGATTGACCTGAATTTTTGCATATATAATTCTGACGGCAATACATGATCAAACAATAGGATTAGGTGGAGGGGGAGGGGCTCAGCCCTGGGCCCCAAACTCCAGTTCAAAATTTGTTTTCGAATTTAACTCACTTCCTATCATCCGACTGAGTTGAAATTATGTATAAATGTAAATTTATACGCCTACGCTGAATCGGAATTGTTAACCCATTTTAATATAAAACCTTGTTTATTATTTTTTATTTTTAAATTTATTTCGTTTTAACTATTAATACTTAAAAACAGCTCACTTTTTTTTTTTTTATCCCGTAGAAACATTAGCGTATATTTTAATTTAAGTAAAAATTAATTTCTGATTTACTATTTAGAGCATGAAATAATCAATATTTTTAATTCACACGACAATATGAAACGAATTGTAATAGCCTAGTAGTTCAATTTCTTACCTAATTTATACAAAATTTATATTTTACACAGATTTATTTTCAGAAGAATATATTTTTAAACTAATACTTTTAAAGATTATCTTGTGATGTAAAAGGAGGTCTACTAAATGGAATGCTTAAAATATAATCTGTAATTACATTACAAGAATCTTGTTATTTGAATACTGAAGTTAATCAGATTGTAAAAGTAATGATTTCTTTTTTTAGCAGTCGACGATTTTTTCTATATATACTTTTCAGTCTACTATATAGTAGACTGAGTAACTAGTAGACTATATAATTTTTGCATACCGAGATTTTTGAAACTCTGTAAGTAAACTTTACCAGTTGTAAGAAACAGCCAATTTTACATTCAGCATTTTCATATTAACCTTTCTCCATGCTGTAAAGAATAATCTTTAATTATTTGGACTTGGAAAAAAACTTATGGTGTTTGCTTATATATATATATATATATATATATATATATATATATATATATATTCAACATCATTGTTTTCGAGCAGTTTTTAAAATAAAATTTTTCTTTAAATTCTTAATTACTTGCTTTTATTTACATACAGAGTAAATTTTAACTATTTCATAAAAAAAACGTTCATGATAGGGCAAATTTAAAAACCTTTCAGAATTTAAAAAGTATTTATCAAAGTATGTTTCATAGAAAATAACTAGTTTAAAACGCATATAAAAAGTGATGCTTGTTTTTTCCTGAAATAAAAAGTTGCGTATGGATCTGCTTTAAAAGCAATAACTGTGGTTTTTCCGTTACACGACTCCATTAAAGAGTAACAAAATTACTAAGTTTATTTTTTCTTCTCCAGAAATATTTTATTTATTTATTACAGAGCTATTAAGAATTTAAAGGAATATACTGCACTGTATTACTTTTGAGGGCGTGAGGGGAGACAAAATGCTTTGAAATGAAATATAAATGTAACAACAGTGTTTTCTAAACCTGATGTTTAATACAACGTAATTCAACAACAACAACAAAAAGATTTAAAAATGATTTTTTTTCTTTAAATATGGGTCACATTTATCAATATAAGTAACATATAATTAGTTTAAAAAATTAGTTTTTTTTATTTATTAACTTTTTTTTTTTTATATATATATTAGGTCATTTTTTAAAGTTATATGTTTTATAAACATATTAGGAGAGGGGAGTAAGCAAAATACTTTTTAGATAAGGTAGGTGCTCCAGTGACTGGCATGCTCCAGTAATTGACATCTATCCCGAAATAATTAATAAATAAGAAAAATAATAAAATAATGTATTTTGCATATAAGAATTTTAAAACTTTATGTCAAACACTGGAACATAGAGTGCCAGTTACTGATAAAATGAAAAACTGGCAGTGTCAATTACTGGAACATAGAGTAGGTGTCAAATAAAAATTCATTAAAAAAATAATAATTGACATCAAATGTATATATTTTAACATATATGTGGTTCTGAATGTCTTTCATATCATATGTACTGACTTAAGATTTCTTAAAATATTTGCTGATGACTAGAACATTAAAAACATCAGAGATTGCTCTAAAAGTGTCAATCCCTGGTGCACTTACCCTAGCAGGAAAAAAATAATTGAAGAATTCAGAATACTACCATATAAGTCATCAGTTCCATGATTTTTTACATACTACTTTTCATAGAGGTTGCAATGTAATATGAAACATTTAACACGTTGAGCGCCACGCGAATTCCTAATAAAACCCATTAAAATTCCTTAATGATATTATCCTGTAATAAATAAATAAATGAGTAAATTTTAACTAAATTTTCAGTAATTACTTAAAACAGTGTAATATTTTTAGTTTTATATCATATTTTACACTGTCAACCACCGATGGTTGACGCGGTTTTATATCATATTTGACACTATCAGCCACTGATGGCTGACATGGCATTCAATCTGTTATGGAAACTGACATTTAAAAAAGCAATCAGAGATAAATTTAGAAAGACAAATAGAATTGCAATATTAACCCTACAATTACTTTTTACTTGCGACATGCATATTTCGTTAAAGCGGCTATGCTAAAATAAATAAAATAAATTTTATCATTTTAGAAATAAGATCTACTAAAATATGTAAACTTGGCACAAAAACATTGGTTTCAGCAAAATTTGCCTTATTGGCACCATTTTTAAGTGAAGTGTTAAACTATTTTTAGCAGTGAACATTGCAAATACTATAACCTTGTGGACTCGAGATCAATCAATAACCATTTGGCACAAATTTTTCAAAGCGTAAACAATAGAAAAAAACTGATTTCACATTTTCATTTTTACATCCAAATCGAAACACATTCTCGATTTCCAATTTTTAATCACATTAGAGAAAAAATTTCGATAAAAGAAAGAACTATTCAAACGTTTCTTAAAATAACTAAAAAACATAAATTATGGAATAAAAAGAAAATAAATAAATAAAATCATTTTCAGATTAGCCAGAAAGATTATACCCATTTTTTACTTTCTCTTACCCATAGGATCGAGAATGTATTGTTTTAGGGTAATTTTTATTTTATATTATACAACTTTACAATGTTTAATTTAAGGAGAAAAAACTAAATAAATAAACTATGTGCGAGCATATAAATTTCATATTTTCTGCTAAAATGAAATAACTTCAAATCTGACGTGTTTAATTACATTTTAAAGACCTTTTTGAATAAATATTCAGCTATTGAAACGTTTCAACCATCTGACCGCCGCGCCGCTGATGGATATATCCGGTCACCGAGCTACCCTTTTTTGCACAATACACTTTTAATTCAAAATTACATAATTATCAATTTTTAGAGTTGTTTTTCAAATTTAAAAGTCTTAAATAATAATAATGATAATATTGATGTTCGCATTTATATTTTTAATCTCAAGCTGAAATTAAGCATTTTTAAATATATTTTAAAACTATGCAGATAAAACAACATTACAATTTTGTCGTTTTTCAAAGGCGGTAAAAGGGTCAAAGTATATGTGAATATATATATATTGTTCACGTCCCTCACACTCACATTTAGCTACATTTTTAATAAATGTAATTTTACAAAGATTAACTGAAATATATACATATAGGCCAGCATATACATTCATTTTATATATTTGAATTAAATTTGTAGCTAGACTGAAACACGATCTCAATTTGCTGCTTTTAATGACATTAGAAAGAACTTATTTAATAATAATAATAAAACACTCATTTAAAAAGGTTTTTTTTTTTTTTTTTTTTTTTTTTTTTTTTTTTAAAGTAGAAAGCATATAAAACAAAAACTTTTTCAAATAAGCCTAAAAAATTAATGGAAACATAAATCTTATTTTTATTTATGATTATTATTATTTAAGTAATGCATAGTTTTTTTTTCTTTTTAACTTCTATAATTATTTTCCTTCATTTTATATTAAATACAACTTTACAACAATAAATTGTAAAAAAAAAAAAAAAAAAAAAAAAAAAAAAAAGAAAAAAAAAGGAATTAAAAAACATGTTCGAATAAATTTATTTTATATTTGCATAAATTTACAACTAAAATTTAAAAAAGTGTCAATATGCCGTTTTTAATTATATTATAAGAAACTTTTTGAATAGGAAAAATCGCACTTGAAAAGTTTCTTAAAGACTAAAAAAAAAAAAAATCGACTATGCCTGAAAAAAATAATCTAAACAGGAAATCTTACTTTGAAAAAAAATATATATTATTATTATTATTATTATTATTATTATTTCAACAAAACTGTTGCACTCACATTTTATATTAAATACAATATTACAATGTTTAGCTGCAGAAGAAAACAAAAATGTGCAAACATATAATATATTTTATATTTGCATTAAATTTGCCGCTAAAATAAAACTTAATATCAATCTACCGTTCTACAGGTATTATTACATTAAAGAGAATATTTTAAATAAAAAACACACACAATTCAAACATTTCTTAGAGTAACTATTAAAAGCATTTTTAGGAAAAAGTAAATAAATAAAACAAAGATTTTTCAGTTAAGCCTTATAATAATAATAATAATACTTTTTAAATATGAAATCTTACTTCCAAAAAAAGCAATATGCTTTCTCTTTTCACAACACCCACACCCACTTACTTACATTTTGTATTAAGTACAGCTTTACTACGAATAACTTCATTTAAAAAAGTAAAAGAAAGAAATAGACGAGCAAATATATAAATCACCACACTTTTAGAAAACATATGTGGGAAATTCAGTATTTTCTATGATGTACAATGGAAAAGAATGCATTTTTTCTAAATCGCAGTCGAATACAACTTAATTCCCATTTTAGTATTCATACGACGTATACAGTTTATAGAGAACTATCCTTTTATATATATAGAACGCATCCCGTTTGATTGTTTTACACAATAAATGCGGCTTGTATCTTGTCCTCATTGAAGTCGTCAGGAAGTCAGAGACGTGAGGTGGTCATGGCGGAAGAAGAGGATGTTTTACTTGGTGATAACAACATGTCAAGTTCATTTGCTTATTCTTTCTTTTGTATATTTAACAACAATTCAGAATAAAGGAAGAAAAAAACTTTCATTTAAATTTTTAGATAAAAACTTACGACTTTGAAAAGAAGAAAAAAAAAAAAAAAAAAAGAAAGAAAGGAAAAAAAAAAAAAATATATATATATATATATATATATATATATATATATATATAAATTAATGCCGTGGGCCCGTAATACGGTAGACAAACGTAAAAACAAAATAAGAACTGTTATTTTATTTAACGGCCCTCTTCACTTACCATCGACGGAAGCCCGAGCCAATGTTATTCTATGGGGAAATTTTCTTTACAAGTAACTTATTCACTAATGCATATTTTTAAATTCTGTTTTCAAATTCAGAAAATTCTCAGCTGTTAAATTGACGGACCTTTTTTAAAAATGTATTTTTTTAATTTTTAATATTTATTCTGAAATTGCAATATAAAAAAAATTCACATATTGAAAATTCGTATTTTGCAGCTTCAAAATAAAATATAAAAAATTAAAAAAATAATTTTTTAAAAAACGTCCGTGAAGTGAACAGCTGAGAATTTTCAAAATGTGAAAACAGAATTTAAAAATATGTATCAGTTAATAAGTTATTTGCAAAGAAAAACTTCCCATAGAATAACATTAGTTTCGGCTTCCGGTGGCGGTGAGTGAAGGCCCTTAAGTTATTTTCATGATAATGAAAATGATGAAATTGCATGAAATTTCAGGGAAATGAGAAGTTACCAAATTAAATTATATATACATATTTATTTCCAGTGTAAAAACTTAAAGCTATTATTTACATTACCAAAAAGATATTTTAAAGTTATGTATAAAATGTGTCATATAAAGGGAAATAAGACGATAATCTGATTAGAAATTAAAAATATTTTTGTTTAAAGGACAATAAATATTACTTGAAATATCTATTTTATTTTTAGAAAGCAAAGAAGTTATCCAAATTATTTTGGAATAGCAATTTACATTTCCGACTTAATCGTAAAAAAAGATGCAAGTATTTTGCAAAAAAAAAAAAATAAAAAAAATAAAATAAATAAATAAATAAATAAATAAAAAAAAAAAATAAAATTAAATTTATGATTTTAACTCCAATTTGTATTATAAACAGCACAGTTAGTATCCAACAAAGTTATTTAAAAAATAATCCAATCAATTTTTATTAATAGAGATTATTATTATTTACTCATGCAATTATTGTAAAACTAAAAATAAATAACTGAGAAACGTGAAAATTGGTAATGGTAATTATAGTGTATATCCAGAACATACTGACACGTAATATAGATGTGTTACTTTGTCATCTACACTAAGTAATAAGAATGAATAAGTATTATTAAGAAATAAGAGTTTATTTTTTAAATGTCATCAATTGTAATTATTACAACAAGAAAACAGAATTAGCGTTCTTAACATTATTGTTGTTAATTGTTTTTGCAAATTTTACCTTTTATCTCAATTTTAAAAGAATTATTTATGGATACGAGATATGGTACGAGACTATGATACGTCGTCAAAAATGCACGAATTAAGAAGAAAAAAAAATCACGGTTATAATATCCAAATATTTTTCATTGCTCACAACTACACATATTAAAAATTCTCTTTAGATATGTGTTCAGAAAGCAAAACTGTTTCATTTAAGCAGAATGAAAAATACATAAAATAATCTGGTGTGTCAATCACACGACTTTCTCTTACCCTGCAATTTAATACTATAAGTACGGATTGGAGATTAAGGGTTAAGATAACGAGTACTGTTATATAAACCTGCTTCGGAACAGCTTTATTTGACAAATAATTCTGTCAGGGCTACTAGCATGAATACACTCACAAATAGTTGCTTTAGTTGCATTTAATGTTTGAAATAATAGCCACTCCGAATGAAATAGTAGCCAAAATAGTAGCACCCCTGTTGAAATAATAGTCTGGGATTAAAAAAATATATAAAAATATTTTAGCAGTTTAAGATAATATGGCCGAAAGATATAAAATAGACCTAAGAAATTACAAAAAGAAAACTGTAAAAGAAAACTGATACATGTATAAAGACATAAAACAGTTTAGATAGAGAGATTGAAAAAAAAAAAAAAAAAAAAAAAAAAAAAAAGTTGAGCTTTTTTTGAGACACTAATTTCCGAGACCTAAAACTGAGCTACTTTATCAGGATGATTAATAATTCTCCTGCAATAACCACAGAAAATTAAGAATTTGATGCAAAGCGATATCTAAAAAGGGATTTTCAAGAAAATAGTTAGAGCTATTTTTGAGATACTTTCACTAAACGTGGCAAACTCAATTGTCGACCGGAAAACAACAATTACACATGAAAGGATATCTAAAACGGAGTTAATATGGAGAGTTTTAAAAATATTTGTACAGTCGTTTTGTAAGAACGTCAAATTAACCTACTTATACACAAAGCCTATCAGTTTTCTGAACTAACGAACTAATACATATGAAATGAAACGACATCCAAGAGGGTGCTACGGTTTCACTTTTGGTTTCCAATGTCCCACTTCTGCTTTTCCAATTTTCACCAAAAGTTGGAAAAATCATCTGTATACTATACCCCCCCCCCCACACACACACACACTGCAACTGCCGAAAACCACTCTTTTGGGCACTGGCGACTTGAAAACATGTAAATCAGATTTAAACTCAGTTTTTTTTTTTTTTTTTGACTGAATACAATAAAATATTCCCATTACCTACGGTAGTCGAGCAATGGAAGTTAAAATGCAGTGAAGGCACAGAAAAAATAGCGGAAAACAAATTTTTGCTCAAAAAAGTCTATTTTTTCTGAAAATAGTAGCTTTTAAGCCACTTTAATACAAAAATAGTTGTCATAGTAGCCTGGGGTTGATTTTAGTACTAAATAGGTGATTTTTAGTCGCCGCTGGGAACCTGTTCTATGTGAGGAAGGGGGGGGGGGGCTACCGCCCCCTCAAGCCCCCGTTTCATTATCGTACATACATTTATAGAAAATTCAAATCTGTTCAAAAGTTCATTTAAAATTATTTAAAAAAAACTTTCACACGCATCATTCATTGAAACTTATCAATCTTGAACAAACATTTCTAGTAACAAACGTATTCACTTCAAAATACATCATGTGGTTTGCCTGAAATTATTTGTTTTTAATTTACTCCAACAGTGACAGGCAAAGATCAAACTATAAAACTTCGGTATTCAAGAAGACTCAAAACGTATAAATATACAAGAAACCAATCGATGTTTATCTAGCTTAAAACAATACATTATTTATCATATGACTATGAGGAATTAATTTCAATTCCATAGCAGCTTTACTGGACATGGTAAAATATTATAGTAAAGCACTTCCACTAACAAATAAAAAAGAATGTTATGGCTTAAATATTGGCAACCCTGTACATCTTCTGAAAATTATGTACACATCACACGTGCACATAAATCTAATCCTATAATAATAACACGTGGCACAACCTGAAATACTCTTCCATCAATTTTCAAGTATTGTCGCATTATAATCTAGTTCTGTTGTGTAGCCCTGTAAAAGAACAGTGAATGATTTCTATACCATATTCTACATAAAACATTTTTTACGCATATAAAAATATGTATATTCATTTCATTTGGTTTAGAGCAGTTTATAGTTGCTAAACTATTTACCTGCAATTTCCCCCACAGACGCAATGTATTTCAATTCTCTTGGGTGTCCCTGTACACGAACCATTTGCTTGATCTCAACGAAAAGCTTAGTGTACCATCCCTATATGATACACATTTAGAATACCAAGTTTGAACTTTCTGCTATAATTTGTTTTTAAGATATGCTGATAACGGACATACACACAGACAGACACACATACAGAGATAAACTGCTAAAAGCATGATTTTCGGATTCAAGGGACCTCAAAACGTGTAAACATAACTAAAATTCATGTTCGAAAATTTGACCCTAAAACAATACTTTCTCTACCTTATGGGTAAGAGAAACTAAAAATGGGCAATGTCACACCACAAATTTCATAAAATTCGTAAGTTTTTTTTTTTTTTTTTTTTTTTTTTTTTTTTTGGAGGGGGGGGGGATGATAGAAACTGTTTACCGAATTCTGGCTTTCTACGCTCCAAATCTTGTTTCCTTTGTTTGTTTGTTTTTTAAACCAAAGTCTGCCAAATTCTTATACGCGCACACTTCACCTGCTCCAGGTATGAAGTTCTGTTTTTCTAATAATTCATTTTCTTCTATTCAACAGAAGAAATTATTGGATTCATAAAAATCATCAACTTCCGGTTTTAAAGGATTTACACGCTTTGAAATGTTCTGAACAGGATTCGACGAATTTCAGAAATTGTCTGTTTTTACCCATCCATCTGTCTGGCTGTGTGTGTGTGTGTGTGTGTGTGTGTGTGTGTGTGTGTGTGTGTGTGTGTACGAGACAAAAGCTTTCTGCCAACCCTAATTCAAACACTAACGCACGAAATTTTATATAAATGTATTTAAGTGCAAATTAACATAACTTGCTTCCTATCAACTTTAGGTGCATACTGTTTAACAGGTGCAGAAATCGTCCCGTTTCATTATAATTTTTAATATAAAAGTATATTACAAAATTTTGCATAAATGTACCCAAATAAGATCATTTTTAACCATTCATTGGGGGGAAAAATAATAATTGTGGTAGTAACACTCAACCAGGTTAAAATTGTGTACGTAAGAGCATCTCTTCTTTGTATGGGAGGGGGGAGGAATTTCATTTAACCATTTAATGTTCACTACTTAATTTATTTTAAAAATTACTAAACTAATTTTAAAAATGGATTTTAAATACATAGATGATCATAAATATTTCAAAAATAAAAAATAAATAGCATCGTCCTTTTTAGAGAAATTTTTTATTTGAAACACCTGTGTGTTAACCTTATTAAATTCACATAATATTTAATTTAATAAATAAAACAATTTGTAAGTAAACATTATCGACTACAAAAACTCGTAAAAGTTGTTTCAGGTGAAAATAATTGTCCAGCTCTTCATTAAATGAAAAGAACTAGAAATGAGTCCATCATCAAACCAGCTGTTCGTACTCGCGCCCACTAAGAAATTTCAAGTGAAGCCTTTAGCTTCCTTTGAAGCATTATTTGTTAAATTTTGGAATAGTGCTGCCATCTACTGCACGGAAAAGGAACAAAAGTTTGAAAACTGATTAAAACAAGGGGAAATGTTAAACTGCTACATAAAAATTCTTAAATGATGTCAAATGTTTGGTTTCGCTGCAAAACCAATGAACGTTAAAGGGTTAAGGGGTGCAACTTTATTTTTCAGTTTTTAAATACTCAGTTTTATAAAAGAACGCATCAATGTTTTCAAAACGAACCGTTGAACCATGTATCCGTATAATAATACAAAAAAAAAAAAAAAAAAAAAAAAAAAAAATCTGTCTGTACTTCTATACGTTCAGCCCCTACTGAACATAGAAATACAAAAATTTACATACAGGTGCACAGAAACTTTTCTAAGGGGATTCTGAAAACATAATTTAAAACTTTTAATTAGTTGCGGAGATAAAAAATAAAACATCACTCTACGTCAATTAATAAACGACTCAATTCTGAGTTTTAGACGCATTTAAGGAGTGTTATATATAAATAGCCAAATAAATTAGAAATAATGCTTAAATATTTTCAAATTCGTTACCAAATAAAAGGGGTGATTTCCACTCTGTAAAAATTTTTTTTCTAAAATATTTAAAAATTTGTAAGATATTTGGGTACAGCAATGTTCCAAATTGGAAATTTCTGTTTATAACTCAAAATGGGTCAGAAAATATCTATTTTGAGTTTACAAAATTGTTATGTATGGTTCACTATCTTATTTCATACTTTTGTCCATAATAAATAAAGATGTTGTAGAAAATAATATATCACTCACCTCTTGGAAAAAAAAAAAAAAAAAAAATCTAACATGCGCAGATGATTTAAACAAAATGTAAACATTTCGTATGTATACGTATGTACACTGCAAAAAATAAACCCAAAACAATTCTATCCAAAATTGGTCTCGGATCCAATTTAGGTTGATATTTTGGGTTACGAACAGAATTTTTCAATTTGGAACATTGATTTACCCAAATATTTTACAAATGTTTACCTATTATAGATTTTTTTTTTTTTTTTTTTTTTTTTTTTTTTTTTTACAGTGCAGGGGGAGCAGCCCCTAATCGATGCGACAATTGGAATTTTTTTTAACTAACTAAAATAATGAAGTGTTGCCATTGAAATTTTATATGGCATTTATCATTCTACAGTGCCAGATATTTTAGCGGACGATTCTTCTGCTCGGGAATAATTGCCCCTACACTTCAAAACAAGATACAGGAAATAAAAAATAGTTTTTGAAATTCTTCAATTTTAAAGGAATTCAAGCAGAAATTGGTAATCGCCCCTTACTCCTCACTTGTCTATAGTTAAAACATCTAAAGAATCGCTTTAAAAATAAAATTTTTGACAGATTATATTTATTTAAATTAATTTTTCTATTATCTGTTTAAGTAAATTAAGAAAATTTACTTTTTTGGTTTCCCCCTATCAGCTGGGGAGTAAAAATACAATGTTGAAGTTTCGTAAAGTTTAGACGGATTTCAACAGAAATCGTTAATAGCCTTTGATAGATTAGACATTTTGAGTCTAAAGTGAATTGAAGTTAATAATATTTCAAGATATAATGAGTTGCTCAGAAAGTCATTTCGTTTTTTTCAGCAGAGGATTTATTTGTATTTTTTTCACACCTTCTTCACATTTAAGTTGCATTGCCATTACATATTGTAACAGCTGATATAGCAAGGCTTGCTTGTGAAAACGTTCTTTTTATTCTGCTCAATAGGTTTTGATTGGTGCCCTATCAAATAAAGAAAATCGAAAGCGACATTTTCGGCATATTTTGTTTTTGCTATCAAAAAGGCGAAAATACTGTTCAAACAAGGAAAAAAGTGTACAATGTGTATACAGAAAATTTATTTTAAGAACGCTAGTGTCAAAACTGTTTTACCAAATTTTGTTCCGGCAATTTTGACGTTGAAAATGCATTACGTTCTGGAAATCCAGTTAATGCTATAAAATAAAACACAAAGTATTAATTTACGAAAACTGTCAAATAACAGCTCGTGAGATTGCTAAGAAACCGATCAAAGTGGAGAATATATTATTCAATAAAATATTTATACAGTATATATATTAAAAAAAATCGTCTTTCATTTTCAAAGGAAAAAACGAAGTTATTTTCCGAACAACCCAATATATTTTTTTGGAGGATATATATACAAATTTAAACATGAGTAAGATAATTGTCATTTAATACTCAATCAGTAACACCGAAGTTCTTTATTAATAGATGCCCAACGATATATATATATATATATATATATATATATATATATATATATATATATATATATATACACACACACACATACATACATACATACATACATACACACACACACACACACACACATTATTTTGCCAACGCTGAAGAATTTCTTTTTAAACATGACTTATAACAAAACATAAGAAACAAAGCATAATAGTAATAAGAAAAAGTAGAGCGACGGATACATTTTGTTAAGGTTTTAATGTTCAACAGAAACTGAGCTATAGCCTTTACTTAAATGGTTGAATATGTAGAAGAGCAGCACCCCCTTCCGAACGATAAACACCAAAATATGATCAAGATTAATTTATTTCATATACACAAAGTTTAAATGGTTGCTGTTTATTTTTTCTTTCTTAAAATAAAATTGCACAAGATTAAATTATTTTAAGGGAGCATAAAAGCACCGCCTGCTGTCCAATAGCACATAAAGTTTAAGCTGTTTTTGATTAAATCTTTTTTGACTTAAAATAAAATTACACAATTTATATATATTTTTTTATTTTCAAAGTTGTACAATTTTTAGGGGGACAGATTAAGGGAATGTAAGCGCCACTGAGTGGGAGTTTGTCACGGTCAGAATTTTCAAAGGTCGTTTTCACGGCGACCGAACAGGTACTTCAAGGGAAAGGACAGGTGAAGGGTGGCGCCACTCATCAGGAATTTGCTACAGTTAGAATTTTCAATAATCGTTTGCACGATGAGCGAACAGGTTATTTCACATCATATAACGTAGAGAGTGAGCCGCAGTCACCACTGAGTGAGAATTTGCTATAGAGAGAATTTTCAAAGGTTAAGGTTATTATCAGTGAAAAAACTGTTGAAGGTTTTGATACAGGGAGTAGACGCCACCAAGCAGTAGTTTCATACAATCAGATTTTTAAAGAATTGCGAACTAGTTGGTCGCCGAAGACGGCTAGTTTTCATTAACTTAAAACAAAGTTATCTTTTTTCTTTCATTAAAAAATAAATAAATAATCGGGAAAAACTGCATTTTTTTAAGATGACGTCTAGGGTACAAATTTGACTTTATATATATATATATATATATATATATATATATATATATATATATATATATATATATATATATATATATTTAGGGTTGTACTTTCCTGAGTTTAAAATAATTGAACCCACCAAGGAAAATAGTTTTGATAAATAGTAATTTTAATATATAATTTTGCACCGCGTGAAATTTTGTAGGAAATTACAGAAAATGTTTTTGTGATAGTTACAACATATTACCTTTTGTTTTGGAGATAATGATGGGAGACTCCTGGCACAACTTTAGAGAAAAATTGACTTGATTAATTAACTTGATATAAATATTCCTTGCTAGTACGCCCTTTACAACGACAGTTGGGTAATGGAAGTAATAATAATAAATTCATAAGAGAATTTTACAATCACTACATTATTAACTACAATTTACATTATTTGCAATTATTGCATTATTAAACATTTTTTATCATTTTAATTGGCTATGTTCATTTTTTTTTTTCATAGTGTGTAATGTAAACACCAATTTACAAACGATTATTTTCAGTAAAGCGAAGTTTACTTAATTTAACATTAATGTTTGCAGAGAGCCTTAACTTTTGCATATGTAAGAAAAACAAATACATTTTTATCGCCATTTAAAAGATAATTTAACTGTCTATTTTTCAAACACATTTTTTTTTTTTTTTCTTAATTATTGAGTATAGACTACTTATATAAATAAAAAACATAAAATGAAAAATAAAAGTTTTTATTTTCTATTTTAGCTTTTATGCAAATATTGGTTTAATTTTACTATTATTTAAACATGTTTTATTAACCTGCTTCTGCAAATATATTCAGTATTTATATTTACTCATTCCATCGTTATTAAAATATTTACCATTTCAGAGTAATAATTTTCATAACATACTTAAAAATTCATTAAACCGGAATGCTATACCATCCTCAAATTGAAATTTATATATTTATGAAAAAGGAAAAATTCTCTTTGTTCGGCATTGAAATAAATATTAAACAGAAAGGGAAATTTCTAATTTAACCCTGAGAGAAACTAAAATATATTGAGGAAATCAGAAGAGTGTACAGACGGGGGGCGATCTATATCTAAATTACACACTTTTCCTTCGGGAAAACTATACCTAGGAAGTTAGAAATATTTGCTGCTGCAAGTTATTTATTAAGTCATTGAAAAGTAAATTATTTTGTTAGTAAATTAAAAACATTTACTTACTGTATTAATATTTTAAATGATTATTCTACCTTAAAAGCTATAAATATACATATAATCATTAGAAAATATTCTTTTTTAGTAGTCTACAAAATTCATACAATTTTATAAATCGCATTATCATGTGCATTATAAAAAATAAATAAATAAATAAAAAATCAATCTAATTATAATTAATATATATACACACAGGGTGAGTATAATTAATGTTACGGTTTCAAAACGCTATAATTTTAAAACTACCCATCAGAGCGATTTGATATTTTACCAGAGCAATCGGGAGGCCATGAAATTTTGTTTGGGGGAGGAAAAAAGTAGTTACACCATGTTCCTATAGATGGCGTTGTCAGGGTAATGTCAGGTGAAACGACTAAATGGACTCATTAAACACAGGGATGTTGTTAGCAACACAATGGAACAGCAGGAAACAATAGACTTCAAAGGTTTACTACAATGTTTTTAGCAAAAAGACAAGAATACGTGTTTACAGCGGAAACAGTCATAGTGAAGAGAGAAAAAGGGGAGCTTCATAAAACAAATACTTTACGGATAATTAACGGCACATTTTGGAACATATAAAGAATTTGCTGTTTGTATTACAATTATACTTTTTCCTTTAGCACATTTGGTATATAATAGACAACTAGACCTATAGTTACAAAGATTTTAGTTTCAAACCATATTAAATGAATTCAGTGTTACAATGCATAATTATCTTGTATATTTCTTCTAGAGCAATTTTTGTTTTGGCTCTCCTGAAAAGTTATTAATTTTGAGTAATCTTAATTATGAGATCGAAGATATGTGTCCAGTTTTGAGTTTTGTCTAAACTACTTACGTAAAAAAAAAAAAAAAAAAAAAAATCTTTCAACAAACAGAAACACTGCAATTAAAAATAACTTTTAAAGTAGGCTCAAAAAAAAAAAATATATATATATATATATTTAGAGCTATAATGAAGTCAATTTTACCCTGCAAGTTTACTTTTTCACAAAGTTTCATATCAATTTTAATATTTACGCATGAATTTATTTTCGTTTCAAAAAACTTTAAAATCAACTCGTAAATATTTTTAGCAACAATTAAAAATTAAAATAAAGTATGTATTTTTGTTTATAAAGGGCTTCTTCAACTTTTTCGATACTGTCCGTTTCTTTACTCATTGTTATTAATTTTCTTTTCTTTTCTTTCTTTTTTTTTTTTTAAGAAAATGAAATTCTGGCAAAAGCAGAATTCAATTTAGTACGGAGGATTATTATTATTATTCAAATTATAACATCGTTTTCAAATTATTCAATTATATTTTCGATAAATTTTCGATTTTGATAAATGTGCAACCATCGTAAAACTGGAGACAACGTTTAATCCGTAAATTGAGACTAATAGTCCTCCGTACTAAACAATAAAAAAAAAAAAGTAAATTTCCTGTAAATAATTACAAAATGTATGCAAGTATTCCAGAAAACATTATCATGCTCAAAGTAAAAGATTTGAACATATTAGATTCTCATTAACTATATTCAAATTTTAGTCCAAGCATGTTTTTAAAATTAACGCTTCTAATAAATTGAGCACGTATTCATTCAATATTAACTAATACTGTTTCTTCATAAAGTTCACTTATCACATTTTTAAAGTATTGCAGACCAGAATGTAAAAAAGTTGATGAAAATCTTCAGCTTCATTTCACGTACTAACAAGCTCTAAAAAGACACGAATCGGTAATTTTATTAACGAAATAGTTTTGTGAAGAGCACTTGAAATAAATTTACAATTTTTAACTAGTAAATTAAAAAAAAAAAAAAAAAAAAAATGTGTAAAAATCTACATTTCCTTATATTTCCTTAATTCCTTTTCCTGCAAACTACTTATATTCACTTCCTTTTCGAGAAATACTATTTTTTTTTTCTTTGCAAATATAGCAGGCTCTTTTTGAAATTTTATAATGAAAAAACAGACTACATAGTTAAATTAATATTCACTAATTAACGCTCTTACTATTAAAAAAAAGTTACCTCTCATTTTCGCACGAAAGTTTTTGACGTTGAATTTTCATAATTATAACTACCAGCGTTTATTTTTCCAGTTGAAAAATCATTCACTACTTGTCAAATATGCCTAGAAAGTTCATAACGTATTTAAAAAAAAAAAAAAAAAAAAAAAAAAAAAAAAACGTTAAACTTGAAAAAAAAAAAGTTAATTCTCATTTAAAACATATAACTTTTTTAAAAAGATGGTTAATACTACATTTTTAGTGTGAATTGAAATAAGTCCCAAATTATTAATAATTTCAGCCACTTCACCAAGTTCATTTAACATATCTCTAAAGTAATGCGGTCAAGTGCGGGTAACAACTGATTAAATCTTTCATTTTAAGCCATACTAGGGAACTATTCAAAGAGATAAATCTTCAAATTTTAATTCCGGTGACAGTTTTAGAAAGAGCTCTTCAAACAGCTCTGCTGCTTCCCCAATTAGTTCTCATTTTTAATTAAGTTTTAAATTGACTTTTGAAGGTATTTTTGTTCACTTCATATTTTTAAAACTATTTCTGAGAGTAAATGATGTATGCGAAATTAGGTCAATTGGGGTGGAATTTCTGTAATATTTTAAAGAGACTGCATGATATCAGAGTATTGCGGAAATATATCTGTAAGATTTTGTGAAAATTCTCATATTTTGTTAGATATAGAGAGTAATGAATTTCAAATTAAATTTGAGAAAATTTTACATATTAAATACTATTTCTATAAATGATGAAGGGGACATTAAAATTATTCATTGTGAGTATTTGTTATGACAAATTACCCTACAATAATTATATATTTGCTAATAAATTTAGATACATTGTTAAAATACCAGCATTCGTATTTTCAATATATAGGTAATTACTCTGATATTTAATTGTCCACTATGGTTTATTTATATTTAAAAAAAAAAAAAAAATTCAAAATTATATTTTAAGATTTACGATATTTAATTGTGCACTATGGTTTATTTATATTAAAAAAAAAAAATTCAAATTATATTTTAAGATTTACGTTACATAACATTATCATGTGCCAGACTCTCATTCTCTTTTGGAAATTCTAATTTTATTTGGAAACTAATCAGTATTTCACCTAATTTAGGCATTGATTTCATTTTAATTACTGGAAGTTTTCTTTTGTTAGGGGTCCGTATAGAAATTTAAATTTTGCAATTGTTGAAATCAAATACCCTAAAATTATTTATTTCCTTAAATAAATAGATAAAATAAAGCTTTTTAAACATTTCTTTACAACATTTTGCATCTGTCTAAAATCAATATTTAATAAATTAAGACTATAGTTTTTATTTCCCTTTTTTTGCTCATTCCGTTTAAAAGGTGATTCATTTGAAAGTTTAGTTTGGATTGTCACTTTACAGCTTTTTTTTTTTTTTTTTTTTTGGGGGGGGGGGGGACACACAAGAGCTAATGAGATTAGGACCTACTACTTAAAGTGGATTCCGACCCTCCCCCCCCCTACATACTTGAACTAGGACTCTTGTACCAGGACCTAATGACAGAACGCTAGATAGTGTGGTGTAGGGTTTAATCCTTTCGTTCCTAATTTTTAACATCCACAAAACAATATATTTCATATCTAGTCATAAATATATTTCAAAAGGAGAAAATATAAATAATTTTTAAAAATAGGAGTACTCGAGTACGAATTAACATAGTTAACAAAGAAACAAAGATGTGTTTATTTCTGTACTCTAGTGGTAAAGGACAGTGTTACAAAACTGAATTTTTTTAGGAATGATATTATAATGAAATTAATTAATGACATTGGCCATGAGTAAAGAAAATGGATATGGTTTTAAGTTCCACTGTCCTACCTCCTTTATGGTAACTGGGCATAATGCCTAATGCATTTATATAAAGCCAAAAATGCACATTAAGGAATATGGTACTAACTCTTTGCACAAAATGGACACGGTGTCCTTTACCCCTGGAGCACAGATTTGTTCTCAATATGATGCCACTTAAAATCGTAATTTTTCAATAAATAAAAAATATTAATATTTTGAAAAACAATTACACAAATTATACACAAATTATATACAAATTAAAAACATTATAAAACTGAAACAGTTAATTCTCTTAATTTGCCCAAAAATGGAAACTGATTTCGATATTATTATTTCAATAGAGTAAAACATCATTTCATGCACCAACAGGGTAAGTGAAAGCATCTAATATACACATTTTCGGTTGGAAAATGTATATACATAATAATATATATGTATATAGATATTAATATAACTTGAACAGATATCAATATTATCCATTGTGAATCAGTGGGAGTTTTAGATGGTAATAAACAAATGCTTAAATATTATGATTCCAATTGACATCACGGGGAATGAAGGGCTAATTACCGATTTTTTACTCGATTACTCTAAATCAAGGCGAGATGTGAATCACTTAAATGGCCTTTCTAAAGGGTTTTAGCTCACATTTTTGTGAGAAAACTATAGAAAACTTTTAACAACAAGGCTGACGAGTGCGACACGAGTTAAATAGATGTCAGAGCGCTAATCATTCTAGTAGCGGAGAGGCATAATTTAGCTTAATAATCACATCACCTGATAAAAAGATTTGAACAAAATGTGCTTTGAGAAAACGTGTTTTCCATATTTATGGAGAGTTATGAATAAATCACTCTAGACTTATTTTTGAGATTCGATGATTTAACGTTACAAAATATCAGAAGTATTATGTATGCATTCAAAAGAAAAATAAAGTTGTACTTGAGGTAATGTTAAAGAGTGAGCTTTACACACTATTCGAGTACATGTTTAAGAAGGTAAATAATTTATGATCATATAAAATCATACATTTCTGAATTTTTGACAACTCGCTTATCTGGAAGATCGGTAACTAGCATTACAAATCAAATTGGGTGTAAACAAAACAAATTTATAATTCTAAAAGAATTTTAAATTATAAATCAAGTAAACTTTATAAAAGATTTCGATATTAATTAAAGTTGTAGTTACGGGGGAAACAAATTGCATTTTTCTTTTCTTTTCTCTTTTTTTTTTTTTTTTTTTTTTTTTTTTTTGGGGGGGGGGTGAAGTTACACTTTTAAATATATATATATATATATAATGTATATTGATATTTAATAATAATTGATATTAATATAATATAATATATATATATAATCCTTTCTATTTGATCCTAAACACCTTACAGCAAAATATCAGCTTTCTGGGATAATGTTGACGCGTACCGAATTGACGGGATAAAGTTAATATCTATACTAGATTTTCTCCGTCAATTCGGCATGTCCCTTATCCCAGGGAGCTGATGTTTTGCTAAAGAGTGTTTAAGGTCAATGAAAAAAAAAAAAAATAGATTGTACGCGTATCGGATTTAGAAAAAAAAAAAAAAAGTTCCTTTATTTAAGGAACACTCTAATATATATATATATATATATATATGCATATATATATATATATATATATATATATATATAATACTTTATTTCAAAAATTTTATTTTTGCTTTATTGGAGTCTGTTTAAATCTGATTCATCAATCCGGAAAAGCGGTTCCCAAATATATATATAAATACGTAATGTAGCAAATAAAAAAATATTTAACTTTATTCAAATGCTATTGATTAAATACATAAGTAACACAAAGCAGCTGCAAAATTTATTTTTGACAGCATTAATAAGAAAAATCAATTAAGAGTATAACTTATTGAATGGCTTCACTTATGGAATAAAAATAACTTTTAATCTGCTTTATTTAAAACCTTGACTAGATACATAATTTCATTTTGCTTTTTATTTTTCAAACTACAGTAATGAAAATTAAGCAAATACATTGCACTAGTTCTGCCGAAAATCCTTTTTATACAATGATAAACTACCTAAAGGTTAATTTATTCTAAAGTACGATGGTAATTAATAAATAATTAGTTAGCAAAAATTAATTAGCAAATACGTTTTACTGTTCAGACATAGGTGATTAATGTTGATATCAGATGACCAAATAAATGTGTATAACCAAAGATTATATAAGATGAATATAATCTAAGATTACTGAATAAAAGCTTAAATTAATATTTCTGTACTGATAAGTATAAAGGATTTGAGTCCAAAAATGTAGTCAGACTCAGAAAAAAATTCTCTATCGATTGGTAAAAAAGATTTAAATCCATGTCATATTGTCTTTGAGAAAATCCAATGGTAAAAATAGATTCAAGTCAGAAATTAAGCATTAATCATTGGTATAAAATATTTAATTCAAATTTTTCCTTTTATTAAATGAAGGTTGACAATTACTGAATGGTAAAAAGGGTATAAATCAACATAATCCCTTTTTCCTAATCGATTCTTCTGATTAGTTTTTAGTTAGTTTACCTTTATTTTTCGTCTCCTGAAAAATCAAAAATATGGACTTAAATCCTTTTTACTTATCATTACAGATTTATGGGTTTCAAATTTTAAAGATAAATAAGAAAAGAAATGAAATGCGGAAATTTCACATGGGTTTGCTAATATATATATATATATATTTCTATAAGACATTCAGACAGATTTTACAGATCAGTACAGATTTACTTCCATGAAATATCAGAAAAAATTAGTAAATTGATAGGAACTTCCACTCAGAAATGATCAATTTGACACTGCATTTAAAATAACCTTTGGTAAAACAAAAATATTTTAAAGCTTTTAAAATTTGAATAGACCAACATTAATAATTATTACAAAGATATATATATATATACGTGTGTGTGTGTAAAAATAATGTAAATTTGAACAGATAGCCCAACTAAAAAATCTGCAGAAAAACTACAAAATAAATGCCGACAGTTTGAAAGTATTTGGAACAAAAATTATAAAAAATGCAGAATAACTGCAGTTTAGGAGCAAAAAAATTGCAGGTAAATCCCCCCCCCCCCCCATTAAACTTATTATTGTTCCAAACACCTTGAGATTTTCTGGTGTTTTATACAGTTCTTTTCATAGGTTTTTTTTTTTTTTTTTAAGACTCTTTTTAGCTGGGAAAATCCACTTACTTTATAGAATTTGTTGCATAAATTAAGGATTTCTCGTGCGTCCTCCTTTAAAAAGCCTGCAATTCCCAATTTTCAAAAGGTACGGTGACCCACTTAAAATGGTTTAATTTATTCTTTTACCACATTAAAAATAATAATAATTATCGTTGTTATAACTTTCTAATAATCAGTTCTCTAGTTTTTGAATACCATAATTTTATTCAAAAGAAAAAAAAAAAAAAAGAATTTTTTTGGATAAATATTTTATAATTTTTTTTATAAAATATCGTTTATGTAATGATGTTAAAGTACTCGGCACGGAAGACGATCCCCCCTCCCCTTTTTTGGGGGGTGGGGAGGTAAATTTGATATTTTAAATCTTTTCCTTATTGGTGAGTGTAGGTATTTCTGGCTCATAATGAGTATTGCGGATGATTTCACATCTCTTAAATATTGCTCGATCTATCTACATATTTTGGTTCGTATGGATAGATTTGGCATATAATCATATGTTTTTCTTGCATTATATAATCTTGTAACATTATATATTATCATTTAATTTCAGTTAAATATACATAAATACGATTTTTTCTTATATATCTTAAAATATTTTCAATTACCTTGAATAAAGAAGGCATCTTAGGATGACTATTTTTTTATCTGATTTTCTTAATAAATAATCGGTGGAATAGCGCCAAATTGCCCAGATTGGCATCTAAATCCAAGATACATCGATTTATATGCCCATTTTTATAAGTAGAAAAAAAGCTTTAAAGATGTGTGAGATATTCCATTGAAGTAGGATTCAGTAACTACAATGGAGTTTTTAAAATGAAATGACATCAGTTGATTAAATAATAATAGCGATTTAAACTAGAAATAGCAAATGGAAACGAGGTATATAACACTTTTTTCAATTGAAACCCTTAACCCATAGTCAGTTGCAATGAAAAGATTTGGGCACGCACTATATAAAAGCCAGTTTTATTCGATCTCACATGAGGGGACGAGAAAGATTATACAATATAAACATTAGATGATTTCTTTTTCTTTCTTTTTTTTTTTTTCCTGAGAAAACAAAGAACAAAAATTTACAGACACAACAAAATATGAGAGAATCTGATCCAATTCGCTTTGTAGGTCAGAAGAAAGCAATACCAAATCCCTCGACTGAATATTATTTCATTTGGAAATGCGAAATGACATATAATGCTACATCTTGACTGCCTTATGAGGACATCAGTAAAGCAATACATACTTCAAGGTCATGTTATACATTCAGAAACGTCGGAAATGTGAAGTAAAATGATTGATTTCCAACGATGGTAATTGATAACAACATAAGAATAAATTTAACAAAGATAGCGATAGTGGAAATTAAAAAAGAGTATATATATATGTATATAAACTTCGGCCGCTTTCGTGCATAGAGAGAGAATTGTACGTGAGAAATATTTTCTAATGCGTTTTTAAAAGGTTCAAATGTTGTTAAGATAAATAAACTTTTTTTTTTTTTTTTTTTTTTAAGAAAACTAACTATAAATTTAGCAGAAAAAAATCTCCATAGGTACTCATAACGACGGTTTGAAGCATTATTTCCAAAAGTGTGTCCTGTACCCTAACAGCACAAAATGTTTCAGAAACTTAACAGTTATATGGCATGGAAACATTGTAAATATTACAGAAACGTTCAGTTAGCTTTCCGATAACTTTCATAAACGTAGAAATGTCCGCGATCGTAACAAAAAAATCAGATACGTAACAGAAATGTTTCAATCATATAACAGAGAGAACTTAGAAAAGGGCGAATGTTTCAGAAAGGTATAAGAGAGCATATCAAAATGTGTTACGTTTTTGAAAGTTTGTAAGCATTTTGCAATATAACTGAAACATTCTGGATTAGGCTATAAGTTCAATGTTTGAGTGGAATGATATTCGTGGGTATACAGTAAACTCCTACCTGTTAGGCCGACTATCGTTAACCATGGATTATAAAGACAGCTCAAGTCTACCAACTTTAAAAGCATGCCTTTCCTTTTTAAAAATGGCTTGAAATTGCAACATAATTATCATAGAAAAATTTTATTGTTTAACACACAAAACTAACACAAAATAAGACAAAAATTGCATAAATTATAATGACTCATATGGATAGAAGCAAAGCGAGACAGAATTAGAAAAAAAAAAAAAATGCTTTATAGAAGATTTATTTATTTATTTATTTATTGCTATATTTTTTAAAATCAAATAATTTTTAAGTTAACCAATGTGAATTACCATGCTGTATAAGAAATTTAAGAAAAAAATTAGAGAAAATATAAAAATTTTAAATAAGCATATTAAAAAGCATTTGCGAATCCATTATGATAAAAATAATAACAATAAAATACATTTTTTAATACTACATTTGTATTTCATTAAATTACAAAATTTCAGGAATTATATATTTATATATTTCTGATTGGCCATTTAAATAGGTTTGTACAGCAATTCAGCATTGTTATTGTATGAAAAATTAATAGAAATATGCAACTGTAAGTTCTTTCAGAGACTAAAATTTTAATTATTTAAATTCCCAAATTTTTTGTTCTAATGGATTAAATTTGATGTCAGAACATAAATTTTAACGTAGAACAAGAATATTGTAAAAATAAGGTGTTGCTCTTACAAAAATAAATTAATAAATAAATAAGCTAGTGTAAATCTTCATAAGAAAAAAGTAAAAATCTTAGATTAAAATAAAATATTTAATTTGGTAAATTAACAAGTATTTTCCCTAAATTCTCCGATACTATAATAATATGTTAATTATTTTACACAGATTTAGAAGAAAAAAAAAAAAAAAAAAACTTTTGTTTTATAGATATTATCTATATATATTTATATGAATGATTCGGGTAATTCATTCATACAATACAGAACAGCGATTTCGCGCTAAAAATTATAATTGTAGCCTTTAAAAAATAGGAAGAGTAACTCCTTAATGCTAAATTCATTATGGGTTACTAAATATTTTTATGAGAAAAAATATTTATTTTTTCTTATATCTAAAGTTTGTTAAGTGTTGAATAATACACGATAGAATGAAGAGATGTGTTTTATAGAGGTTGAATGTTTGGACATAGTTTTTACCTTCTAGATTACAGGATTAGCAGTTAAAACGGAAAAGAAAAAGTGTAATACTTTTTGAGTATTTGGCATATTTATCTGTTAAACACCCAGTTTAAGTTTACAGATAAACAGAAAACACTTACTTTCCATAGAAAATATCAATATATGTCTTTGGCGAAGAGTACTGGATACTATGATGATCCGACATTTTTTAATGGATTTTGATTATTTAATATCTTGGGCATTTTAATCCATAAAAGTAATTTGCTTTAGAATTTTATATCATATATATATATATATATATACAGAGAGAGAGAGAGAGAGAGAGAGAGAGAGAGAGCCCTCTAGCGGCAACGGTCGGCTCTCGCTCTCTGATGCATTGATTATACAATATTAGTGAAACTATCCCATTTGTGAAAGGTTCAGGGTCGGCTGTAGTGAAAGTGTATTAAGACTGAATAATTGTGCATTAAGAAAATGTATTAAGACTGGAAATTAAAAAATACTACCTTTTTTTGGTGCAAATGTGCGTATCTTATGTTGTATTATAATTAAATATTATTAAAGTATAGGTTGTAACATGGTTATTCTTCTCTTATAATAAAATTTCCTGCTTTTATGATCAGTCTCAAGTAAAATTAAATACTCATCACTGTAAATTTATTATTGCATGATCTTTTTTCTAAAAACTGTCATCTTTTCATTCCATTTATCTGGTTATCATTTTTAATCAGTTAAATTGAGATAGATCATTCTCGATCGTTTATTTTATTAATTTTCCATAAAATTTAATTATATCTATATATATATTAAAAAAAAAAAAAAAAAAAACAGAATTTTAAACATCTTTGGAAACAATTTTACGAAAAATATAATATAATATAAAAATAAATTCAGTAAAAAGAGCAGCGGACTAGAATAACTGTGGAACGCATTAAAATTTATTTTCTTTGAACTTTTCCTCTTCTTTTTTATCGTGTTTCAAAAAAATGTTTACAGAATCATCTTACATATTTTCCCTGAGGTATCTTCCCACACGAGAATTTTAATACGTCGATACCATACTATGTTGCTTCTATTTTTTAAATAAATGTGCTCATGAAACAGTGATGAGTTTTATCATAAATATTTCGTTGAAAAACATTTATTTTAGATGTTGTGTTCACGAAAGCTTATAAATTTTATACACCGGAGGAATAGCGTGTAATAAAAGAAGCATGTCCTTTGAAAAAGCGTACTAGAAGAGGAAGATATTTCTTCAATAATCAAAAGAAGTAAACAATATTTTATGACACAAACATGAGTATGAAAAAAAAAAAAAATGAATAAAATTGTAATGAAATTAAATGAAAAAAAAATATGGTGCATGATCATTATTTAATACAAAAGAATATTTGTTTTTAAATAACTATGAAATTTCTATCATTTTATGCAAAAAGTTTACTGCATGCTAACATGTATTTACTATGAGAATATAGACTCTATAGCAAAAAAAGTGTGTGTGTGTGTGTGTGAATTTTTCTTTTTAAATTTTTTAAAGTTAAAACGGGCTTCTATTTGATAACTTTTGAACCAATTATCCGTTCGAACAAAAAATTTCGGTGTTGTATACATTTTGTCCTAATAAGCACACCAAGTTTCGTACCGACCAGTTAGACGGCATACTTTTAACAGCGAATTAAAATTTGATATAACATGACATCCATTTTATTAAAATAAATTCGTGGTCTACAACATGTTTTTTTTTTGGAGTGTTCGTACCACATATGGTTCGGGAGACGTCTTGCTTAATATTATATAAGATTGTTATTCGTTTCAATTTTTCTCTTCAAGTTTTTTTTTTTTTCTTTTTTTAGTCTAAACCATACAGAAATATATTTACATTTTTCTCCTCTAAAATTCGTATGCACGTTTACCCTGAGGTTGAGGAAAATAATTGTATTTTCTATCTTATATTTTAAGTCCAAAAGAAAACATTAAACTTGAACTATCCATCTTTTGGATAAAACACAACATTCATTCTATTCTACATTTTTTTTTTCTTTTTCTAAAAAATAACTATTTTTATTTCGTGCAAGTTCAAAACATTTTATTTTAATGGAAGCGTTACGCATAGAATCTGTGAATCAAAACAGGTAAAGCACTTTTAACTTTAAATTAGGAAAAAATCTGATTTTAAATTAGAGATGCAAAAGCAAAAGTTTATATTTATCTTTGGAAAATTGTATTTATTTCCTTATAGAATTTAGGAAAAATTATTTTTTTTTTTTTTTTTTAATTTAAACAGCACGTATTTTATTTAATATAATTAGTCAGATTAATGCAAAATATACTATTGAAAATTCGAATTAGTCTGCATCAGCTAATGAACAAAATATATAATAGTGATTTCTAATGAGATTTTGCAGATTTGTTTTTAATTCATTTAGGGTTTTTTTTTTAGGAATATTTTTTTGGGAAAACAAAGAATATATTTAGACACTTATTACTATGACAACCAAGACTCCAGCGATTTTTACTTTCATTAGCTTCCTCTAGATTTCTTATTAACGTATTATTATCTATATTTATATAAAGGAGTAAACTCACTGACTCAACACAGCCGTGGCGATTCCACGAGAAACAGAGTCAAATTTTGTGTGCAGGTTGATTTTAGGACGGAGCCTCATTAAGACGAAATTTTACGCCCCCCCCCCATTCCCCCAAGGAGGAGGCAGAAACTCTTAGTAACCATAACCTATTTCCAAATTACTTCACAGTAAGGAAATTGCAGGTAGAGAGACTAGACCTGAGTACAAAGAAGCACATTTTCTACAATTTCATGATTTTTGAAGCGGGAAGGTGGAAAATTTCACAAAATCCGGATTTTAGAGTGGAACTCTATCAGTAACGGTGCATAAATGTTGAAAATGGCCGTATTTCTTCTTTGCGATATTTCCAAAAACCTATGTTTGTTTTTTTGCGAATTTCAATTTTTCGAGGAGAACTTATTAGGGGGCAAATTGAACCCCCTTCCCCTTTTGTCGCTGAATTTGTGCTGAAGTAAAGTATTACAGTTATAGTCGCGTGTGGATTGTTTATGTGCATTCAACACCTACTGTAAAGGGGTTTTGCGAAATCCCCTCTTTGAAGGCAGGAAAGGGGTAATAAAAATTTTCCCAATCGTAACTTTACTTTTAAATTATCTCAGTAAATTTAATTTTTATGTGTAGGTTGGGTATGTTTACCCAACATGCACTGCAAAGAGACTTTGCGAAGTTTTTTCTTTTCTTGCTTTAAGAGCGGGAGGGGGGGGGATAGGTTTTCAAGCGTAATTCTGCTCCAAATTATTTCAGGAAAGTGATTCTTTTTATGTGTCAATTAGTTATGTATATCCAACACAAAGATTTTGCGAAATTCTTCCCTCCACGCCTCTCTTAAAAAGTTAGAGGACACAATCAATGTTTTCATGCGTAATTGTGCTCCAAATTATCTTAGAAAGGCGATTTTTCATGTGTGGGTTGTAGTAGAAAGATTTCACGAAATTCCACACCCTCTTCCCCTTCTTTAAAGCCAGGAGAAAAACACGTTTTCAAACATAATTTTGGTCCAAATAATCTCAGGAAGCCGATTTTTTTTATGTGTTGGATGATTATGTGTACATAACATGCATTAAAAAGTGCTTCTGCGAAATTACTTACTCCCCTGTCGGAGCGAGGGGGATTTAAAAAAAAAAAAACACGTTTTGAAGCTTAACTTTACTCCAAATTACCTGAGATTGGCGAGTTTTGTTATATGAGTGTTGGTTAACGGTACTCAATATGCACTTTGATGGAATTTCGCGAAATTTTTTACTCCACCCACGACGGAGAAGATAATAAAAAAGCGGGTAAGGCCCTGTCAAAGACAGTGAAAATCCGAATTCGTCATGTATCTGGCCAGAAAACCAATATCTAAAGCAGGAGAAACTTTAATCGAGGTTTCTACTGAATTATTACCTTTTTTTTTGGGGGGGGGGGGATATTTTATTAATAATTATATATAATTTTGAAAATTCATTTAAATATAGTGACCAGAAAGCGTACAAAGCCTTCTAAGTTTATATATAAAATAATAACCAGGGACGTAGTACTATAAAATAAAAATAAGTACAGCTCTACACATAATCTAAGAGTCATTTCAGTCACTGTCTATCAGTATATTTTGCTTCATTAAACAAATTCCTAATGTAATATCTACAGTCTATCTTGTGTATATACTAAAAGATGCACTGAAAAAAAAAATAATAACGATTTATTTACTTTGCCAATGGTTTTGGTTCAGTAATGAAATAAAATTATTCGATTAACCTAAAGAATATGTTTCAAAACTGAGTAACTGCTACTAGATAATTCTATGAACTGCGACATTGCTTTATATGTATTCAACCAATGAGTGAGCGAGATGCTCAATAAACAAAACTGTGTCAATCAACAAAATAATATTGATTATTTAACACGTTAATCGCCATGTCAGTCATATGTGTCTGACGCATTTTTAACTAGGAAATAACCCTAAAAGGAATATGATATACGCCGAGTAATTATTAACACGTTAATCGCCATGTCAGTCATATGTGCCTGACGCATTTTTAACACGCATTTTTAACTAAACTGTCTAATAAAGTTACCATGGTCCATGTGAAAATTTTTCTGATATTATCGTGGCGATTAACGTGTTAAAGATAATATTTTTTGAATCAATAAAACAGTTTGTTTAAAACAAAATAATTTGGTTAAAGGTAACAAAAATTGTGTTATGTCTATATAAACAAAAAGAATTAATTTAACATTTTTGTTGTTTCTGCACGTAAAAAGGTAACAATTACTTGCAAAGATGTGTGGGGGTAGGTGTTGGGTTTACGTCCGATTGTCTACTGCATAGACTAAGTCCTAGGTCATGTCTTTTATGGAGGGGGTATTTCTACGGGTCCCACCTCTTCTTCACGCAAGTTTTCGATAACACCATGAAAAATCTCTAAACTGCAAAATCGAATCTGCCAAGATAGGGATAATTTCCTAGGGCAAAATTAGTCAGCTACAATCAATCAGCTACAAAGACAAGCATTGATTGGAAATAAACTTCAGAGTTTCTTTAAATTGTTTTTAAAGTTTCACTGTCTTTAAACATACCTACCAAGTAAGAAATTTTCTCGATTTTATTTTAATTAAAATTACTTTTACCTCACCTCATAATTATTTCTAAGCAATATAATAACTACGTAATAAAAATCAGGTTGGTTGGTTGGTTGTAGGATTTAAGGCCGATTGACTCCTGATGTGTCCTAGGCCTAGAGGGGGAATGCCCTCCATGGGGGTCTTTCTAAGGGGTCCTAGCCCGTATTTACGCAAGTTTCGGAGGAAACCACGGAAAACTCCGAACGGCTAGGTCGATGAGCGCGACCTGGGATCGAACCCGGCACCTCCCATCTACCAGCTTTGAGCGCAGAACCGCTCGGCCGCTGGTGGGCCAATAAAAATCAGGAAGTAGGAAAATTACACAAAATTTTTTACATTAAGAATTAAACTTAATATTAGTAAATTAATAAATAAAACACTTTAAAACGCGCATATAAGTTTTAAAAACATATATTTAATTAAAAGCCGTATATTTCAAAGCTTTTCGCCCTGAAAATCGGGGCATCATCAGGAAGTCTACATGGTTTTACACAATGTGCAGCTGTGTTACAAATACATACTATAAATCAGGTTAAAGCTACAGTTACATCGCTACTTTAATACAAATATTTTTTTAGTTCATTGGTTGGAGCCATTCTACATTAACACTGAGGCAACACTTGATTACTGCAACTTGCGTTGGAAAAGTCAGTTTTGGATGGCTATTACTTAACTACTTGTTAGAAGAAACTACAAGTTTCTTCTAACAGTTGTTAACGCCAGTCCAGTGTTTTAGCTCCCACCCATTGACTCCTCAAAAAGAATGACTTCCATTCACTACCACTTCTCGACAAGTTTTTTTACATTGATGTTACCACCACGCCAGCCTTTCTAATAGCCATCCAAAACTGACTTTTCCAACGCAAGTTGCAGTAATCAAGTGTTGCCTCAGTGTTGATGTAGAATGGCTCCAACCAATGAACTATTTTTTATTTTTTTTTTTTAATTAAAGTAGCGATGTAACTGTAGCTTTAACCTGATTTATAGTCTATATATATTTGTAACACAGCTGCACATTGTGTAAAACCATGTAGACTTCTTGATTTTCAGAGCGAAAAGCTTTGAAATATGCGGCTTTTAATAAAATATAAATTTTTAAAACTTATAAACGTGTTTTATTTATTAATTTAAAACGTTACACGTGTTTTTAAAAGTGTCTCTATATGAGATATTTTCTCTTAATATTAGTAGTTCACTAAACAAAAGAAATATTTTCTCTTAATATTAGTAGTTCAATAAACAAAAGAAATATTTTCTCGTAATATTAGTAGTTCAATAAACAAAAGAAATATTTTCTCTTAATATTAGTAGTTCAATAAACAAAAGAAATATTTTCTCTTAATATTAGTAGTTCAATAAACAAAAGAAATATTTTCTCTTAGGTATATATATTTCTTTTTATACTATGCACATAAATTCCAAAGCTAGAATAAGAAAAAGTACTTTATATCACAAAATAATCACAAACACCATAAAATACAAAAACTCGCCAATTTCGCAAGTTCTTGCATTTTAAGGTGTTTATTCAAAGTTTTCTACTTATCACTTTCAAATGTGTCTTACATTGGCAGATTTTGGTTTGTTTATAATTTACATTGTGTAATCAGTTTTTGATTCATTACGTCTTTCATCTTGGATTACTAACGTAGGATTATCCTAAATTTGAATTTTTGAAACAAATTTTTTTTCTAAGTATATATAAATATACAAAAATATTTATAATTAATTTGTATATTATCTTCTCGCAGTTTTAAATCAATTAAATAACATACAGAATATTAAAATAGTATGTTGTATCTATAATCATACCAATTAATTATAATATTAAAAAACAAACAAACTTTCTACTTACCGCAATAAAATGGACCAGGAAACAATTTCAGGATATTTTTATTGCAAATAAACCTCTAAAAAAATAAAATAAAAAAAAATATATAAACTAGCAACCAAAATAAATTCAATAGTGAAATAAAATTAATATACATAATATAAAATAAAATAATATTTTGTAGTAAATATTTGACAATATCACACTGTAAAAATTTTACGAAAATAAATATATCTATGTAAACAAGCACAAAAAATTTACTTTTATATTTACATTTTAAAAAGGAAAGAAATCTTTTCAAATTTTTATTTTTTAAATGAATGGTAAGGTATATCAATTTTTTTTTCCATGTCATAATTTAATATTTATAGAACATATATTTAGAGAAAAATTCTGGAGTAGAGTTGATTTTTTTTTCTTTTTTTCATAGCATTAATATTTAATTTGTGAAAAAGATACCTAAGATTAAATCAAATGCACTGTGAATGTAATAACATATAGTTTAAAAAACTCCTAACTAAAAGAATAGAAAAGAAAATATATGATTATTATGTATTTCTTCTAACATTTATTTTAAAAGCACTAGTGCTATATAAAAAAATAACATGAATAACTATATTGAAATATGAAAGTTGTTATGATAATTGAGTGTTTGAATGTCAAATGCAATGCAGTAAAATTATTTTTTGGAGAGTTTTTCTTTGTTCTGAATTTAGCAAAAAAAAAAAAAAAAAAAAAAGAAAGAAAGAAAGAAAGAAAGAAAGAAAAGAGTTATAGTGAATAAATCTTCATAACCTTTCATCATATCGTTAAAGCTTGTTTATCCACTGAGCGTATTCTATTAAAAAAGACTTCATCTCGTATCTTGAATTAAGACTTACTAAAACGAGTATGAAATAACACATAAACCAGTTTGAATAGCTTGGGAATGTTATGTTTTACTAATGGCATTTTCTTAAAATTTTTTCTAAGTGTGATTTTAAGGGCATCAACCTCCGTTATTTCCCTCCCATTTTTTTCATAATAATCACATAATATTTCAATCCTTTTTATAATGGTCTTACGTATAATTTAAATTATTTTTTCGAAGCCTTAATAAAACGGCTAAAATATAATGCAAACATTTCTTATATAAATTCTAAAAAAATCCTATTAAGAAAACAAACGTAGAACTAAAACAGATTCTATATGCACTGGAATATGAATTTTCAAATCTCTAGAAATATAAAATGCAAGCAATAGTAATCCAATAATATTTGAGCTCTTGATCATATTTTTTTCTTTCATTTAAACATAAAGTATTTATAAAATTAACAAATAATTGTATTGCAAATTGCATGAATTTGTCAGATATTTATATTTAAAATCAAAAGGAATGAAATATATCATAATATACATAAAACGCATGACTCCATTTAAAGTATCCTAATTTTTGATACTATGTATTTCATTTTGTACAATTATTAGATTTGAAGTTTATTGTTACAATTTTATTTTCAATAATTTCCACTGTAAGGTAACCGTTCATGAGATTTAAATAACTATTAAAATAGCTTTAAAATGGGAGTTATGAAAATGTAATTGAAAAATATAAGTATGAATTAATATTACAGTAACAGAATAACTGTAAAGGGTTTAAGATATTTTATTATTATCAATCTGAAATTAATTTTAATTAGTATCATTAAATTGCACAAAATAACTTAACTGTAATAACATAACAAAACTATAATAATATAACTATAATAACATGACAACACTAACATAATTGATATTTTTACAATTAATCAACTCGACTGCTGCTTTCTCAAATTTCTGTACATTCACGTGAAAACGGTTGTAGTATGGTAATATAATTATATACTTTTTTAGCATAAAATTTTATACTTTCATTATTTAATTGTAATTATATTTATTAATGATAAAATATAATTGTTTTTTAACACTTTCCAACAAGGGTGAAAAGTGTTGATGGCTTCGGTTTGTCTGTCTGTCCGCGCTGTAATTTCCGCAAATATACATGAAATTTCTTGAAAATGATATATGTTATTCAAGTAAGTTCTCTATCGGTTGTTTCCTATTGAAAATGGAGTGAATATCTTTACTGGTTTGTGTACAGGGACACCCGAAAATATTCCAAAGCATTGTGTTCTAAGAGAGGTATTTCTATAAACCATATTTTAAAACCGTTACTGTGCACAGATCTTAATGAAATTGAAATATGTTATTAAAGTTCCGCACTGAAAATGGAGTAAATACCATCGCTGGTTTGTATACACGGACACCAGAAAGCATTGTGTTTTATGCGAGGTATTTCTATAAACCAAATTTTAAGAACTTTACATTGCACAAATCTTAATAAAATAAAAATATATTATTCATATGCACAAAAGAATGCTATCTATAGAATACTGTATGATTAGCATTAGATTTATAGGGGCACACAAAAATATTCAGTTACATTGTTATTATTGGAGATTTGCTAGAATTGCATTTCCATTTATAGTAATCGTTTTTATCACTTTCTAAATGTTTTAAAACTTTCCAATAAGGTTGAAAAGTATTAATGACTTCGGTTTTTCACTCTGTCCGTCTGTGTCTATCCGCGCTCTAATACCCGTAAATTTTCATAGAACTTATCGAAACTGATATATGATATTCAAGTTCACTATCGAATGTTTCCTATTGAAAATGGAGTGAATACATCTACTGGCTTGTATACAGGGGCACCCAAAGGTATCCCAAAGCATTGTGTTCTTTCAGAGGTATTTTTATTAACTATATTTTTATTCCTTTATTTTACAAAAATTTTAAAGAAACTGAAACACGTTATTCAAGTTCACTATCTGATGTTTACTATAGAAAATGGAGTAAATGCCACCGCTGGTTTGTGCACAGGGACACCCGAAAGTATCCTAAAGCACTTCTTGTATGAGAGGTATTTCTATAAACCGAATTTTAATAACTTTGCTTTGAACAAATCCTAATAAAATTGAATTATGTTATTCATATGCACAAAAGAATGCTTTCTAAAAATGCAGTATGATTAGCATTAGATTTACAGGGCCACACAAAAATATTCAGGTACATTGAGGGCTTTCATTGGAAATTTGCTGGAATTGCAGTCTTGTTTACGTTAAGTGATTTAATATTTTTTAAGTGTAAATATGATTTCAATTTGTGTATCTATCAGTCCCACTGTGCATCTGTCTATCTTGTCCGTAAATATTTTCAGAATTTTAAAAATATTATACAGGTTATTCACATTCAGTATGAAATGCTGCCTATTTTAAATGACATTAATAGGTCTTCTGCAACTGGTTTGTGTACAGGGACACCCAAAATAATGCCAGTGCATTGCATTTTAGGATAGACATTTTTATAAATTACATTTAAAGATCTTTCTATTGTAAAAATCATAAAGAAATTGGCATTTATTGTTAATATGCTAAAATAATATTTTGTATAGAATATGATTTAATTAACCTTCAGATTTACAGGGCTGTACTAAAATATTCAGGCTACATAAAGGGCTGCAATTAAAATATAAGGGCTACGTTTTCTTTTTATTTAAGCATTTTTAACACTTTCTAACAATATTTAAGAATGAATAGGGATTAAATTAGTCTGACTGTATGCCTTTTAAAACTACTGTCTGTCCATTGTGTGATTACGTAGGCAAAGAGCACTGAAAGCTATACGATACGACAATTACATACATTTTGAAAATGTTAAAAATCAATGCGCACCACGTGATTTTTCATTCTTGTTTTATGTAAATACTATGTTAACTGTTTAAAAATTTTAATCTTATCGTCTGATACATTAATAGTGTATAGAGTTTAATACATTTACAGGGCTGCCACAGGTGACTTTTTACTATTATTTTCGTACAACTATTTCTATAACGTAAATTGTTTAATAAATTTTTACAGGCAAACTGTAGGTTTACTTGTGTAAATATATTATAAATTTTATTATTTGGAAATCGTGGTAAGAAAAAAAATTATTTCGTCTGTGGCTGTCCTGCTTTCAGATTATTCTCCTTTATGTTAATTAACTGCAAATGGATGGCGTTTGGTAAATTTTTTGATTACAATTCTTTCACTTCTTTCACAAATTCCTGCCAGAAAAAAACTGTATACTTTGAGAAATATACGTTGACAGAAATTTTCTGTAAAATATCAAAACAGAAAAAAAAAATCATACAAACAACAATTTATTTTATTTTATTTATTTATTTATTTTTACGTAGGACACAGTAAATCTCTCCCATTAAATAATTTTCGCGAGTGCTACCAGCCGGGATCGAACTATAGAACAACGCATTGTAGGCTAGTACAGTCTGTCAAAAAATTAAATGAACACGAAACCTTGTTTAAAATTCATAAGGAATAAGCCCAAAAAAAGAAAGCGTTAAAAATATCTTTTTTTACGAAAAAATCAGCGAGGTAACAAAGGTAACAAAGTGAAATCATATTAAAGGCAAATTTTTATTAATATCTCTTAATGTATATTTAAAGATTGATGTGTGTGATCTGAAGCAACAGATTTAAATAAATTGATTAGAAACAAAAGTGACATTTTGAATAAAGAAAACAATATTAGAATTTCAATACTTATATTTAGAGATCAATTTATTTTAAAAGACGACAATTTATATACAATTAATTAAAAAAATAAAAAAAATGATAAGTTTTGAATTGCAACTCTGTGTGATTTGATAAATATAGATCATGATAATTTTTTGATCTGATGCATTTAAAAAAAGTAAATTGCATTTCAAATTTTAAAATTTTAACAAAATGATTTCAATAAAATGATTTAAGGTAAAAAAAAAAAAGATTTTTAAGGT
The DNA here is from genome assembly GCA_963930645.1 of Salticus scenicus. Classification (NCBI taxonomy): domain Eukaryota; kingdom Metazoa; phylum Arthropoda; class Arachnida; order Araneae; family Salticidae; genus Salticus; species Salticus scenicus. Next base: position 57,344,848 of record OZ005654.1, on the reverse strand, counting down.
TTTTTTTAAATATTGACTCATTCTTTGGCATTCTGAGAAAGGTTTCATGTACAGTTAATTATTTGACTGACTGTATGTTACCTCTCAGTCACGAAGCGCAATGTGATCTGTCACTTAGCGCTTCCCATTATCTGGTTGCAGAAAAAAAAATCTTTTGGCAGATCGAGTTGTAATTTCATCCCTTTCAACCCCATATCTCCGGGACATATACATGTCTCGGAGATATTTTTAATTCACTCAGTGGGATAAATAAGGGTGAAATTTATTGGAGTGCATGTCCCACTGGTTTTATGTGATTGCATTCATATGTTAAGCAAATTTTATGTATGCTCATGTGTATATTTTCAAAAGTATTGTAAAATCAATTTAGAACTGGGGAGCTGAACTTTTCAGCGAATTTTATATCGTCACCTCAACTCCACTCGGACACATGTGTGCCATCTACAGTCACCTGCAAAAGTTTAAGACCAGTAGCCTATTTTCCGTCAATGTGTTAAAACATTGCATCATTTGCGCAGATTATTGCGTCATCTCATGTTCTGATTTCATCAGACGCATTCTACTGCTATAAATAAAGGTGCCCGGCATGCTTATTGCCAGTTGTTTCTTAGATTTTGTCGTCGACAGTACTGTTGTGTAATTATTGTAATGGGTAAAAAAAAAAAACCTTCACTTACTGTTACAAAAAGGTCAGAAATATTGATCCTGCGTAAAATTGGATTTTCTGAACGTCAAATAAGTTCGACGGTAAATGTGAACAAGACAGCTGTGCATCAAGCTATTAGTAAATTTAAAATTTCGGAAAAATTAGTGAACCTCAAGAGTCGTTTCTTTTTCATACTTGGAGTAAGTCGATGTTTCCTTACAGGTTTATGGGATAACAAACTAAAATCTTTGGTCAAACATGTTGAAACAGTATTCAAACTGACGTTGGTTCATTTTGTAGCCATAGAATGTCTAATCGTATTGCAGGAGGTTCTTGAATCTCGTACGACCATCCTTATCACTTGATCAACACGTGCACATGTTTTTCTAGGGCGACCGCTTCTCTTTAGGTCCACAAATTTCCCCGAAATTTTAAATTTATTTATGTCTTGCTCAAATTTACCCTCGAACTTGTTTGACGTTCAGAAAATCCAATTTTACGCAGGGTCAATATATCGGACCTTTTTGTAACAGTAAGTGAATGTTTTGTTACCCATTACAATAATTACACAACAGCACTGTCTACGACAAAACCCAATAAAAACTGGCGATAAACGTGCCGGGCACCTTTATTTATAGCAGCAGAATGCATCTGATGCAATCAGAGCATGAGATGACGTAATAATCTGTGCAAATGATGCAATGTGTTAAAATACTGAAAACCGGCTACTGCTCTTAAATCTTTGCAAATGACTGTAGAAAGACCAGTGGAACATAAATGTCCAACTTCCACAATTGTCCCTACAGTTCATTGTTGTTTCTAATTTGGCAGAATATTGCTATCTCTATTTTATTTGACCTACTAATTCCCTAATTTACCTTATTTCTGGAAAGGAAAAAAAAAAAAAAAAAAAAAAAAAAAAAAAAAACTAGAAGGGAAAGGGTTAAATTAAACTATTGCAGTTAAAAAAAAATATGTTCTGTAGGAAAGTTAAAAAAAAAAAATAAATAAAAATTCTATTTTCAAACAGATTTTTGTACATTACACCTCTCTCTCTATATGTATATATAATAAAACGCTTTAGTATTCTTTTTTAATGCGAAAAATTGCATGTAAAATTCTTAAGACACATTAAATAAATGCTTCATTCATTTGATTAACTACTTCATTTGCCATTCTTCCGTCAAACTATCTTAATTCTGGACTCTTTTCTTTCGGAGGAATTTCCTCCAAATAGAAATTTCCTCTCATTAGGCGCAAATTCCGGAACACCGTGCTTCTAATTACAGGCTCTCAAGAGCAATTATTCTCTGCAATGCAAACATTAGAATAATGCGGAAAAGGATGGAAAAAAATTAAAGGCTAGATCCTCATTTTATTCATTTTACACGCTTTTCTCCGATAATCAAGTATTTTAATGTAAATGGTAAATGTCTAAAGAATTTGACAAAAGATATCGGTTTTAAAGATATTTGTCATTTTATTTCTTCCAGAACAGACAATTCACATGTTCAAAAGAAAGTTAATGGATATTTAACTAAGACATTTTTTTAACAACATAATAATAATAGTAATAAAAAAATCTATAACAATCAATTTAAAAAGACAAACTGAGAATAGATAAATGTAATTGTATATAATCTACATGGGGAAAATATGTTTTTTAACAGTTTGTATTTTTCCACACTTTTATTTTGCATGCCACCTCGTAATACAAAAACGGTGAAATCGTAAAAAATTTATGTCCGGTAACCTTTTGAGGGATAATGGCTTTAAATGATGCCAACCGACAATTTGTGTTATAATGTTTGATTTTTTTTTTTTTTTTTTTGCGCATTTGTCTTTTGCACATTCAATGCTTGAAAATTATTTATTTTTACTTATTTATCTATTTATCTAATTTTTATTTTATTTTTTGCACATTTTAGTATTTTCTTGGTTTATTATGCATAATTTAACCAATAATATCTATGTTTTAAAAGACTGAGGCAGTATGGAACGCTTCTATGTTTGTAAAAACTGCTATTGTGGCAACAGACTATACAGATGGCTGACAAAATCATGCAAACACTTTCCCTTTTTAAAGTTTTGTTAAAATATCTTGAAAAGTTCTCTAGGAATTATTTTGAAACTTTAGGAGAATAAATAACATGTTATACCTCATATTTTTCGGTAAAAGTTGTGTCATGAAAAAAAAGGGGACCAGTAAAAAATTAAACAAGAATCAAAATGTTTTGGATCACGCTGTAAAAGGTAAGACAAATGCATTTTCGCTGTAACATGTGATTATGAGGACTTTTCTCATCATCTGTATAAAATTTTTATGACGCTACCATATATATTCACGATGATATAACGGTTTCTTTAAAAAAAATTGCAAAAACAATTTCTACTTTTTAAATTATAACACGTACGGTATTAGATCCAGAGCAAAGTCATTTTCAAAACATATGACATACTACATTAGACACAGCATACAGCAATAAGAATGAAAAAATTTTAAATATCTCACGTAATACGAGTACTTTTACTAATTAATTTTTAACTACGCATGCGCAAGTTTTATAAAATTTTCATTTGCATAATTTAATAGACAAAGGTATTGAGCAACTTATATGAAAACCCCAAATAAATATCGTGTAAATTCAAGACGTTACAAGAGATAGAATAAACATAATTTAAGTTGTTCTGGGAAAAAAAAAAAAAAAAAAAAAAAAAAAAAAAAAAAACGTGAGTAAAACACCTTATAGTTTAGCTTTTGTTATGAGAGAACTGAAATTCTGTTCAATTTATCTCTCGTAACGTTTTGATTTACAAGATATTTGTTTGGGGTTTTCATATAAGTTGCTCAATATTTTTGTGTCTATTAAATTATGCAAATGAATTTTTTATAAAGCTTGCGCATGCGTAGTTAAAAATTATTTTTTAGTAAAAGTGCTCGTAATTTCATAAGATATTTAACATTTTTGCATTCTGATTTCTGTATTGTGTGTCTAATGTAGTATGTCATATTCCCTGAAAATGGCTTTGCACTGCGTACACGACGTGTTACAATTTAAAAAGTGGAAATTGTTTTTGCAATTTTTTAAAAAAACCGTTATATCTCCATGAATATATGTGTTAGCCTCATACAATTTTATACAAATAATTAGAAAAGTCCTCATAATCACATGCTACAGCCAAACCGCATATAAAGCATTACTTTTTACAAGGTGACACAAAACATTGGTTTATGTTTAAGTTTTTTCTGGTCCCTTTTCCCTTCTCATGACACAACTTTTACTGAAAAATATGAGGTATAACATGTTCTTTACACTACCAAAGTTTCAAGATGATTCCTGAGGAACTTTCCAATATATTTGACAAAACGTAAAAAAAGCGAAAAGTTTTCCCATTATCTTGTCAGCCTTCTATACTTTTGCTTGCGGCTTTTTTTTTTTTTCCCCATTAAGGTAAAAGATACAAATGCTACATTTAATGCAATAATTTCCTACCATCGTGATTAATTAGTACATTACTTAATATATTTTTTACTACATACATATATATTGTATTAGGTAAAAATCAGTCACATCAAAACTTTTACATATCGTTATCATAACATGCATAAATTTTGTCACTTTCTTTAAAATAAACTGTTTTACACTCAAACGAAAAATGCTTAACTCGGTATAAAATATGATAGTAGATATGTTTTTTTTTTCTGCAAATTATCCTGTCGTACAATATTTTTATATCAAATTGCTTAATCTCTCTCTCTCTGTGTGTGTGTGTTTGTGTGTGTGTCTATCTGTCTCTCTCTCACTGTGTGTGTGAGTGTTTAAAGAGAAAAAAAGCAAACACAATAAATATTTATTTCAAATGTAATTTTACTGAACAATACTATAACTTTTATCACTGATATACATAGAGCGTACAATTTTTATGTTTCAGAAAGAAAAATAGCAATATATCAGTGGTAATATTTCTAAAACATTACTTAAACCTAAATTTAAATTATCCGCAATTAATTAAGTTACGCATAATTTTCTCATATAAAATATATTTAGTACACCTAAATATCAGTTATTCGTTTATCATATGACATTCATTTTCACAACACATTTTCTCTTGCTTTCGTTCCTCTCATAGAATTTCAGTCAATTGAAATTTAGGTATTCATTGTGGTATTCATTCCGGTACAACGTGCTTTCACTCCAGACTTTCAAATCAATTATTCTCCGCATAGAAATCATTCGAATAATTCAAAAAGAGAACGATAAATAGCAATTTATTAAAATGTTTTTGACTTATAGCGAATTTGCATATTACTTATAAATTGAAATACTTCGTTAGTTTCTGTAATTTAGTAGATACTTTAGCTTTCAAAAGTTACTTCTTGTCAAACGGTATGTTTTTTAAGTTAAATCAAGTATATTATAATTAACTTAAAATTAGTAACAAATTATATAACAAAACAAACAGCATTTGCAAGATTAAATAAATATCAATAAATATGAATATTTGTATAGCAATGAAAATTCTCAATTACAAAGTGTGAAAGGATAAGATACAGAGTAGGGGCTTCATCTTATTTTGTCGCATTTATTTTTTCTTTACCCTAAATTTCTTTCCTTCTAAGACAGTGTTATTTTCAAAAATAATTTGAAGGAACTATATTAAAACGCAAAATAATAACAACAATTCTTTCATAAATACTGTCATGCAACCAACCACTCCTGAGTCTATTTTATGCAACCAACCAACCTTTGTGGCCGCTGTGAGCGGGGAAAGGTATTTTGGGAAGAGAGTGAGTTTGGCCTTCGGCTTGTAAAGTAGGGTGCAATCGGCACACCTGAGTAAGATTATTCTGTTGTTTATTTTTATTACATGTGCACTCATATGTAAATATAATCTCAGTGTACATATTTTCATCTTCATGTGTGGTATTATATTAAAAGAAAAGAGTAAAGATAGAATTTCTGTTCTAAAGTATCTACACCAGTTATATCACAAATACAAACTAAGAAGAAAAATTAATTTTATATAAAGAACCAATTATATTTAAATTTAGACATAAAATAGTCTTGCAGCGAATTCTTCAAAACAGATTCAAATTGTGAATCACTAATTGTAATAATATATCTATCAAATTATATTAAGTAATTTATTATATTATGTAATTTTATTAATACATCTTTTATAATGTTCCTATCCAATCAGTTTCTTAACAGAAAATTTTTCTACGAAGTACTAGGACTACTGTAAAATCAAATATGCTAAATCAACCTGTAGTATCAGCTCCAATAATGATAATAAAAGTATTGCCAAGCATGTGAAAATATTTTCCACTTCGCCTACTATTTTTTTTTCCTGGGAGAAGAGGGGATTGGGGGGGGGGGGAATTCTTCTGCTACTCAGTTGTAGTATCATTTCTTCTTAAGAATAAACACTGCATCTTATACAATTTCTAAATCTGATTTTCGAATCTTATCTCATAAGGAATGTAAACAAGCATGAACAAATTTCAAATTTTATAATAAATTGCCGTTTTTCGGTATATCTGTTTAATGATTCATAAAATTAATACTATGCACAGTATACGTATGAGAATTTAATACTGTATACTAGACATGTTTATTAATCTTATTTTCTTGAAAAAAGCAAAATATATTTCAAAATTTAGTTACCCCAGCCTTTTATTTTGACTATGCAAACCGGAAAAAGACGGGTTTAACGCTTATAGGGTTAAATAAATAAAATAATTTTCCTTGCAACACGAACTTCGCAAAATAGCTAACATAATTTATTTTCAGTGTACGAGGTATATTAAATTAACAAAAAGAAGAAACTATAGGCGTTATATACTCCTCAAAATTAATATTTCACTGCCAAATAAACATCTCTGTAAAATCAAAATTTAAAAAATGTATTCATTTAAAACAGTTAGCATATTAATAAAAATACTTTGAAAATAATTAAAAGAAGCAGTTTATTAAAAAAATTTACTTTCTCTTGTATTCGCAGCTTTTAAAGGAGCGTCTTCAAAAGTAGAAATTACCTGTTCATAAATGATGTTAGTGTTAAGGCCAACTACATACACGTGGGTCCTAGGTTTCTGTGTTGTCCCATCCATGGTGTGGTTTTAAAGGGTCCAATGAGTTAAGGGGAGAACCAAGGCAAACACTGATCGGGTTGGCCGTACGTCTTTCATTTTTTTAAATATTTTATTTTTTTCAAATCACAAGTAATTATCGGAAATCAAAGATTAGAATAATTTAGAAAGAATATTGATTATTCAATATATTTGTTTTTCGTATCTTTTTCAGAAATTAAGTGTTTAAATGAAAATTGCCAAACATAAATAAAAAAATAAAATTTGACGAGGAATAATTCACATAATAACAGCTACTATTCAAGAAAGTAGAACTGAATCAAATATTTAATCACATTTCCATTGGCCTCTTATCCCCTCCCCCTCACACACACACACAAAATCAAAATTGCAAAAGAAGACTTATGAATTAAACCTTGCAAACATTAGTTGTTCGCCAATCAACAGCGAATGGATCACGTGGTTGGCACTTGGTTAGTTGTAGTTGGCCCATTTTTGTTTCCTCTCAAATTTTATTTTATTTGCTGGGGTACATATGTTTGGACCACCATAATGAACAACTTTGTTAGTCGAACAATAATCGGTGCGTTGAATTTGCATATAACGGCTTGATTCTAATCACTGCATAACTTTAAAGAAAATCTATAATTTTATTACAAGCAAAAATATCATCGAGGATGTTGATTTTTTCACAACAAAGTATAAAAATAGCAAAAACTAAATATCAAAGTGTATTGCCAAAGTAAAATACTGCATGTATGCCAATGATTGGGCCATTAATCTAGCCAACGGCCTTTTATAGCCGTTGGCAAACAAAAAGAATCCAGCGTTACTTCAATGTTGGCCCATATAAATTTTGTTTGTGGGGATGTGAATTTTATCGGGACGAAGCATTAACAGGAAAATATTTTTTCCTAAGTGTTTATGAAATTCATATTATTTCTCTCTCTCTGAATATATATATGACTATTTCATGATTAAACACCAAAATTAACACCGTTATCACATTGATTTCTTCAATATTGTTTTCCTCTTCTTTAAAAAAAAGAACCTAGATTTTAAAGTACATGTGTGGGAATTTCAGACTTTATATTGTAGAAAAAGATTTCAAAATTGAAAATTCTAAGAAAAAAAAATAGTTTTAATTTATGAACTCTTACGATATTTACCTCTCCCGCTAATAACTCTCTTCATCAATATTTATGATTTGAAATTTTTCCTCAATTATAAATTACTGTTTTCTAAAAAATCTGAAACGTTTCCTCATCAGAATGTTTTATGATTCAAAATTTATTTTAATTACGCAGTACAGTTCCTTGAAAAATTATAAATCTGCATCTAAAATGCTAACATACTTAACTGAAGAGCTTTCTGTGATCAACTGCTTTATTTGTCATTCTGTCGCCGAAACAAATTTCTCTTGGATTCATTTCCTTTCGAGGAATGTCCTCAAAATAGAAATTCTCTGTCATTAGGTTCTCATTATGGGACACCGTGCTTTTATTCTGCGTTTCCAAGAGCAATTATTCGCCGCAAAACAAACATTAAGGATAATGCGGAAAAGGGAAAATACACCGCTTCATTATCCCGTTTGTTTTAGACGCCTTTGTTTTATTTATGTTCAATGATTAAGTTTTTGAAAAAGGAACAATTTTAAAGCACATTATTAACAATTTTGATGGGAAAAGAGGTGGATATAAGCATCGTCGGTTTTTTATTCAAACGTTATAAATGACTGCAAAAATGTTAACTTTTATTATACGAGCAAAAAACTGGAATTTATAAAACTGGAATTTTACAATAAAACAAATACAAAATGAGTAGTTTTTGTTAATTTTTTCAATTTCTTCAGTCTTACTAATTATTTATTTAAAACATGATTAAATTTTCTTTTTCCTGTTGCATAAAACAAAAAGCAGCGCTGACAACTTAATCCGGCAAATTGTTAGTACCGCCCCTTTTTCTACACCACTTAATTTTTACAGTATTTGTTATCTTAATTCATCGTAACTATATTTGAAGAGAATTACTCTAAAAATTATGTGGTGTAAGAGAAGGGGCGGTACTAACAAATTGCCGGATTAGGTTGGCAGCTCTGAAAAAGGTAAATAAGAGTACATTATTGTTGACATTTAAAAAGCTTGATTGTGTTTCAACACTTTCATTCTCTGTGATGCCAATTAGATTTTTAGCATTTAAGATTTCTTTTTCGTACCATCAAAAACTTCTACTGATTCAAAATAAACAACATTGTAATCTATGTACATTTTCCGACCGAAAAAATTATGTTTTAGATGGTTTTAATATCCTTGTTGATGAATGAAAGGAGTTTCACTCTATTCTCATAATAATATTGGAAGCAGTTTATTTTATTTATTTTTATTCTATTTATTTGAGTATTTGAGCAATTTGAGTAAATCAACAGTTTTAATTTTTTTTTTTTTTCATTTTTTAATGTTTATAATTTCTATTTTAATTAATTGTAGTATATTCCAGAATTTTGATATTTTTATTTATTGAAAAGTTGCGATTTTAAATGGCATCAGTGGTTATTTTAAGTACAAATAACCACTTTTCAGTTGCTTTGTTAACGATATTAATACGCAATATGCTATTTCTTCCTATTCTTAAAAATTTATACACGTATATATTTTTTAATTTTGATATATATTTATTTATATACTATTTCTTTTAATTTGGCATTTTGCGTCGTTACCAATTTATAGTGTTCCACTTCGAAAATGCCTACCAATATCCAATTTTACCATTTAATTTCTTTCTCTATCTTAAAATATTTTATGAAACCCGTAAACATTTTATATGTATGATATTTTTCACTTCCCATCGGTGAGGATCGCCTTCGGGTTCATAGCTATGCACTCTGATCACAGAGCTGACAGGTCTCGACTGAATATTTCCTGATTAATTTAGACTGGTGTTTTCAGATTTTTTTTTTTTTATTAATTAATTTTTTATTTATTTTTGAAAGTGTGTTAAAGTTCCTGTCGTACTAAATTAAATTCTGCCATGGCAGAATTTCTTCCATATATATTTGTTTTCTCTCATACAAGTGTTTTCTTAGATTATTTTATATGGTAAATATTTTTCTCTCCATCTCCCAATCACATGGCCCGTCTTTAATGCTTGTCCAAGCATTTTTTTTTTTTTTTTTTAATTAAACTTTATTTATTATTATTTTTTTTTACTGTGTTTCTTTTGTATGTAACTTAATACGTCTGTGCACAGAATGTTTTATATCTCAATTACAGCATCAATTAGACACATACACACACAAATAAATAAGTAAATAAAAATAAATAAAACTTGAAATCTTTATGAATTTTTGTCATGAAACGGAATTTAAGAGTTTGTAATACAAGTAATATATATATATATATATATATATATATATATATTTAATTTGTAAATGAATGCAGAGTTTTGTGACAAAATACACTGATTAGAATTCATACACATTTTTAAGAGGATTGGATGAAAACAAATTAGCAATTAGTAATATAAGTAACTAAATATTCCAGTAATTTGGAACCCATGAAAAATAAATTTAAAGTTTAATGTTTTGTAAAAAAAAAAAAAAAAAAAAAATAAATAAATAAATAAATAATGTTTAAGGAACTGTAGAATGATATTAGTTTAAAAATATTGCACAGCTAAATATACAGGGTGATTATAATCAAAGTTACGATTTCGAAACGCTAAAATTTTTATAACTACCCATCAGAGCGATTTGATATTTTACCAGAGCAACCGCGAAGCAATGAAATTTTGTTTGGCAAAAGAAAAAAATAAAGTTCCAAAATCTGCTGTTAATTACCCGTAAAGTATTTGTTTCATGAAAGTCCTCTTTTTCTCTTTTCACTATGACTGTTTCCGCTGTAAACACGTATTCTTGTTTGTTTTCTTTTTTGCTAAAACATTGTAGTAAACCCTTGAAGTCTATTGTTTCCTGCTATTCCATTGTGTTGCTAACAACATTCCTGTGTTTAATGAGTCCATTTATGCGCTTTCCCTGACATTACCCTGGCAGCGCCCTCTATAGGATCATGTAGGAACTACTTTTTTCCTCTTCCAAACAAAATTTCATTGCCTCACGATTGCTCTGGTAAAATATCAAATCGCTCTGATGGATAGTTTTAGAATTATAGCGTTTTGAAATCGTAACTTTAATTATAATCATCCTATATTCTATAATAATAATGAACTATATAATAATGATTTTTGTAATTTTCATCATAGCTTGTCCCCTTAAACACAGAATTAGAAAATTCAATTTAAATAGAACACTTACAATAAGGCATACAAATTCTTACGCTTACAATCATGCAAATGCTTTGCTTAACTATTTAACTGTAAACATTATCTCTGAGTATTGTAGAAAATTTGCATCTAAAATGCTTTAAATACTTCGCTTATTTCACTAAAAAGGTTTAAAATAAAAAAAGAGAAAAGAAAAGAAAAAAGACCTTGCCTTCACTTCAGTTTTTCTCAAAAAAAAAAAAAAAAAAAAACTCTTTCTTCTGGAAAAGTTTCCTCCAACTAAAATTTTGTAGTTATTAGGCACTCATTTATGTACAACGCTTTAGTTATGGGTGTAATTGAGCAAACATACTCAGCAAAACATCATTAACATTAGAAGTAAACATAAAGAATGATCCATAAAGAACACATCTTTTCCACGCCATTTTTTGGTTATTAAGCGTTTAAATAGAGCAGAGCCATTAGACAAATTAGAAAACTGCATAATTAAAAATAAGAGATGTCGTAATTGATAGTTCAATGGAAAAATTGTAATTTAATGAATGTATGGAATTGTAAAAACCAAGTCTTCGTTTTTCGAATTAAGTATATATATAATTTCCCCATAATAAGAGGGGAAAAGAATCTGAGCTTCAGTTATTAGAAATTAAACTACTGTCGACAGTGTCAGCAAAACAAGTCCAATATCCTTAACTCAATGGAAAAATGACAAAAAATGTTTACCCCCAAATTTTTTTAAAAAGATTTAAATATCTTTATACATGTTTAAAAATGAAAATTTCAGAGCAAAAATAAAAAGTTATTAGATATTTTTCAATAAAAAAGAGACTTTAAACATCCAAATTTACATTATCTAAGAATATATATATACATGCACATATACTGGCCAACATCCTAATGAATATTCCGTAGTGTTGTTAGTCCCGCCCTTTTTTTCCACACCAATAAATTTTTAGAGCAATATACTACAAATTCAATTTCCATAAAATAAAAATACTCTAAAAATATACTGGTGTGTAAAAGAAGGCGTGGCTAACAATACTACAGAATATTTATTAGGATGTTGGCAAGTATGTAATACACACAAACACACAAGGGAATTTAATATTATAAGGTGAACATTAAATAATTTAAATGCATAAACCGCAATGAATAAATATTCTACATTGCATACCGATAAGAAAACGAAACTAAGTCCTATACGCTCGTAAATTTGTACAGTTCCTTCGATGTTAACCTATAACATACATATTAATTTATGTCGACATCGAATGCAGAATGTAGACGCTAATACACTTCAAAATATTCGAGTTTCTAATGATATAGATTTATTTTGTATGTTTCCTTGTAAAATGTACACAAGTAAAATAGTGTCTTGCACATATTAGAATCCATACAAATCGTGTGACGATGACCTATGTCATACCTACTAATATTTAGCTCAATCAGATAAGTTGTTTAGACGCTTTCGCACTTTAAATAATTCGAAACCATTGACCATAACGATGGATATTTCTTTGTGATCTTGTAAAAGAATTATAACTTGTACACGTATCAAAATTAATACAGTTCGTGTGATTGTGACCTATAACGTACTCATCAACTTTCGGCTGAATTGAATAAGACATTTAGAGGCTGTCACACTTTATAATAACACAGGTCGACATGTAAAATTTTGATTTTATAATTTTGACTGATCTTTATGTTTTTGGTGTGCTGAAACTGAAAATTGAGTCAGTTTTTCTCTATCACGTATAGACTTTTGTCAATACAGGGTGCCTACCTATATAATTTCTTCCATTACTCTTCCACCAAGATAATTATATTTTAAGTTTTATAGTATGTTTTCATGATTCATTAATCATGGATACCTATTGTTGTAATAGCGCAGCACTAGTGCGACGTAAAACCATACCAACCAACCTATTATCATGATGGTATATGTAAGAAATGTGTCGGTAAGCACAGTGTATTGATAAAAATCTATACGTGATAGAGAAAAATGGGCTGCATTTTCGGTTTCAGCACATCAAAAAACAAAGTTCAGCTAAAATCATCAAATCAAATTTTGTCAACTTCAATTTTGTAGGCCTGTGCAATTTAAGTCCATAGTCCATAATGAAAATTTTATGTGACTCTGTAAAAGAACTATAAGTCGTACACTCATAACAATTTATATAGTTTGTAGAACGGTGACATATAATATACCTACCGATTTTCAGCTCATTCGAACAAAGCGTTTAGACGCTATTGTATTTACAGAGATACATAGACACATGTATATAAACATCATCGTAAAAATTTAAAAACTCAAGAAACTTCAAAACATACAAATTCGCGAAAATCTCATAGTGGATTATTATCACGATTACACTATATTCGGGAAGAAATAAAACTAAGTGGGGAAATCGTTCTAACCAATCGACAAATAGCAAGGTAAATAATTATATACGTAATATCGTGCCCAGTGGCAGAAACATCGCGACACGGCGACATAGTCGAAGACACAGAAAAATGGCTTTCGGACAGTTACAAAAACTGTCCGCAAGCCGATAAATATTTTGTCTGCACCGATAAAAAAAAATTGTCCGCAATTTTCGGATAATAATTCACTTATAAAAATTTCTGTATTAAAACTAAAACTTTTATTATTTATAATTATTTATACTGTGTTGCGTCAAACATTGCTATAAAATATTTAACTGAATGAGATGAATTGAATGAATACACACGTTTATACTATATTGTTCTGTAGTAAAATTGTATTTGTGTATTGTTGCACGAGATCACCGCTGATGTCAACCCCCCCCCCCTCCCCCCCCGCCATCAGCTTTTAGGCTTTTTGAGTGTAAGCCATTTTCTCCCCTGATTATATGCAAATTTTGCAGACAGATTATGAAATTTTAAAAGCCTGTCGCAGACAGCTACAAAACTTTCTGCCACTGGGATACCGTGCAGCTGTAGACGATATCCATTTTCATATAATAATTTGCAAACAACGTAAAATTTAGTAATAAATAAATGTTTTATATATATTTAATAAAAAGAGAAGGATTAAAACACAGAACCCTTCTAATAAAATATTTACAGTCGCCATCTTATTATTATTTCACACTTTCTATAAACTAAACGTCAAAGTAATTCCTATCACTATAAATTAAAAACCCATTTTGGCTGTCATTATCATGGTGCAAACGGCTTAATGACAACTTTCACGAAAGTGTGCGACACACTAATTTACATCAAAGCAAAGAGAAAAGAGCAATACAAACAGCAAACGAGAGTAGCATTTCTCGTGCCACTCATTTATGATGGTGTAGTGACAATTAATTATCGGAGTATGCCTTAGAATATTAATTGAGTTCGCAAAAGAGAATTCGGATGCCGAGACTTTGTTAGGGTGAGCTGAATAATGAACGGTTCAAGAATATAGTTTTGGCGATTTTGTCTTTCAATGGTAAAATATTCAAGTATGTTGTAACGTAACTAGAATTAACTTTTTTTTTTCTTGTAGAAAATTAATCGTCTTGACTTTTTTTTTTTCTTTCTTTTATTATCTTTAATTTTTTTTTTCCATTTGTTTCTATTAAATTTGCAAAGTATAATTACTTCACAGATGAAGAAAAAAAAGAAAAGAACTATATTTTATCTTCGAAGTACGTTATTCGTATGCTATACATCAGTTATGCAATTGAAAAGTTAAAATATTTGGGAAAAATCTAAAGTATGTTCATGCTTTTTCTTTTTTTCTTTTTTAAGGACTGAGAACTATTTGTCTCAATCTACCGATTTTTACTATAGTTGTACATTTATCGAAATCAAAAATTTATCGAAAATATAATTGAAAAATTTGAAAGCGATTTTATAATTTGAAAAAAAAACTGCGTACTAAACTAAATTCTACTATTGCCAGAATTTCATCATTTTTTTTTTTTTTTTTTTTTTTTTTTTTTTTTAGAAAAAGGAAAGAAAATTAATAACAATCAGTTTCGAAACAGACAGTATCGAAAAAGTTTTTTAAAAATATGTTTGAATTAGGAAATAAAAAGCGCGCGTGCAAAATGAAATAAAAAATAAAATAAGATTTATAAATGAACAATATTTAAGCTCGTGGACTCAGTTCAATGATGTAATTAAAAAAAAAAAAATGACGACATTAGTCTAATGAGATCATCTTTATTTTATTTTATTTTTTTTTAATTTATAAAGATACTTTCGTTAAATAACCGTTTTATGTATATGCAAATTAAAGAAGTTTCTCCATTGAAATATTAAAAGAAAAAATATGTTCACCATATAATTTAACAAGTGATATCAACCATTTGTATAAACAGAGATTTTTGAAAATTGGTTTGCTGTTTTGATGTAATTTTTTTCCAGATATTTTTATTAAAAGTTCTTTTTTAGATGCAGATTTTAAGGCCAATTGTCTACATTAAGAACCTAAAAATGGTTCGGATACCCTCCGATAAGATATTTCTTAAGTATTTCTTTTTTCTTTCCCTGTGAAAGCAAACTGTCTGAGAAAAATATGGAAAATTTGGAAAATTGGATTGCTGTTTTGATGTAATTTTTTTTTACACATATTTTTATTAAAAGTTCTTTTTTACATGCAGGTGATGCCTAACATTGTCTACATTAGGAACCTAAAAATGGTTGGGATACCCTCCGATGAGATATTTCTTATGTATTTCTTTTTCTTTTCATATTAATGCAACTGTCGGAGAAAAATATGGAAAATTTGGAAAATCTACACCAATGAGAGCGATCTGGGATTAAACTAGGCACATCCTAGCTACCAGCTAAGAGAGCAGAATTTATCGACCACTGGTGGGGCTGTTCGTTTATTCAGTTATGCGAAAACAAATAAAGGTAAAAATGTTAAGATAACGAATGTATTAACTAGATATAATCGTGTGTGTAGGAAATCAAGCACATATTATAAGCTTTTATTTTGTAACTGGAAATTAATAATTAAGTGATAAAAATATTTCAATTACTTTTACAGAATAATAAAAAAAAAAAAAAAAAAAAAAAAAAAAACTCGCATAACTATATTTATAGTTAATATATAAGTCATACATTTTCTAAGAAATATTTGAAAAAGTTTTCACAAGAATAAAAAGTAAGAGGCAAGTAATCAAACCTAGTGTCTTGACATAACAAGTGTTAATCACTGAGGTAACCTGATTGACATAATACTAAAAAAAAAAAAAAAAAAAAAAAAAAAAAATTGCTCAAATGGATGTTATAGACATTTAATTTTTATATTCGAGCAATATTGCAATTACAGGAAAACTTAATTCCATTGCTAATAGATTATAATGAATATTTAAGCATTTTTAAATTCGACCAGCCGGTATAACTATGCATTTTTGATCATTTAAAGCGCAATAAAAAATACCAGGCTAGGGTATAAGTTGATGTTGTCTACACACGCATAATCTCTCAACATTTACTGATGCCCCCTAAATTACATTAAACTGATGTTTCCTCCTTTAGGACAAAATTAATCCTAAAATTACAGGAGGCCTGCGATATATATATATATTTTTTTTTTTCAATGTAGTATGATTTTATTTATTTTTGGATGCTGATTAAAAAACATTCAAAAATTTCTATCACGTACAGTTTTGACAGAAAATGGGACTTTTTGACAGAACTGAGCTTAAAAATCCACTTTCTCAACGCCCACCTCAGTTATTTCCTGTAAAATCTAGGCGATCTGAACAAAGAACAAGGACAGCGATTTTATAAGACATCAAAGAAATGGGAGAGAGGTATAAGGTCCAGAGGAATATTTACATGTTAGTCTTTGATATCCTTTAGCCATGCACAAAATAAAAAATTCTAAATGGAACTTTGATGTAAAGACACATAGATGGCCCTCCCGAGGTGGGCCCTCCGTGGCCGAGTGGTTACGTCACCACACAGCTAATCGCCTTCGAGCGTAGGAGAGCGGGTTCGATTTCCGTGCTGGCCCTGGGCGTTTTTCCAATTCTTCGTATTGTAATTCTGTCATTTGCAATCTGTCTTTATCTGACGAAGATTTACAAGTGGATTTCGAGTCAAGCATACAAATCTGATGTGTATGTGTTATCAAAAAACAACAACAATATCCGAGATTTTCATATTTACTACATAAGGCTTTCAAATGAAAATATTTTATATGTAGCAATACTCGTTTGTGTATATGGACTCGCAAAATAATTTGGATAATTTACAATCTAAAAGTCTTATTTTTTATAAGCATATTTACATATTTTTATACTGTGTTAAGCATTACAAGATCAACATACATTTTCAGTTGCAGCTAAGGAAGTTTCATAAAGAAAATTATACAATTGATATTAATTAATTTACAGGGGTACAAAAAAAATTTGTTTACGGGATATTTCTATTGTGTTATGTGTTTCCTACATTTTCCAATTATGTTGAAACAAATTTTTGACTTACTACTTAGAATAACCAGTATCACAGTAATATCAGTCAAAATCGGGTATTCACTGTAAAAAAAAAAAAAAAAAAAAAAAAAAAAAAACTGTTAAAAGTACAGGAAAAATCTGGTAGCTGGGGTGAAAGTATTTCTCCGTCAAATATACAAGACAAAACTGTACTTTTAACAAAAAACTTGTTTGATTTACAGGATTCGTGTGTGAAATATACGAGTATGTCAGTGATACAATTTTATGGTTTTAAACTGTATATTTGACGGAGAAATACTAGCACCCCAGCTGCCAGATTTTTCCTGTACTTCTAACAGTTTTTTTTTTTTCTTTGCAGTGATATCAAACCGGCCAATATTATATGACACACATTTTTTACAATTTTGGACGATATCAAAGTACGTCGTGCGTTTAGAAAATCTTCCTCTACAGGTTTGCAGTATTTAAAATGTTGCTAAAATTGTTTTCCGATTCCTAATTTTTGAAAAATAAACTATAATTCAAACTGAAAAGCAAAAGTAGAACTTCAAAGAAATCTATGATTACAGGTCTAAAATTGACCAATATGGGACAGGTATCGATAGGATTAGTAAACTGTCTGGTTGGCTATTTTTGACAATATTGGACAGTACTGAGCCAATATTTCTGTGCTGCTTGGGATGTGACGGGTAAACAGGAGACAAACAGACAATTTGAAATCATAAACACTTTCAAACTTTGTTAGAAAATAATAAAATATCCTAGAAAGTATTTTTAAAGAATGAAAGAAATTATCAACACCAGTGACTTTTTGTTTCTGGAATGTCTGTACGAAATAAAATAATAATTAAAAAAAAAATCAAAATCTCTCAAGTTTTTTCTAATAATTTTGACCAGCCCCTATTGACCGTTTTGAAAGAAAGATAACATTTAAAAAGCATAGTTTGTGAGCTAATGCCTTTTTTCTTTTAAATGAATTACACATTAAAAAAAATTTTGAAACAGCTTCTAAATTAAAAATGATCGATTTTCTTTACTCGGAAAATTTCTCATTTACAAGTTAATAAAGGATACAATGTTAGTCTTTCCTTCAGGTTTTGATTACGCCACTTCAGTTATTTCTATTTCATATAAAATCGATATGCAAGATAAATTAACATTCAATAAACATCTTCTATACATACATTCTTCACAAATAGATTATATTTAATTAAATTAACCCTAACTAGTAACAATATTATCCAATATTAACGAAATTCAACAAATCCCACTCCTTTGGAATTCCAATTCCTTAATTAAATCAAGTTTTGTTACATGCGAAGCATTCTAACGGAATGTTCAAATACTGTATATGTATTCTATTTATATTGTAAATTTCTTATCGATATTCATTTACGAACGATGCATATTAATCTTTAAATCGATTAAGGTGAAGAAGCTATTCGTAACATGTGAACCGTACGTTTTCTGATTAATAATGAATTGGGTACTCTCGAAATATTTCAGAGCAGGTGAGATAATTCATCATGGATGAATACCATATCGAAGATGAATGACCGAATAAATTAATCCGATACTGTTATAGGAGAGGGTTACCTTTAAAAACGGGAATAGAAAATATTTGAAATTCCGAATTTTAATGAATTTAAAAATTAGTTATGGGAATATTTATAACTAATCATCACATATACATAAAAAAATTATATTGTAATTATGTGTAAATATTATGTGAATAATTAATGTCAAATTTCAAAGATTTTAATTATTTTCAAAAAAAAAAAAAAAAAAAAAATAACAAAAAATTAAAATTAACGCAACTTTACATTAATACAATGATTATTTTGTCATTAAAATTATAACATTGAAGAATGTTACAAGGAGGATAATCCATCGTAATGTGAAGATGAAAAAAAATATTTTTAGATTTTTCTTACGATATATCGTTAAACACAGTTTGGCCTAGTTGTATTTATTGAACGATGTGTGGAATGCAATTTAGTTTTCTTGGCCATTTATATTCACTAAAATTACCTAACGATAATAAAAATTTAGTTGAGCATAAGTAATGCATAGAAAACCCAGTATTAAATTTAAAATTTTGGTTACGAGACCATAGTTTTTGTTCTGGATTTCTGGAAAATCCCCTGTTCGTTATATTTGTTTATTTATTAATCACTTGTGAAAATTTATAAGTTTGAGTACATATTAAAAATCTATTTAAATTTCAAAAATATTATAAAAATTTGAAATAAAAGTTTTTCTTAGCGCTTTCATTTCGACATCTTGCCCCATCTTCTGTTAAGATAGCTAACTGTCTATTTAGGAGTAAGATGGTTTATGGGATTTCAGTGTACAATACACATTTTTATGAAACATTATATATTTATTTTAAAACACATTATTGACACAGACAAAACTAAAACACAATATTATCTATTGTCCTATTCAATATTTTGCTAAAATGAAGGCTCGGATTGAACTCAAAACAACAAAAAAGAAAACCAGGCATTTTACCGTAAAACGTTGAACAAGACGTAAGTCCACCTACAAAATTACAAATACGGAACAGGTTTCTTTATAGGTTTGTCGGAAAGGCTGGGCACTGTATTTTTAAAAAAATATCCGCATTATTTCTTTTCTGTTTAAACAACAGTTTGCGTAATTATATAAACATGGGCCAAGTCATTTTTTTTTTTTAATACTTACAAAAATGAGAGGGGGGGGGGGGATTATCGATCTAACTAATCGAAGAAATTCGCAAAAAGTGTAACATACGTGTTACTGATGTATCTCTCCTATGAATGACCAATGTGTTCCCTACGGTGCCTGTGAATAAGAAAACCACGTGACATGGCATCTTGTCTCATGACATATCTTACCCTACTATGTTGTGAGCATTTAGTATTACGCGAAATAAATCAAGATGTAGGTAATTTTAAAAGCGGAACAATTTTCAGTTCTAGAACCAATTAACGGAGCTTTAAAAGTAACACTGGCTCGGATGAAGTGTCAAAATTAAACCAAAATGCACGTTTTGATGGTTGGTGAAACGGATGAGCAAATAAAATTATAAATATGGTTATGAAAAATGTACGTGGGGGGTTTAGATGATAAATTATCAGAGTTTTCTGTCAGAGATCAGAGTTTGTAGATCTGTCGGCTTCGTCATTCTTATGAAGGAATATTATTTCGGTCCAAAACATACTTTATTAAGTAACCTGCGAATTTGCATTGATTTTTATATTTTTATAGTAATTTCTTTTTTCGGCTTTATTTTTGCTTCAAATGCACCAATTGCTCTATAACGTGCAACAAATAGGGCAGGGTGTTGCGACTTGGAATGCTTGTACCTTTTGACATTGATAATTTCTAAAAGCCTATTGGCAACATTTTTTTTTTCTAACTGTGATTTTAACAAGTAGAGAACAGCGCTATATCAGAAACACTGAACGCATGAATTAGTGAGTGAAAGAAAATTTTATCACTCAGAAGCAAATATCTTTCTAATTTCAATTCCTAAATTAGTATTTGTAAAATTATTCTGCTCAATTTTGAATGGATATTGAACAGAAGATTTTTAAATATTTTGGTTATGAATAATGATGCTACATTTTTACTGACCACCATTTTGATTTCATTTAAACTATGTGGTGATTATACTTGGGATAGTAAATCCTGTTGTGCTTCGGGCATGGAACAGATCCCAAGGAAAAACGTATGTCATACAAATGGTTCTCAATTATTTGAGCATTGTTTTAGTATAAACATATCTTTTAGTACGTTTTAATACAACATTCTAATAATAATAATTAAATATAATAACATTGTTCTGCATGAAAATTGCCTCGTGACTCTATTTCAGTATATTCTAATGTAAAATGACCTCCTGAATCCGAATAGGACGCCCATTTTGCCCTATAACCCACCGTTTTTTAGGAATGGCTCCCTATTTTTATCATTTTTCGGTGATTTTATGGCCATAAATTTGATTTTTAGGAGGGGAGGGGGATTATTTTAACCGTTAAATATCTTCTGAGGGGCTAAAGAGTTGAGAAATTCTAAAACACGGACATTTGCGACAAGGGAAAACTTTTGAGGGGGATTTTCCAATGAAATTATGCATCTCTTATTTTTTTAATCTGTTATTAATGCTATTTTTTAAACTTTATATATTTTTTGTTTTAGGTGATAATTATTTTTCATTCTTCAAATCAAACTCATGGTCATAAAATTATCGAACAGGGAAAGAAATTGACAGAGGGGGTGGTGTATCTAGAAAACGGTGGGTGACTGGGCAAAATGGGAGTCATAATCGGATTCAGGAGGTCATTTTACATAAAAATCAGCAAGAATGGTATCAGATCTTGATTTTTTCTTCTTTTCCCCAGAGCAGTGTAATTAATATTATTAACCTTTTAGTATAACTTCATATGTTACAAGTAGACCAATTGATTCAACTGAATTGTTAAGCGACGCTGCTAAATGTACAACAGTAAATGCCAAAAATTAATTAACAGGTGTATGTGTCGCAAGTTTATATTTAAATTCTCAAGATGTGACATCCCCAATAATTATTTGGATATTTTTCAAAGCTTCAGCTAGAAAAAACTGTGGCAATAAAAGAAAAGCAAATCGTGCATTTAACAGATTTTCCATTAAAAGATGAAATTGAAGTTGCAAAGCAGAAAACTGCTGAGTCCAGTATGGGAAAGAAATGACCATCTCCGCAACAAATTAGCAGTTCATAATCCGATGTTGATAAGCCCATTTTATCAAGTACAGATGTTTTTAGTATTGATTATGATCAAATCACAGACATATTAGAAAAATAGATAAAGAAAGTTTACCGTTTTACAAAATCCTCTGAAATAATAAAAAATATTATATTTAAACCCACAGAACACTCTTTGGTTACGGCCTTGATCTGAAGTAGTGGAGTCCTTAACAATGAGGTATTTAAAGAGAAATTTTTAAAGTTCATAGGGCGAAAGGGCAACAAATTTGATTTATGGATCAGAACATTATGATAATTTATCAGACATTGTGTGCTAAACTCCCACTGATGTCTGAACGAGATATCTCCCAGTTAACTTTACGTCACATTATGTTAAAAACGAGACTTTATCAATACTTGGTTAATTTACAAGTAAGGTTTGAATTTCAAAATTTATTATTTGTGTAATGCACCTGCAGGTCTATATTTTTAATTTAATGTCTTAATATATATATATATATATATATATATATATACATGTTTTAATTAGTTCCAAAAAAAACTGGTTTGGGCTAAGACTGTTACACGTATCATAAAACATGTACCAAGGTACAACAAAGCGTGTTCCAAGCTACAACATGTTATTATACACATTGAGAAAGTTACACTTCCTACTTATAAAAGCTGGCAATTGTTTTATTTTCAAACTGTTTGAATTTTTAAAAAATATATTATAAAGGAGAATCTTGGAGTATTTAAATATTGTCTTTGGAATACACTTCTAACTTTATTAGTAGAAGTTAAAAGTGTCTCAAGGTACAGCATTTTCCCCCATTTATTATAGAAATATTTATCACAATTACTTTACATTTTCTTTCTCATATTTTAATTATTTATAATATTAAGTTTACCATACAACTTGTAACATTTTATGTGCGGCAGATTTACGCCCATTGATAAATAAGTAGAATATATTAATGCTTTAAAATAATTTTATTCAATAATTTTTAATTTCTATTTAATGTCAGGAGAGAAATTGCTGAAATAAATCAGGGAGGTAAAAGAACAAGCGGAGACGGGACAGTGATGAATTTGTATAGAAATATAAATTCAACCAGAAGGTGTGAGGCTGTAGACAAGATTAACTAGATATTCAATGAATCCGATCTTTAAAGGTATTTGTCAAATTCTGCAAAAATCAATTAAATCGCTTTTGTCTAAATCTGTAAATATAAAGGAAATTCAAATTGAATCTATCAGATTGGATATTTAAATCTTTAATTTTCTTACGAAAAAATAGTAAAATATACATTCTTAATTGATTCATACCGAGATAATTTGCCGATTATAATTATAGAAATAAAATTTAGTAAATTTTCATTAAATATGGATTTTTTTTTTTTTTTTTTTTTTTTTTTTTTTTGGGGGGGGGGGGGGGACTGAAAGACAAACTTTTACATTTATAAAAAAAGAAACATTTTTAAATATTGATAAATATTCTTGAAAAAAAGAATAAATATAGATTTATACACAAGAAGTCTTCAAATGAATTGAAGTATTAAAATATCTTAAACTAATAAAAAAATATATATTTACCAAGTTCATTTGCAAAAGGAAATAAACTTAAGCATTAGTGCTTATTAAACAAACATACCAAATTACTCAAACTTCTTCATAAAAAATACAGCAATGAATATATATATATATATATATATATATATATATATATATATATATATATATATATATATATATATATATTACATAGCATTTGAACATTTGAAAATTTAATTTATTTTTCAAAGTACTACAGAAAAAAGTTTCTCTATGTAGAGTTTCTCCCCCTCACCAGTAGAAAATTGTACATTGTTAACCACTATCGAAACTCAAGAATCTCGATATTTATCCTTCTATATTTCTGGTAGATTCACCAATAAATGCAACGACAAATCAAGTTTGGAATTAATGACGTAATGCACTTATTTGAAGGATATGGAAGAGAATATTTAATACCTAATCAGGAAAAAGAGCTATTTCCGTAATATTTAACAGAAAAATATTAAGACAATAGATAGAAAAGCGATATATGGCATAAATCAATACAAATGGGGATAACACAAACGTTGGGGATAATTGCAAATTCAGCTAGTCTAATTGTAAGAGTCTTTCAAAGATGAGTTTGAGATTTCTATTTAACGATTTATGTAGAAATTTCTCACTGAAGTTACTAAATTTAAAAAAAAGAAATATTTAATGTTTCACTCTGAAAAATATAGCAAAGCAATTGAGGGTGAAATTTTATAAAAATGAAATCCCTTCTTTAAAAAAAGAAAGAAAAAAAAAGCTATATATATAATACAGATTTTAAAAATATAAAATCATTCACTTTATTAAATGAATATATCCAAAAATAAGTTACTTAAAATCTTGGGAAAATATTTAACCCTTAATCAGAAAATTGAGATACTTTGATAATATTTGAGAGGAAGATATTAAAATCCTACAAAAGAAAAGTGATCTACGCAATAAATCAGTACAAACATGAATTGCATGAACGTCGCGTCGTCGGGAAAGATACAAATTTAGTTACCTAATAGTAAAAGGCTTTCAAAGATTAGTATGAAATGGAAATCTGTAGTTAATATTTACGGTAGATTTATTCTCACTGAAGTTAATCTTTAAAGAAATATTGAATATTTTGCTCTGCTGAATATAGTAAAGTAACAGAGAGTGAAATTTTAAACAATCCAGATACTTTCTGAATTAATGAATAAATAAATAAAAATAAATAAAATTTTTAAAGAAGAAAAAGTCCAGATTTTAAAACATGAAATTTTTCTCTCTCTTTTGTATACAAGTATATCCAAAAATGCTTTACGTAATAATCCTGCAAGAATATTTAATCCCTAATCAGGGAAATAAGCTATTTTCATGGTATTCAAAAGGAAGATATTAAGACCATGCAAAAAGAAAATTATGTATGACATAAATCAATACAAACATGGATTATGCAGACGTAGGGACAGCATACAAATTTAACTGGCTAATTATAAAAAGCTTTCAAAATTTAATTTAAAATTTGTAGTTACAGATTTTGGCAGATCAATTGTCACTGAAGTTTTTTAATTTGTATGAAATACTGAATATTTAATTTTGCTAAGTATAGTTGCTGTTTAGCTATAGTATTAGCTAAGTATAGTTTAATTTTGTAAAGTAATAGTTGGTGAGATTTTATAGCAAATTAATCTATTCTTAAAATTATAACATGCAGAACGAATAAGCTTTTTAAAAAGAAAACTTTATACCCAGATTTTAAAATATCAAATATATCCTTATTCAGTGAATATGCTTAAAAATAACAACCTTAAAAAAAAAAAAAAAATCTTTATGTAAAATTCATGGGTGTTATATTTTATTAGTGTTTGAAAGGATATTTTTGCATTTCTTGAAGCACAGTTATCAAATATTTTCCAATTATCCTTATTATCTTCCAGCTAATTACAGATATATAGTGAGAAATACATTTTTAATATTAGCTATTAATAATAAACTAAGTAATACAAAATATTAATCATTTTACTTTTACCAATATTTATTTATTTATTTATTTATTCGGTAAAGGCTTGCAAAAAATTTTTCAGCTGAATCTGATGAAATTATATGCATAATACACTATAATATTCTAGGAAAAAAATGCATTTTCAAATTTTAAAAAGTTTTGTCTTATAAAAAAAAAAAAAAAATCAAACATTGAATTGTCTTTTGTTGTCATGATTATCTTATGTTTAATCGCTTTTTTTTTTTTTTTTTTTTTTTTTTTAGTTTTAATAAATAATGAAATATACATTTTTTTTTTAATTGTGTAAAAATAACTATCCTGACAATCATGAAACCTAAATATTTTGAAACGTGAGTTTTCTTAAACACAATATTACACTAATCATTCTAAAATAAATCACCTTCAAACATCAAATCTTCAATGTGTTATGCAATGAATATTCTTTCAGTAGAGAAAGTCATTGAAAATTATGTTTCCTGTGATCTCCAACGATCAGTTTTATGAACTTTTATCTCCATGATTCTTCTTCTGTTCGCGTCAGTGATTATTTACATTCATTAACAAATACACCGTCGTGTCTAGCAGAATCGAATCAATGAGATAGTAATTAATGACGAGGAAAAAATAAGGAAATAAAAATGGATAAATAAAAAAGGAGGATTATATGTCGTATAATGAATGGAAACAATGTAAAAAGGTAATTAGCGTAGAAGATTGCCTCTTCGGCAAACTTACGATGACGATTTAGTTTCAAACTAGGATTTTTAAGGGATAAATTATGTACTCTTCTATTAAATTGAACCGTCGTCAAACAAATCTAGTAAATATACTTAAATTTGTTTTTAATTAAAATAAATTTAGTTAGGAAGTACATCGTAATAACAGAAGCTATAGTTGTAAGCAAATTTTATAACAATTCGGTCTTTAAATCATAATATTAGTAAAATATAAAAATAGGTTAAAATGCTAGCTTGTGCGATTTGGTTAACTTTTAATTATACTGCGCTTGAACAAAAAAAAAAAAAAAAAAAAAAAAAATCGAGCTCTGATACCATTCTTGCTGATTCTTGTGTAAAATGACCTTCTGAATCCGAATATGACTTCCATTTTGCTCTGTTACTCACCGTTTTCTAGGGACACTACCCCCCCCCCCCTCACATTTTATCAATGTACGATAATTTTATGACCATGGATTTTATTTGGAGAATGAAAAAGAATTAATTTAACACCTAAAAACAGAAAATTATAATGTTTAATAAATAACATTAACAATAGATATTATAAGAAAAGTAATACATAATTTCAGTGGCAACCACTCTCCACCTCTAAAAATTTCCCCCCTTGCCACAAATGCTCATGTTTTAGAATTTTCCAGCTCTGTAGCACATCAGAAGATAGTTATCAGTTAAAATAAACCTCTCTCTCCCCCCCCCCCCCAAAAAAAAAAAAAAAAAAAAAAATCAAATCTATAGCCATTAAATCCCCGAAAAGTGATAAAAATAGCGGGCCGTCTCAAAAACACGGTGGGTGGTAGGGCAAAATGGGCGTCATATTCGGAATCAGGAGGTGATTTTACATGAGAATTTGCAAAAATGATGTTGGGGCAGTTTTTATGCCGAACAGTGTTATTAAACTGAGACATACTAAATATACGTAGAATGTATATAATTTAGTGTGATTTTATTGGTATTTTCCCAAAAGGACAATAATAATAATCTCACCATAAAAAAATGCTTCAAAAAAAAAAAAAAAAAAAATAGACATGTTCATAAATTAAAGTAGAATTTAAATATCTATAACCTGGAGGCAAATGACACCATGCCACAAAAATGTAATTTTTCAGTAGAGCAACTTTATTTTTTTCAACTTTAAATCCATGTTTAAATGCACTTATTTAAAGCTAACAGTAATCACTTAATGATACTTTAATACATTATTCGTCTTTAACTAAAACAAAATTAGCAGTTAGAAATATCTTTAAGGGAGAAAAAAAAGTCTAAATTGAAAATTTATTTACCTTTATTTATTAAATATCAGTAATATTATTAAAAATACGTAGGAAAAAAATAAACGAGTTTAAATAAATTAATATATATATATATATATATATATATATATATAAGAGAGAAAGAAAGAAAACTAAACAAACTATTTCTATAAAATAAAAGAATAAAAGGACTTTGGAAAACAAAATTTTAGATATAATGATGAATATTTTTTAAAAACTTTGGTATTTTAATAATATAAGTTTGATATTTTAATGACTACTAAATATGTTTTTATTGATAAATTATTAGTGAGTTTTCACCAGCACTGAAGTGAAACAATAGGTTTTTTCAGTGGCGTAAAAATATTACAATAATGAAATCAAAATATTTTCAAACTAAAGATTTCTTATATACAAGATTGCAAAACATGGACCTTCCTCCTCCCCCCCCCCCCCCAAAAAAAAAAAAAAAAAAAAAAAAAAAAAAAAAAATCAATTTTCAATTATTTAAATGTTACTTGTTGCATTTATTTTACACAATTAATGTTCTATCAGTAGCAGTCGGATATTATATTTTCCATAATTTTCAGAGATCAATTTGAAACTCGCTGTTGCCTCAACAATTCTTTTTCTTCACATCAATGATTAACGAATGTGATTAATAACGATTTTTTTTTTTTTTTTATTATTAATTTATATTGTAAAAAAAAAAATGGAAAACGGAAATATGTTTTTTCTGTCCATAAAATAAAAGGCATTCGTAAACAAAATTTTGAATATTTTAATAAAATGAAAGTAATACTCAAATACTACTTATAAAAAATAAAAAAAAAAATCTTTGTAATATTGTTAAAGTTTGTTGATACTTTATTGACTCCTTAATATGTTTTATTGTTAAATTATGAATGCGTTTTCAGCAGTAATGAAATAAAATAATATAATTTTGAAAATATGTAGAGACTTGAAGACAAGGATGGAGCGTCTTCTGTCGGACTGCAGCTGCTTGATGCAGAGCGACTTGGAGAGTTGGATTATGATTTTGGAACATCGGAAAAGACAGCGCCAGTATTGAGCCACTACATGTGAATCTGCTTCTTTTGTTTTAAAGACCTATTTCTACAATGCAGTAAGTTCAATATATTTCAATTCATTACAATATCTTTTTGCCTTTCAGGTCTGGGTGGGAACATGACGATCTAGCATGTCTTTTTATTAAATTATTCTTATCACAAATATAGACTTCGTATTTTTTGGACTATTAAATAAATTTAATTATGTTGCTTTTATAAAGCATTGATATTGTTATACTTACATTACTGTTGTTATATATAATTTACCAATAAATTAATCTTGTTTTAGAATTTCATTGATTTTTGTTGGGAATATGCCAGTTTCGCCATGTTTCCGAAACCTGTTAGGCCTTTTTCAATTTACTTTTCTGGCTGTTCTGCTGCTCCCACCCACTGAAGAGGAAGCGGGTGTTTTTCACATGTAGTGTTGTTTTTACAATTGTTCTTCGTTACTTTAATTCGTTACTTCTTTGTTTTTATTAGCGTTTCTTCTTGTTGACCATGCCCACTTGTTTTCAAGTCTACATATTTTCAAAATTATATATTCTTGTATAATTTTTAGTGCTGCCTTTGGCGCCTTTTTTATACAAATACACTTTAATTCAATAAGTAATTTATATATATATATATTTTATTTATTTATTAACTAATAATGCAAAAAAGGAAAACAGAAATATGATTTTTCTATCCATGAAATAAAAGGGTATTGAAAAACAAAATTTTAGATAGTTTGATGAAACAAAATTCAAATATTTCTAAAAAACAAATGTGTGCAAACTTATTAACGTTCGTTGATATTTTAACTAATCTTTCATTTTTTTTTTTTTTTTTTTTTTTTAATTATTAATCAGTTTTCAATAGAACTAAAATGAAATATATTTTAAACAGCGTAGAAATACCATTACAATCATGAAATCAAAATAATTTTAAACCTAAAATATCTTACATACAAAATTACAATACTAATTCTATAATGAATTCCATTTCAATATCAAATACACAAACATTAATTGTTGCATTTAAATTTAAACAATTAACATTCTATCAGTAGACAATGATATTCCATTTTCCGTGATTTTCAGCAATCAATTTGCAAACTACTGTTTTCTTCACGATTTCTTCTCCCTTTGCATCATTGATTATTTCCATTCATTAACACACACTCCGACGTATTAGTTATCGAGTTAATGAAGAAAGTAGGGGAATTTTATTAATGACGAGGAAAACTTAGGAAAATAGAAATACCGAAAAAGAAAAGGCAGAGAATATATGTTGTTTCTCTATGGAAACAAATATTAATGTAAAAAGTTCATGTAGCACACAATATTAAGTACAGAATGATTACAGTGCGTTAAGAAATTATAAGACCACAAGCGTATTGGTGCATTTCTGAAGAAGAGAGCATAATATGCAAATTTTTAGTTGCATATTTAAAATTGATAAGAAAACGCATCCTATACTAATTCCAACTTTTAAAATTAAAATAAATTTCATGAAAACTTATTCATTTTTCTAAAAATTAAAGACTGTGACTGTTAAGAAATTATAAGACCACCTGAGAAAATTAGCATATTATACATGACGTCAAACTCAATATAAAGCGCATGCGTCAGTATTTCGTAAAAGACCTAAGAAGAAAAGGCTTAGGTTTTGAATGTGTTATCTACGATTAATTTGACGATGCCTCTAGGTAAAGAATTATCGGAGTGCGAAGTGAGAAAATTTTTATTTTATAAAGGTTCTGGTAAATCTGAAAGATATATTGCGAGGTTAATGAACCGTTCTATAACTGCCATTCATAATGCCATAATTAGAAAAGATTATTCAAACAAAATAAAAGGATCTGGTAGAAAAAATATTTTGACAGCATGTGATAATAGACAAATTTTTCGACTGTCAACTAAAAAAGGTCCTTCAACTCGTGAAATTTCGAAACGTTTCAGCAAGAAAACTTCATATGTAACAGTCTGGAAGAGTCTTAAATTAAATATTAATACGAAATTTATGAAACTGAAGAAAAAAACCAAGTTATTAAAATGCCACCGAGAAGAAAGATTAAAATGGGCTAAAAATGTCATGTCATGGAATGATGAGTGGAAACAAATTATTTTTTCTGATGAAAAGAAATGAAATTTAACCTTGATGGTCCCGATGGTTACAAACACTATTGGTATGACTTGAAGAAGGCACCAAAAGAATGCTTCAGTCGACAAATGGGCGGGAGATCAGTAATAATTTGGGTAGCTTTCAGTTATGAGGGGTTGTGTTGTGTGATTTACAGCGGATTTCGGTTCATATGAACTCTACACAATATCAATCAATGCTTATGATCATATGATACCGTTTGGACCTTTATTAGGTGGTGCTAACTGGATGTTTCTACAGGACAATGCTGTTTGTCATACATCTAAATCCACACAGGAGTGGTTTAAAAAAGAAAAAAATAATGTTCTGCCATGGCCAAGTCGAAGTCCAGACTTCAACCCCATGGAAAAACCTATGGGGTATATTATCTCGCAAAGTTTATGCTAATAATAAACAATTTTCATCTGCCAATGAACTGGAAGTAGCCATTGTAAAATAATTGTACAATATTTCTATAACTGAACTTAATCACCTGGTTACTTCAATGAAAAACAGAGTGTTTGAAGTCACCGGGAAAAATGGAGGACCAATATCATATTAATTTTTTATACAATTTTGTTTTTTCACAAGGGGTCTTATATTTTCTTAACAGGTTATTTTTCACTTATTTCTAATATATATTTTAATTAAACATTTATTGCATTATACCAAGTTATTGCAAACTAATTATAAAAAAATATAGAGCAATATGTTATTTTATGTATTTAAATTAAGATTAGAATCTTTATTTTTCTTAATATTTACAAAATTAAACTGGTCTTATAATTTCTTAACGGACTGTATAATTGAATTTACGATTTCAAAATGCTATAATTTTAAAATTACCCATCAGAGCGATTTGATATTTTACCAGAGCAATCGTCAGGCAATGACATTTTGTTCGGGGGAGGAAAAAAGGAGTTCCAACATGTTGCTATAGATGGTGCTGTCAGGATAATTTCAGAAGAAACGCCTAAATGGATTCATTAGACACAGGAATGTTGTTAGCAACACAATGGGATAGCAGGAAACAATAGACTTCAAGGGTTTACTACAATTTTTTTAGCAAAAAGACAAGAATACATGTTCACAGCGGAAACAGTCATAGTGAAAAAAGAAAAAGAGGAGCTTCATGAAACAAATGCTTCACGGATAATTAACGGCACATTTTGAATTTTTTTTTTTTTTTTTCTTTTCTCAAACAAAATTTCATTGCCACGCGGGTGCTCTGGTAAAATATCAATTCGGTCTGATGGATAGTTTTAAAAATTATAGCTCTTTGAAATCGTAATTTTTATTATAATCACCTTGCATGTGGGATAAATTTGCGATGACGATTTAAATTTAACTAGTACATCAACGAAATATAAAACAATCACACTTTCAAATTTAATTAAAACGTTATCATAGAAATCCGTAAATATACTGAAACTTGACTTAAATAAAATGAAGATTAGCAGATAAATAAATTGTTCTAAAAGAAGTTATCATTACATGCAGATTTCATAGCAATTCGATGTTTTACTCCTAAAATAACCAGAATATTAACTTGTATAAATGTTTAAATATTAAAATAAAATTTGAATATTTCTCAAAATCACAAATCTTTAGAATCTTATTAACGTTCATGATATTTTAATGAATCCCTATTACGTTTTTTTGGTAAACTAGCAGGCTAAGCCCTTTTCGCTGGTCACCAAATTTAAATGAATTTTCAAAAGAATTGAATCGTTGTTTATTTTTTATATCACATTTTGGGCTTTATAACATAATTAAAAATTCCTTCTAAGGTCAAAAAGTCAAAATAACACAATACAAATAAAATAAAATATTTCTTCTGTTTTGCACTTGTTTTGCAACAATGTTGTATGGTCATGTGAATGATTCTCAAGAATGAATCAATTGTTTACAAATTTAATGGATTATGTATGGGAAACAAGTACGCTGTAATTGAAATATTGCAGCTCTTAGAACTTCAAAACTGATAATATTTAAAAATATATTCATTATTCTTTAATATTAGACTGTTTTTTGTTTAATATTAGAGTCTTATTTTAAGATAAAAGCAATCGAATGATATCGTGTTGTGAAACATTGCAACGTAATATGTTTAAATCTAAAACCCTGATGTATATAGTGCCCGCAAAAAAAAAAGGAACAGTTTTTAGAGCTCTTTTAAAAAATATATAACATTTATCCAGTATCTTCTAAAAAATTCATCAGTTTCTAATTAAAAGAAAAATGGCCGACCTTCATCGAAAGCAATTGAATTTTATCGCGTTGTGAAACTTTGCAGCGTAATATCTTTAAATTTAATATGTATATAGTGTCCCCACAAAAAAGGAACAGTTTTTAGAGCTCTTTTAAAAAAGTATAACATCTATGCAGTATCTTTACAAAAAATTAGTCAGTTTTTACTTAAAAAAAAAAAAAAAAAAAAAAAAAAAAATTGCCGACTTTCATCACCAAAGTAGTTAAAACCTAGACTAATAAAAAATAGGTGTGGTCCGCCCGGATGTGTTTCGCCGACAAACTCTTTACTTTATTTATATAGATTATTATTAATTTTTTTCACCAGTACTAAAGTAAAATTGATTTTTTTTTCTATTAATGGCATAAAATTATCATTACAATCATAAAACCAAAATAGTTTTAACCTTAAAACTTCTTACGCAAAAAATTACAATAATAATTCTACAATACATAAATTTTATTTCAGTATCGAATATTCAAATGTTAATTGTTTCATTTAATTCATACAGTTTAAATTCTATCTCTAGACAAAGTCATTGGATATTCTATTTTCCTCGATCAATTTGAAAACACTACTTTTATCTCCACGATTCTTATCTGTTCCCAACATTATTTTATACTTATTAACAAATATTCCGATGTATTAGCTATCAAATTAATGAAGATGTACTGGAATTTGATTAACGCCGGGGAAAATGTACGGAAATTGAAATGTAGAAAAGGAAACAGGAGAGAACATATGTTGTATTTGCATGGAAACACGAATTAATGTAAAATATCAAGTAGCATACAAGAATAACTATTAGTCAAATTTGCAATGACGATTAGTTTCATATAAGGATTCCTAAGGCATAAATTAAATTTTATACTGTCGAATCTTATTAAATGTCGTCGATAAAATAAGTAAAATACACTGAAAATTTTCTTTAGTGAAAATGAAGGTAGCGTAGAAAGTTATCTTTAAAAATCCAAGCAGAGTAAATCACTAATGTAATACAAATTAATCGACTCCACACAAATAAAAAATAATAGTTAAAAAACCTGGTGGGAAACAGCCACACGACTTCCATTACCCACTATTACACGTATTATACTATATATTTTTTGGAGATAATTTGATCAGAAGACATAAAACTGACCTAAAGAAGTAGTAGAAACCTAAAATTTTTCCAGCAAGAGAAATTTTATACACATGTAAAGACATTTAAAACGAAGCTTACATATAGCGAGGTAAAAAAATGAGGGGAGGAGGGGGGGATGGTACAGTTATTTTTTGAAACACCAATTTCCGAGATTTAGAACTAACCTATCTAAGCAGGATGACTTAATTTTTTTCTATTAACCACGTAATACATGAAAAAAAGAATATATTTATATTACAACTTTCAAGAAAATCGTTAGAGCCGTTTTTGAGATACCAACTTTTACCAAAACTCAATTATTGACCGGAAAACAATAATTACATACAAAAGGGTATTTAAAAGCGAGTTAATATGGCAAGTTTGAAAAAAAATCCGTACAGCGGTCTTTAAAGGAACGTGCTTGAGAGACCTGAAATTGAGCTATTTAAACAGGACGCCTGTCAATTTTCCTGAACTAACGAACTATATCATTCGAAAATACATCTAATAGAGTGTTAATAGAGCAATTTTGAAAAAATCGTTAAAGCCGTTTTTGAGATACGGACTTCCGGTACCACTTCCGGTTTCCGATGTCCCACTTCCGTTTTTCAATTTTTACCAAAATTTGGAAAAATTATCTGTACATCAGACCTGTCTCAATTCTGAAGTTTCGTAGTTCTGTCTTTATTAGTTTCGGAGATATGATAGCCAGAAGATTCCGTACATACACACATAGATACATACATACACACGCACTGACCAATTGCCGAAAACCACTTTTTTGGACTAAGGGGACCTCAAAACGTGTAAATCAGGTGAAATCTTCATATCGAATTTTTGGACCAAATACAATACTTCCATTACCTACGGTAGTAAGGTAATGCAAGTAATAATAATAATTGCGAAATATACAAATTTTTGATTTCTTATTCCTAGTTGTTCATATTTCTATGACTTACGAATGTTTTATTGTTAAATTATTATTTTGTTTGCACTAGTTACTAAGATTAAATAGATAAAAAAAAAAAAAAAAAAAAAAAAAAATATTATTACTATTACGAAAACCAAATAACCAAACTACAGCCATATAATAAATTCAATTTTATTATTAAATGCTCAAATGTTAATTATAGTATTAAGTGAGTACAATGAATGTTCTTTTAGTAAAAAAAAGTTACTGGAAATTATTTTTCGTAATATTTAGTGATCAATTTGTAAACTACTGCTGTATCCATGTTTTTTTCTCTCTTTGCATCATTGATTATTTACATCCATTAAAAAATACACTTATACATCGGCTACCGAATAAATGGAGTAGTAGAAGAATTTGATTAATAACGAGAAAAACTTAAGGAAAAATTTATGGAGGGAGGAAATAATTGTATTTGGATAGAAACAAACATTAATATAAAATGTCCAGTAATGTCTCCAATAGCGCAGTAATTTCGGTCAATATCTAAATTCATTGGACTATATATATATATCTAAATTCATTGGACTATATATATATATATATATATATATATATATATATATATATATATATATATTATCATTATCAGCCGATATCGGAGTACGTCGGATCAGGTGAATTACAGTGTATACCGGTTTACATTATTTATATAGTCTTTCAAATGTTGTTAAAATTATTTTCAGTTCTCTGTTTTTCAAATTTTGAAATGAAATTTAAGTTAAAAACGAAAAGTAGAACTTTTCAGAAAAATTGAAATTGCTATAGGTCCGATATCGGGTAATATCAAACAAGATTGTAGATTTTAAGAAGGTGATCTTCTTCGATGCCCGTCTATTTTGTGCGATACTAGGATGGTACAGGGGATCTGGCCACTACTACTGTCCCACTCGGGATACACGATCAGTTAATAGTCAAACTTGGGATGAAGATTCAGCTTCAAACCTGGACTTTTAAGCGAAAGTTAAATTTTATATTCTCAAATCTAATTGAAACGTCGTGATAAAATATAGAAATACAGTGAAACTTGCTTTTAATGAAAATAGAATTAGCAGAAAAAATTATCCTAATAAAAGAAATCATCGTTTAAAGCAGAATTCATGCAAAATAAGCGTTTGATTCATATTATAAGTAATATATTAATATGTATAAATGTGTGTTATATTGCTTGAAAATTCAATTTGATTTACTATTATTAATTAGACATCAGAAATATAATTGGAATGCATAGAATGTCAATTATATTTTGTAAAAGTTTGTAAATATTGCAAACACACGCCTAAAGAAACCAATAATAGGCTTTATTTGTTTAAAAAAAAAAAAAAGATTTAAAAAAAAAAAAAAAAAAAAAAAAAGATAAAATAAACGTAAATCTTAAATATTTGCAAAAATAAACTTATAATAATAATAATAATAATGATAGTGATAATAATAATGATCGTGATAACACAAATCTTTGGGATGTTATTAACAATCGTTTGTAATATGTTTTATTTCTAAATTATTGAGAATTTACCAATATTAAAATGAATTATAACAAATTTTTAAATGGCGTAAAAATAACTATCTTTACTATCACATGAAATAGAAATGTTTTGGAACACAAGTTTGATTAGATATTGGGTTGTCTAGAAATTCCGTGCCGATTTTCACAAGGACAGGTCTGAGTATATCACAGAATGATTCAAACCGTATAGGTTCTAAAAGTCAGTACTTCAGGCGTATTTACACTGTAAATACATGTGTCTGAAATTAAGACACAATGTGTCTAAAATGGGGTGTTCAATTTTAAGATGCTAAAAAAGTGTCTTATTTCAGACACTTGAAGTATCTTCAAAGGCACACCGTTTCAAACACTTGAAACGTCTGAAATTCCGCCATCTTTGATCCTGTTTATAGTGAATATTTTTCATAAATAAATAAATAAAAAGTTACGTGTTACACTAGTTCTCTGTGAAAAATAGATTTTAGAATCTCCTAGAGCATAAAATAAAACATTAACAATTTTTACAAGAAAATTGCCCACTGCCCGTGCCTGGAATCGAGCCGACAACCATCGGATTCATAGGCGAACGTCCTCCCAATCATGCCGCCAGGACACACGGAATATTTTTCTTATATAACAAAATATATTCTAGTATCCGTTAAACAATTTGCCGTTTTATATCTTTGCAATAAAACTATTCATGATAGCTAAAGCTTAATACATCTTAAATTTAATATGTAAAGGTTTAGAGATTTTTTTGAAAACTGGTATTTACAAGGAAACAAACTATGTTCATGAAAACCAAAAGAAAATGTTCTTTTACATTTTGAAGCGTAGAGAATTATTGTGGAAGAAAAGAATTTTTAAAGTGGGGGAAAAAAATAATAATCAATTATGCACAAGTTGTTCAGTTTCAATTTCGCTTTCTTAGCTTGAAGTTACATACTTCGTTTATCTTAATATTTTTTGTTTTATTACATGTGAAAACTTTAAATAAAAGTTAACTTTATTTTTTTTATTTTTAACCGAATAAATTCGAGTCTAAGTATTTTAAATAAGTTAACTACTTATATTATACAACATATTATTAAATTTATTTAATGTTTAAAAAAAAAAATCAAAACAGGATATGCATGCTGTTTAAAGTAGATTCCATATGGATAATTTGTTAAGTAATACAAATGTCTGAATTCTTAAGTGTCTGAACTTGGAAATGCCTGAATATCTAAGTGTCTAAATTGTAAAATGTCTGAATTTTTATGTGTCTAAACTGTAATATGTCTTAATTTCAGACATATCAAACTTATTCATACACTTACCTCAGCACATTTATAAAGAGACACTTATGTGTCTTACTTTCATACAGTACATGCGACTGGAATTTTGCATACTTATGTGTTTCAGATATTTGTCTGAATTGGTATTTCAGAGACATTTCTGTCTGAATTTAAGACACTTCTATTTACAGTGCAGAAAATAAAATTGGTTACGATACGTTAATTGTTGTCAGTTTCATACGCCTTTGAATATGGAAGCAAAGTGCATTATATAGGCATTAAATCCTTTTCTCTTACCGGGAAGTCAAAAATGCCACGCAAGCGGCAAACAAAATAATGCGTTGTATATGACGTAGGTACTGCACAGTGTCGACAGACTTTGCGACTTTTTTTATTCAACAGTCACCAATAATTTTAAGAAGTGATATTTGCTATATATAATAGACGATTTTTCATTTCGATTTGTCTATTACGTATATAAAATATCACTTCTCAAAATCATTGGTGACGGTTGAATAAAAAAGTCGCTAAGTGTGGCAACTTTGGTGCTGTAGCTGAATTAAACGGTGCGGAAGTGCTTTGCTAGGTTTAAAGCTGGTGATTTTAACCTCAAGATAAAGAACACGTCCAGGTAACCCCTTCACCACAGATGAAAATCAGATTAAAACACTGGTCGAAAATGACATGGGAATTAGCAGAAATATTAAAAATATCAAGATCCACTATTTACAAGCATTTAAATGTATTGCGTTTCAATTTTCCTTCAAAATCGGCAGGAACTTTTCGGACAACCCAATACAAAATTTCTGCAAATATTCTATAAGAAATTACATTTTTATGATTTAATCCTCAAATGTTAACTGTTTTATTTAATTTACACAATAAATATTTTTTGCAGAGTAAGCTATTGGAAATAATATTTTCGTGATCTTCAGCCATCAATTTGAAAAGTACTGTTATCTCGACAATACCTTTCCATTAGTGATTACTTACATTGATTAACAAATACATCCATGTACTAGGTATCCAAATTAATCAAGTAGTGGCATAATTCGGATGGTGTACATGGGACAATTTGATTAATGATGAAGAAATCTTGAGGAAATGAAATGAGAAGTAAGTGAACAATGATTGATTACTACATGTTGTATTTGAATAAAAACAAGCATTGAAATAAAGAGTCAAGAAGCATCTAAGCTTAGCTGTTAGCCAAACTTGCAAAGAAGATTTAGTTTCAAATCAGAACTTTTAAGATATAGGTTAAATTAGAAAATCTGGAATCTAATTTAAACATCATTGTACAAATTCGTCATCTTACGAAACGTCATCGTAAAGACAGAGTTGTTCGTAGTTTTGAGGCCGACTGACTACGCTAGGGCCCTAGGCCTATAGGTGGAATGCCCTCCGTGAGGGTCTTTCTAAGAGATTCTAACCCATATTTGCACAAGTTTCGGAGAAAACCACAGAAAACCCCGAACGGCAAAATCGCGATGAGCGCGACCTTGGACCGAACCCGCACTTCACATCTACCAGCTTTGAGCGCAGAACCGCTAGGGCGCTGGTGGGCCATAAATACATAAAAACTCGAATTTAAACTTTTATTTGTTACATTATGATTTTTTTTTTTTTTTTTTTTTTTAATAATCGATGTTAATTTTTTTTAAAAAGATATACGCAATAAAAATTATGCATACCACATCATCATATTAATGTGATAGTGTTTTAAAATACCGACTCGACGGAACATAGAAATCGAAAACAATGTTATAGCTATCAGGAAGCAATAGTTCTTGTTGACTAATTAAAAAAAAAATACAATAGAAAAATTTCCTGTTAAATTTTATTTAAATTCCTCATATAGTCTATTTAATAAATAGAAATGAACAAAGAAAAAAAAAAAAGATTACAATCTCCATGTTGAAATACTAAGAAAATAAAGCTATGATAAAACACAAACACACAATATATAACTGAAAATTTACAGCAAATTCCATTTTACTTTTATCTCATTAATGCAAATTTCTTTATCTAATGTTCTATCGATTTCTTACCACTTCCTGGTAATTTCACTGAAGACGGGCGGGAGGAAAAAAAAAGCACTTTTACATTTAAGATCGATTGTTTTTTTTTTAATAAATAAGATGATTGTTTAAATGTTTAATCAATAAAGCGTCATAATTATTTGAAAGGCATATACAAATGTATTTCATTAATGCCAAAAAAAAAAACTGCAGAAGATAAGAGGATTATATCAAAATCAAGTTCAGTCTATGTATTGATATATAGATAGCGGAAAGGCGGATTGGATTAGCTAATTTTAGAGAGGAGATATTAGTTTCCAGTTTGGACTTCAAAGACATCTGTTCACTTTGCATAATGAAATCAGTTCGAAACGTTGTTATATAAATTAGAACATATCAGAAAGCTGCGTCACAAACTTAATCAGATACAACTGAAGATTAAACAGAACAGTGGGGTTATAAGATTCGTTTATAAATTACAATTAAAATAAATTGCATGAATAAAAGTAATTATTGTCAATATCTGCAATTATATATATTTTTAACACAACAATCTATCCATTGCTATACAACTTCATCGATATTTTTAAAACCTATGATTTTCTCTGCAATTTAAAATTGCTATTGTTGTCCTCTGTATCAACGTTATTTTAGGTCAATCCAGTAAGTACAACTTCATTGATATTTTCAAAACAATTTAATGATCTGAAATCTAAGTATTTTCTCTAAATTTTATAACCGTTTTTTGTCCTCATCTACAGTAACATAATTTTTCTTCATTAGATTTTTTTTTTTTTGGAGGGGGGGGGAGCGGTTTTCTATAAAACGGACATCTAAGACATCTATTCGTTTTGCATGATTAAATCAGATCAAAACGTCATATTATAACTAATCGAAACATAGAGAGAGAGAAGCAGCACTGCAGATGTATAACTGAAGAATAAATAGAACAGTGAGATAATATTCCCTAAGAAATTATAATTAAAATATCTTTATTAAAGAAAAATAATTACTGTCAACATCTGTATTTATGCATCTTTATATTCTAAGAAATGGAAAGTTACTAATTCAACGATTTAAGTTTTCCATTAATTTATTGGATATTTACTTCAATATAGATATTACGCAATAGTATTTCAATTGCAATTCAATTAATTTAAGATGTATTTTTTTTATTATTATTTGAGTACATTTAAAAAAACAATTCCGTTAGACATCAATAACAAAAATATTGTAAGATACCTTGTGATTTTTAAGTTAATATACGTCACTGACATAACATGCATACATTACTATAAATTCGCAAAACATAATACATTACTGTAAATCAGAAGTATTAATATATATATATATATATATTAATAATAAGTTTTTTTTTTTTTTTTTTTTTTTTCTTAATCTAAGATGTTATTAAATTTCTGAATAGCATATTTCCATGTAAATTTGAAATTTAGGGACAAAAAAAGTTTGTATAAATTGCAACAGTTATCAAATAGTTTCGCTAAATGTACTATATTCTACTTATATATATATATATGTGTGTGTGTGTGTGTGCTACAATTATGTAATATTCTGTTGTGTTGTAGGATTTTAAGCCCGACTGACTACGCTAGGGTTCTAGGCCTATAGGTGAAGTGTCCTCCATTGGGGGGTCTTTATAAGGGGTCATAGTCCGTATTTACGAGAGTTTCTGAGAAAACCACGGAAAACTTCGAGTGGCTAGATCGATGTGCGTGACCTGTGATCCAACTCGGCACTTCCCATCTACCAGTTTTGAGCAGAGATCATTTATGTAACAAATTGTATAAAGCTATACGAAAATAATATAAAATACTGTACTGTACATAATGTGAATAAACAGTGTCTAACCTTTGTTTATCTCATATGACGAGAAATTTAAAACTTGTGGAAAATTA
The DNA here is from genome assembly GCA_963930645.1 of Salticus scenicus. Classification (NCBI taxonomy): domain Eukaryota; kingdom Metazoa; phylum Arthropoda; class Arachnida; order Araneae; family Salticidae; genus Salticus; species Salticus scenicus. The sequence continues at coordinate 57,302,907 of OZ005654.1, read as the reverse complement.
CAGAATGACAGAAATAGCAGCGCTCCCTGTCGGCCAATATACACCCAAATTAAGTTAAAATTCATTTTTATGGTATATTAATCTTTCATGTGAATTTGGTTGGTGCACTTATATGCCAAATAAGTTGAGATTTAGCCATCTAATTTACGGGGCAAGTTGCAGAACAGCAGTGTCACTTGTTAGCTGATATGCATAGTGTTTCATGATGCAACTCTCACAAATCAATTTTGTGCAAATATACACAACAGAATCTAAAATGTAGCTTTACGGCTTACAAGGAGGAATGGAGAATAGCAGTGCCACCTATCAACTAATTTGCACCAAATTTTAATTAGCATAATGTTTCATTATGGTCCATAACATAAAAAATTTTTGTTCCAATATATCCAATATAACCCGAGATATAGACGTCCTTTAATTGGAAAAAAAAAAAAATGCTGTATCGCAGCGCTACCTGTTAAGCGATTTGTACTTGAAATTCATTGACTAATTTATGTTAAGATACAACTATACTTAAATATAAATGACATTCTGAGCATTAGTTCTTGAACTACAGCTACCACAACAGTATTTTTGTCACAAACACGCACACATTTTCTAAAAATGATCAAATCGTGCTTTGGGCTTCTAGAAACGCGTACATCTTTGATTATTCTATGGATTAAAGAAAAAAAGAAAAAGAAGCTTGAATATTCAACTTCAAATGGGAGTGTAAGTAAAATAATTAAGTAACACGGCGTATAATTACGTCTATCAACATGGAATAATCCAATAGGAAAGAGAAAATGAAAAATGAAAAAAATAAATATGAATTATTAATAGAAAAGTAATTAATCAAATAAGTGTACATTTTCCATGCTTAACCCTAATAATCGATTTTTATCTAATTTAAGAAGTGAATATTTATACATATACACAGAGTAAAAATCTAATTACAGATTTGGACACATTGCATTAGATCTGTAATTTTCTGCGAATTGTGCGACGTTTGTTCCGCAGCTTCTACGATCAATTTACATTAATTAACAAATAAGTCAACTGAATCGAATTGCAAATCTGTGAAGTAAAAGGAAGAATCGACAGATATATACAAGTCTATTTAATTAGTGCTAACTAGGGAATTTCTGACGTATTCAAGCGGTACAACAGGGAAAGTATAAGAACAGACAAATTTCAATACAAAATACATTTAAATAAAGGAATGCTTCAGGATAGTGTTTGCTAATCTGAAGATTTCGTTTCTAACTAAAACTTCAGAAACATTTCCTCAGTTTTGTATAAAAGCATTTGATAGAAAATTAGTAAATACTTAGTAAACACCGAGAATCAGTAAATACTCACTTCGAATAAATAAGTAAACATAAAGTTTACTTTTTTAGAATTGCATGTAGTAGGGTAGGTGCTCCAGTGATTGGCATGCTCCAGTAATTGACATCTATCCCGAAATAATAAATAAGAAAAATAATAAAATCATACATTTTACATATAAGAATTTTAACATTTTATGTCAATCACTGGAGCATAGGGTGCTAATAACTGGTAAGATGAAGAACTGGCAGTGTGAAACACTGGAATATAGGGGGCCAGTTACTGATAAAATGAAAAACTGGCAGTGTCAATTACTGGAACATTTAGTGGGTTTCAAATAAAAATTCATAAAAAAAAAAATAATTGTTATCAAATGTATATATTTTAACATATATATTCTTCTGAATGTCTTTCATACCATATGCATTAACTTAAGATTTCTAAAAATATTTTCTGATGACTAGAACATTAAAAACATCAGAGATTGCTCTGAAAGTGTCAATGACTGGTGCACTTACCCTATTAATAAACATTTTTTAAAAATTAACTTTTTGAATTTTCCAAAAGAAAAATTATTAATAAAAGTTAGCAACACGTATTAACACAAAATATAATGAAACCAAATGAAAAGTAAAAAGTTTTACATAAAATGTTAAAAAAAAAAAAAAAAAAAAAAAAATGATAGTAAAAATGTTTGAAAGTAATCTAATAACTATCCAAAATTAAGTATTTATCTATTTTTTTTTATAATTAAGTTTAACGAATGCAAACAAAATTCGCTTCAGTATCATCACTACTACTATTGTAAAATCATTTCTTCAAAAACTATAAATATATTTCCTTTATCTATCATAATCGCCATAAATTAATATAAATACCATCTTTAAACAAGTGACGGCGGGTGACTCAATATGGTAAATAGTCATGAGCTATTCATACCTTCATTAAATAACTTATACTAATTTAACAATAGAAAACGTTTTTGAGTTGAAATATAAATTGCTAAGACATTTTTTCCTGTATCATGGGGGAAAAATCCCAGTATCATGTACAGTGCAGCACGGGAGCGAGATCCGCAGTTTAATTTAACATCTCAAAAATTAATTCTAGGCGTAAAATGCCAAGATAAGTTTTATGTTATTTCTCTAGGACAGTGTACTCATTGTAAATGTTTAGTTTATTTTCTTTGTAGATGCAAATTTTACATTTTTATGAATTATTAATACGTATTATGATATGAGACTTGTCAGGCATTTCTGGATCGCAGACAAATTTATTTTTGCTGCAGATGCAGTGAGAAAATTCTGGTACTAGGGAAAATATTAATAGAGTTGAACCTTGAAAATCCGGACATTTTTCCAGTTTTAGTTTTACTTTTAAAATAAGATTTTACTGTACCTTATTTCTACATTTCATGGGAAATGCAGTTTAAAATCCTTTCAATTGAACACTGAATACATAAATATAGTCAAATATAGTCATTAATGATATACAGAATAGGAATTATCATAAATCGACTAAAAAATACAATCATAAAAATATAATCAAAATAGAAATTAGATTTTTTTTTTTTTAAACAAAACACTATACCTAAGTTAATAAAAAAAGTTATCGCCAACATGGCGACAAGAATTTAAAAAGCGTCGTGGGAGTCCTATACTAAAACTGTACTGCCTGTAGAAGTATGAAAACTGGGTCGTAAACTATGAATTTTATTTTGAAACCTTTCTTTGAATGATTTTGGTTTCAATTTTGTACAATATTAATTTGGTTCTTATAATAATCTGGTTTCTGGTAAATTAAATTTTTAATTAGGCGGTCAAATTCGTATAATATTTATGAGTTTCAAATTTTAACGGTAAATAAGAAAAAAAATAAAGAGCGAAAATTTCGCATGTGTTTGCTAGTTTTTAATAAACCTCTAAAATTCTGAGTCGCCGCGATCCCGCCGATTCCGGATTTCGAAGTCCAACTGTATTTTATAGCAGGTTACAAATGTGATAAAAATTAGCTTTTATAATAATAAAATAGTTTTTCAAAGTGAAAAATCAATGGTAAAATTTCGCTGACTTTTCATCGCCAATAATGAATGTTCTTTATTAACGTTATTTTTTAATATAATCTTAATCCAAAACTAAATTACACCTTCTGAATAACATGGGAAACAATTTAAAAATTTATAAAATTAATATATTTAATTTATTGCATTTATTAAACAAATACAAAAGAAAATCATAAGAAGGTCAAATTACAGTAACAGTCAGCTGTAAATATACAATCTCTATCGTATTTAATTACGACACATTGGCATTACCATAAAAATACGATAAAGATATCTGTATGAAAATAGTAATATTAAAAAAAAGCTGAAATTTCTCATCTCTGAAAGTATCATAAAATATGGGCGAGGAATATGACCCAAAGATCAATACCAACATAGGCTTGATCAAATTTATGAAGACACTTGAAACGGGAAAGAGAGATTAGAGATTACACCGTATAATTGTATGCAAACACAGACTGAAGTATATGGTAGAAGTATATTCGTTGATTAACGAGGAAACTAAAAAAAGATTCGGGCCGACACGACCCGGAAATTTCATCCTGGCCCGGCCCGAGAGCAGATTGAAAATTTCGGCCCGAACCCGGCCCGTGCAGACCTCTACCAGATATGGGTGACCATTCTCCGTAAGATTCTCTCTGTAATGGGTCTTAGTCGTATTCACGTTAGTTTCAGGAAAAAAAAAAAAAAAAAAACTGACAATTTAAAGCGGTTAGGTCAACCAGCGCGACCTTCGCTCAAACCCGGCACCCTATTCTCTACCAGCTTCAAAATCAGAACATTTTGACAACTAGTAGATCGTGATGTAGCTTGATAATATGAAATTTTATACAAGAATGTTTGGACATTGGGAAAAGGAAAATTTCCTAAATATTCATGAAGTTTACAGGAAAAGTAAAGTTTTCATGATGAATCTGTTAAAATTTGCATAAAAGCATTTGATAGAAAATACATTAAAAAAATTACAGATAGATAATTAGTACCAATTACACAATTTAGAAAAGTAAAAATTTACACCCACTTTTTTTTTTTTTACCCTTAAAAGAGAGCACACTAATATCATTTATATATATATATATATATATATACACACACACACACACACACACACACAAAATCTTGAAAATTATCTAAAAAAGTATAGTTATGAAAATAAAATATGAAAGATGTTAACATAGTAATTTATTCCTCTGTGCGTTTAAAAACACTTAAAATTCCTTCAGTTCATATAAATTATAAAAAAATTTTCCTGTTTTAAGTTACGCCATTTAACCTCAATGTATTTTACCTCTGTAATAACATTGAGATAAATTATACATAATACATTTAGATAACTATTATCAATATTAGCTTCAATTTATTGTAAAAATTATTAAAAAATCGACAGAACCCGGAGACCGTTGCGTGAATTCGTAAACACTTTTCAATTTCGTGGAAGAGTGTAAAAGAAAATTAAGACAAATCACTTCACATGGTCCACTTTTTAACACCGTACTATTTAAGAAAGTAATGAGATTGTTTTTTCATGGTCTGTGAATTTCTGAAAAAAAAAAAAAAAAAAAAAAAAAAAAAAAATATATATATATATATATATATATAATCACTTAATGGCGTCTTTAAATTTATAACATTTAGACGTACAAAAAGCAAAACTGGAAGTTTAAATCCTGGTTATTTTTTTTGTTTGTAAGATCACAGAAATCAACATTAATATAAACCTTAGATTTTCAGTTATATTATTTTTTATTTGATATTTTTTAATGACTTATTTCCTCTTGAATTCAGAATTAATAATGTAGCATTTTTTTTTTTTCCCAGTAAAAATCTGGTAACATTTGGGAGATTTGGATAACCTGAAACCTGAAAAATCCGTTCTCGGTTATTAAAAATCTACAGTAATATAAAAATGACGGAAGACTAAACGTATTTGCACATTAAGAAATGATAAAATAAACTTGTATTTCCTTAATAAGGACAAATTCTGGGAATTTCAAGTTATTTATTCACGATTTTAAAAAAGCAATACATTAGGATAACCAGTTTTTGAAACAGGAATTTCTGCATATAAATTATATATATATTTAACTCTTTAAACGCTGATCAAAAGCATTGTGCTTGTTGGAAGAATGCCGGGTCAATTTGAAGAATTTCTGAAGCTTATAATAAAAACTCATCCAAAAAAAGAAAAAAGACAAAATAGGATTGATTTTAGAAAATTCATAAATCAGCATATCACTAAATAAAGCGAGAATAAATCATTACCAATTGCATTTCAATATTTATTTAAAATCATACGAATATCATAAAATTATGAAAAATAGAAATAATCTATTCTTTTTTACAAACGCGGTATTTTCACATAATAAGAACCATCGCTTTGTTATTAGCTCCGATTTGTTTCTTATGTCGATGCTCGTATTATACACAATTATACATATATACAGTATCAGCTTTAACCACTATGGAATATAACAAACATAAACAAATATCCATAAACAAATTTTTCAATTACATCGCAAAGGAATTTACTCATTTATGTTTTTTATAAACATATTTTGAGATAGAGTTATTAAGAGATATGAAAAGCAAGGTGCCCCCCCCATACGCAACGATAGATCTACCGCTGGCAGTTTTGCTGTGCTTGTAAACAACGATGTATCTCGATGGAAATGTTACTGTGCTGCGAGCAACGCTATATCGTCATTTGATACTCAAGTGGTTACATTCATGACTCAGTCCAGCTTTTTGATAAAGGTTACAAATTGAAATACTTTAAAATATCATAAAAATCAATCGCCTAATTAAACCTCGTATAATATTCCACCTAATAATATTCCCTAATTCTTTCGCTGAAACGTATTTAATAAAATTTTTGTCGTAAATTTTATGCGATGTTAACACCATCTTCAAACATTATATAGTCAGTGAGTCAATGATGAGTCGAAATAAATTTTCTAATTACATAATATATATAATAGTTCTATGTAACGTAACTAAAGCATTATTTACTTAAAAAAAAAAAAAAAAAAAAAAAAAAACATTGAAAATTAAATTCTCCAGAAATTTAGACTTATTTCAGTTAAAACTATTCAAGAAAAATATCTTCGGAAAATCTTAGACACAGCTTTATTCATTCTTAATGTTCTCAGACTTATTTAATGCCCACTAAACTATCGGAAAAAACTCAAATATTTGAATTCTGAGGAAAGAAGCGACCAACATTAATTCAACGAATTCTCAAATGTAGAGCCCTTTGTAATCTCCAATCGATAAAGAAGGGGAGCAAATATTAGCATCAGTTATGCCCAGTTGTTTAATCTTGGCACATGCAACGAAATATGTTACTGTTTGAAAACTTTTATTTATTTATTTATTTATTTATTTTTTATGACAGCATGATTACCGAATGAAACTTTAAGGTGTAATTTTATGCCATAAAAAAATTAGTTAACTCTGTCACTGTGTCTTAGACTTATACATGAAACATTTATATTTTAGATGAAAAAAATGAAACCATCTCTGACATTTGTGCAATTGCATTTTTATAATCGATTTTTGACATCTTGAGGTGAGATGTCACTACCCTGATCTTTGAAAAACGATATGTATTATTATTTTCAGCAAGTTAAAAAGTGTCTGCAGTTCACTTGGTCCTTAAGGTCAAAGAGAAAGAGCTAATCACTGAATTTTATCATTAAAAAAGAAATACTCGAACCAAATAAAATTAAATATTAGGCAACAACGGTATCACCAAATATTTGTTTATTCATATGTGTGTGTTTGCTTTACAATTAAATTTCTATAATAGCGCAAATTAAAAGATGCAAAAGCAATAAAAACAATATTTTTCAGAAAACAATACTGTTTTTTATTCATAATATTCACATATATATTAATCTATACTAAACTATCGAAAAACACTACAAATTCTTAAAATAGGGGAAATGAAAAGCATTTATTATAACAAAATCTAATACGTATAGGTTTTCTATATTATTTTTCCTCAACTGTCTGATCGATGAGAGGGTAGAATGGGAGAAATTTTAACATCAGCTGGTCCAAGTTATTTGAACTCGAGCATTTAAGCAACAATAATAAAAATGGGGAATTTTATTCATATTTTTGAAAGCGAAGTCTTAAACATATATTTATTTAGAGGAACTGTGTAAATTTTATGCTTTGTTTAGAAAAGATGCAGAAACTTCTTACGACATTGGAATATGAATATTTTTAAAGCGTTTGAGAACGGAAATTTTCGCCACATACATGTTTCTAACCTAAGTATTATGAAACGTATATATGTAAGTATATTTGATTAAAGTTAATTCTAAATACATTCACACAGTTAATGATAATTTAAAAATTAAATCAGTTGGACGAATATATTCGTAATTGTAACATTTATTTACATAAACTTTTATTTCAGTAAAACAATATTTTAATGTCTGTTTAAATGATTCTGCATATTAGAAAATTCCATGCTTTTCTATGAAAAAAATTGTTAATTGTTGTCATTACTTACTGCAATTTCTTTCAGTTCTGCTTTTATAGTCAAATTTTACAACCAATAAATTTGTTCTTGTTTTGAGGAAACTGTTTTTTTTTTTTTTTTTTTTTTTTTTTAAAGCTAAAAAATGCGAACAATAAACTAAATTTATTCATCACACTTTATAGCTAGCTTCAAATGGATAGAGTAAAAAAAATAAAATAAAATAAAATAAAATAAAATAAAGGACATAAATACTTATTGTTGACTCTTGGCGCAAAGGTCAAAGGTCATTCAAAATTCTAAAATATATGCATTTTTTTTTTTATTTTTTTTTTTTTTAACTTTGGCCCTCCAAATCTTCTTGCGCCGGAAGTGAACCACAAAGGTATACATTTCAGTAAATACATACTGATAATAACTACCCAAAAAGAGTAAAATTTGTGTGGTTGACAATAAAAGAAGTATATATTTTCCACTTAAATATGCTGTTAATAATTATAAAAAGAGTAATAAAATATACTAATTCAGCATATCACATAATTTAAAATATCTTTATTCCGACATTTCGGTTAATATTCCATCTTTAACCATCTTCAGGAAATTGATGTTCAAAAACTATAAACATAAACAATTTAAGCCATTCGAGGATACTATAAATACAATTCACAAAGAAATTAATAGGTGATTACATAAATTATATAAAAAATAAAATTAGAAATTCTAACTTCTAAACTTTCATTAAATTATTTATTTTAATTTATAATTGTTGCCAAGAAAATTAAACTTTAAATTTTACATCTACTTTTTAAGATAGCACGCGATCATGTTTTATATAAAAATCAAATCATTAAATTCATATTTTTATTTATTTTTAATTCATATTATTGCACGCACACTATTTATTTCCTAATTCAAAATTATATATATATATATATATATATATATATATATATAAAAAAAACTTTTCGATATCTCTTGTAACGATACTGATTATTATTAATTTTCTTTTCTTTTTCTTTCAAAAAGAAAAAAAAAAAAAGATTTTGATGAAATTCTGGCAAAAGCAGAATTTAGTTTAGGACGGAGGACTATTAGTTTTTTTTTCTTCCCAATTATAACATCGCTTTCAAATTATTCAATTATATTTTCGATAAATTTTAGATTTCGATAAATGTCCAACTATCGAAAACGACAACGCAAAAATCGCTGTCTGAGACTAATAGGCCCTCAGTCCCCCCCCCCCCCCCCCCCCAAAAAAAAAAAAAAAAAAAAAAAAAAAAAAAAAATCAATTTTTAGAAAACAATAACTAATTTAACATTTGTGAATTTTATGAATGCGAAAATGAAATTTAATAAATACCGGAAGTAAGGAACGATTCTGTTAATTTTTTTCACATAGAATAACATGGACTTTGGTTAGTTATGGAGAAATTTTAAGAGGTGGGGAGGGATTTTAAGTTTTTTAATTAGTACTTCATTCATACTTTATTTCACCTTATTGAAGGCATAGTTTTACGATAATTATAAAATCCTTTTCCCATCCATATTCATACACACTTAGAGAATGTAAGCGGATTTTAATTTTCTCATAATAGAAGAATTTCCTAAAAGATATCAATTACTAACTTAATATTGGTTCCACCATTTAACTAGCTATTTTCTGAAGAATGCCTCGTATTTACATAAAAATAATCTTTATGATTCATTTACAGTCTAACAGAGAATGGTCAAAATTTCTATAGATGAAGGTTTGTACAAAATTATAAAAGTCCTGTAAGTCAGAAGAAAACAAATAACTATAATTTTCTTAAAGTATTGGAAAAGCGTAATAGACCCATTAGCTGATCTAATGTTAGTATTTTTAAAGTGCTTTTATATGTTTATCTTTCTTGACAAATGTAACTTGTCATTGTGAAATTAACTGTATATTTCGCAAAGTATTATAAGTAGGGGAAAGTGGTATACCTTGGACATAAGTGTATATCGGACCTATGCCATTTCTAGCTCTATTTGTTTAGATATATAAACAATATCACATGCAGTTTAAACATTTACTGTTATAGGTCTCAGTGAAGTAATCTATGTTTCTTTGGAAGCTCAACTTTTTGAAGAGTTCTTGAAAATGTAAATTCACCTTGCAAAAGTAATTTTTTCTCAGATACTTTTATGTATTTATATACCCACACATATATTGTGCATTCTTAAGGGGTTAGGGGTAGTCAGGATTTTCAAAAAATCAATTTTTTTTTTTTTTTTTTTTTTTTTTTTTTTGCATTTTCTTAAAGTGTAATATCTTATAAATATTCTCTGAAAATTTGAAGTTGATCCGATAATTACTTTTCGAGTGGGTCTAATTCCCATCAGTATGCAAAAAAAAAAGGATGCTGCACGTGTGAAAGTGGCAGATCAGCGCGCCAACGACAACACTCGGGAAGGCAGAATGCTTCGTAGGCAACGGCAAATTGATGTTTTGGAAACTTCCACAATGGCTGAAGAACTATTATATGGCCCAGGAATAGATGACTCAGTGTAAGTGATTAAATAATTCGTATTTCTGTACGTAAATCTAGTGCGAAACTTTAAATGCGTTTTTCTCAAAACTATGTTTTTTGAACTGGTGACAACTGTAACTTGAAAACCGCTCAGTAGATTTTAATGAAATTTATACAGCTTTTAGAATACATAATAAACTCGGGCCTGATCGAAGGATTTTTTTTTTTTTTTTTCAAAAATTTCGATTTTTTAAGACCAATTAACTGTTGACTTTTTCCCAAAAATTTAGAAAAAAATTTCCTGAGTCCGCCATTTTTTTAATTTTTGAAAAAAAAAAAAAAAAGCTTCGATCAGGCCCAGGATTATCTATTTATAAAACTAATTTTTCTTATCCGATTGATTTTAGATGAATCTCCAAGGACTTATCATTGTCACCGCAAGGACCTTTTTTTTGGACTGGGTCAACAGAAACAGCTATAACTTTGGAAATTATAAATTTTTTTTTTTCAAATTTTCGTGACTTCAAGTCAAAACATTGTATAATAATGCCATATTATTACTTTTGTAAAATAAAATGATTTAATAGCGAAAAAAAATTACTGAAAATTATCATTTTTTCGTGTCTCTGACTACCCCTAACCCCTTAAATGAGTGTTATGCGCCATGAAGTAGATTTTTTAGCTATAACCCCATATGCCTGTAATCAAGTTAAGCCCAACCTGAACATCATGATTAGTAATTTCGTTTTTAGTAGCAGAGTGGTGTACCTTGAACCCAGTACAAGTAGTGTACCATGGACTGGTCCTATAGTGTGATGGATCAGAAATACAGCTCCAGAAGTTAACATTTGGATTTGATCTATCCAATTACAATCTTGATTATAAATAAGTGTGAGGATTTTTACCAATAATCACAATATTAATTAAAATTGACGTTTTTAAGGTTAATATTTAATATTTTCCAATTTTTAGCCTCAAATTAGACTTAATAACAATACGATTGTGACAAATTAACGATTTTGAAGGAAAACAAAAATTATTTGAATCCATATGTGTGTAATTGATTATTAGATAGATTTTCTTCTTTAAAATTGAGTTTTTCTGTATCTTTTAATAAATGGTCCAAGGTACACTACCAGTGGTGTACCTTGGACTTAATTGCACTTTTTTAAAAATATAATTGATATAATTTTAATAAAATTTTGGAATAAATATATGTTGTATATAACACCATACAGTATTTAAAAAAGTGATTTGTATTTAGTTTTGACGAATAATTACAAAATTAAAATTGGAAAAGTCAAAGTAGGTCCGAGGTACCCGATCTTCCCCTGTTATTAAGGAACTATAAAAAATAAAATAAGAGAGCTATAAAAAGTTCTGTAAAATAATAAAAATACAATAAATAATATCATAAACGAACAGTACTATATATATGATGGCCGTTATAAAAGAAAAATACCAAACGAACGACAACACATAATAATACACATAAGTTAAATAATTAAAAAAAAGAAAAATCATACTCTGTATAAGTAAAAATACCTAAAATAACTTAATCCTTTTCAAAACCACTTACCCTTTTAAAGTTAAAACTTTTCATTTTCAATTTGAATGAAATTAAAATCTACCGCGAGAATTAAGCAATCGCTTTTTTATTTATTTATTTATTTATTTATTTTTTTAAATAAAATAAATCTCCTGGACCAAGTTATTATAATTGAATACTTATATTCCCATAAAGAAACTAATAAAACATTTCACGATAAAAAAAAAATAAGAAGTCGCTAAGTTTGAGTCAGTCTTGACTACATATTCTAAAAAGATTGCCCTCCCAAGTGGACTTGTTATTAAAGATATTTTTAGAGTCAAGGAGAAAATTTGACTCATGGGGAGAGAGTCTTAAGAGCCAAACAAATTCCTTAAAATACTGACAATCGAGAATATTTTACTTATTTCTATCCCTTGCCTCTTTTTATTCAAGACTTATAATCTTCGTTTCTTGTCTTATTTCTGCACAAAACATAGAAAAGACGCATTGTTATTTTATCTGAATGACATGAAAATATTTTAAGGATTTTGTAAAGTAGTTTCAGAAGTATTAAGTTTGCAACTTCAATGTAAGACCTATGTGGTAAGAAATAAATCATCTGATGTAATAATGTATGTATGGAAAGTACTTTTTATTTTTTAATAAAAATATTCTTAAATTTCAGACATGTGTGTTATAGGTTAATATGACATAAAATATCGATTTTTAATTTACCGTCAAACAATAGATGCACACACACAATTTCATAGATATTTATTTTAAAATTTGTATACTTTAATGATTTACGTATAAGATTTACGCCAGCATTACAACACAGATGATTTTCATCAAATCACCAATAAAGCATCCTTGAGAAATAAATTTACCGTTTAAAATATCTTCAAAATTACCTTTTCTATTTTCTATATTTTAAATATTTAAATAACTATATTTTGCAAGCTTACACAGTATTGGTTAAAATATATTTTAGAAGAAGAAATCCACGTATTTACTAAATAAAACTTTTAATTTCAGTTTTCAATGTTTCCTAAACATCGTCGATACCTTAAAAATATACTACAAGATCTGTCTTCCATTTTATATTCGATCATAACATCAGTGAAGTTTTTGGACAACTAAATTTTCTTTGTTCGCGTGAAATCTATATATCTATATCTATCTATCTATATATTATGAATTATTTCAGTGTTTTCTAGAGTCAAAAAGTTGAACTGGGCTGGGCACCTTGCGAGAAGAAATGATGATAGATGGACCACCAAAGTCCTATTTTGATTACCAAGAGATAAGAAAAGACCAAGAAAGAGACCACTGTCTTTGGAGAGATGAAATTGTGAAGTTTAGAGGAGCAGAATGGAGAAGAATTGCAGAAAATAGGGCAGTTTGGAATCACCTAGGAGAGGCCTTAATCCTGCAGTGGATTCATAAAGGCTGCTGCTGCTGATATGCATTATGAATATGTAAGTAAATATACAGATGTGCACATCGATTTATTTTGTTTGCTCTTTTCATTATAATACAAACTATCATTTGTAAAAATTTTCTAAATTTATGGCTGCTTCAAATATGTATATACTATCAATTATTAGAAAGTTTAATATACTGAACATTATTATTTGTGAAACAAAAGAATTTCGGATGAGTGTGTTAAAAGATCCACCCCCTCAACCTCTATACTCATAAAAAGAGGCTAATAAAATAAACTTGCGAATTAGGACTTCATGTTACACCGAACGGAAAAACAAATCAATAAACATTAAAACAGTTTAACTATTGATTTGAAAAGGATGTGCACATCTATTTATTTTGTTTGCTCTTTTCATTATAATACAAACTATCATTTGTAAAAATTTTCCAAATTTATGGCTGCTTCAGATATGTACATACTATTAATTATTAGAAAGTTTTTTAATATACTGAACATTATTATTTGTGAAACAAAAGAATTTCGGATGAGTGTGTTAAAAGATCCACCCCCTCAACCTCTATACTCATTAAAAGAGGCTAATAAAATAAACTCGCGAATTAGGACTTCATGTTACACCGAACGGAAAAACAAATCAATAAACATTAAAACAGTGAAACTATTGATTTGAAAAGGATGTGCACATCTATTTATTTTGTTTGCTCTTTTCATTATAATACAAACTATCATTTGTAAAAATTTTCCAAATTTATGGCTGCTTCAGATATGTATATACTATTAATTATTAGAAAGTTTTAATATACTGAACATTATTATTTGTGAAACAAAAGAATTTCGGATGAGTGTGTCGAACGATCCACCCCTTCAACCTCTATACTCATAAAAAGAGGCTGATAAAATAAACTCGCGAATTAGGACTTCATGTTACACCGAAGAGAAAAACAAATCAATAAACATTAAAACAGTGAACCTATTGATTTGAAAAGGTCAATCGATAGAAACACCGGAACCTTACTGCTGCCAAGCTTACATCGTCGAATTCAATTTATTTTACATTAGGAGAAAATTTCAATTATACGAACGAAGCGGAAAACTCTCCGTTAAGTGTTTGAGATTAATTGATAGAAGTTCCTAAAACTAATTTATCAAAAAATTTCATTAGTTGCATAATTGAAAGCCCATAGCTTTTAGACAGGCTAATGAGAATAGAATAGTTTTATGGGAAACAAATAACAAAAGTATTTACACACATATTTGGATTAAACAGATTTACAAGTTAAATATCATTGTTTTAATGAAGGAAACAGTGCATGTTGTAATAATGATTATTTCTAAATTGATTCTGACAAAGAAGGAAAAAAAAAAAACATGCGTGATCAGGCCGTTCGACGAAAGTGATACGAAAGTGAAAGTGATTCTATAGTGAAGTGAAAGTGATTCTATAGTGATACGAACATTATATAAAAAGCAATACTTTACCAATTAAATGAAATAGAAAGCAATGGATTCGATTCTATTAAAGTAGCCCTGTATATTTTCTCTATATTGTATAAGAGACAAAGTGTTCTAAAATTTAGTAAATTAAAGAAAATCACACAATATTCTGAATATGCAAATTTAAGTATTTCTTACGATACCCTCGGTGAATCTGTTTTCTTTTATGCGTATAAAACATTTCTAGATTTGAGAGTTTTAGAATCTCAGAGAATTGTTTGCTTAGAAAAGAGCCATATGATAGGTTATTTTGCATAAATAATGCTAAGGCATAAATGCATAAAATTATAATAACAAAGTACCAGATGAATTCGCACCGAAAGAAGTAGTGTGTGCATAAATTTGCTTAAATAATATTTCGCACCAATAATTGTTACATTTGCGGTTCGATTTTAGAGACAAATTGTTCAAGTAGTAAACATACTATACCAGTTGTCACTGTCTATCAATCTCTACTAGTAGTAAAATTGCCTGCGTGTATGTTTCTGATCATATTTTCTGCATACAAATGGAAATACATGATACAACAAAATTTTTACTCAGATGCATCTTCACAAGATATATTCGAATAAGAAACCCGATTTTTGATTTTGTCTTTGAATTATTTTATGTTTTCAAAAATGTGTGGAAAATGGTGTCACAATTAAGAGGCAACGTAGAAAAAATTAATGTAAAAAACTCGCGTCATATTTTATTTAAAAATGTTTATCAAATCTTGTGAAAAATAACATCATAGTTAAGAGACGATTGTTATTTTTAAATATACTTATTTTTACATGCGAAAATAAATAAATAAATAAAATAATTAAACAGTTTTTGAAAGTGTCGGCATATTTAAAACTATAAATATATATTTGTTGGCAGTTATTTTTAAACGATTTATAGAAGTAAAACATTAGCGATAACAAATAATTTATGTATGCTAATAACATTGTTTTTTCAAGTAGTAATAAGGTAGTAATTAAGCTTGGTGTTTATTGCAATACATCCGAGTTTGAAAGTATGAGATAGCACGGTCAAACATTTCAAGGAACGCAAGAAATCTTGCGTTACCGCAGGTACCTCCAATTGATCTATAATCTTAGTCAAGATCTTCACGGAACACGAAAAGCTTAGTAGTGTTTCTTTCGATTAGAATTGCTGAAAGGAACAGACTAGATTAAAGTGATGCAGGTGTAACCGATATACAATTTGTTACGATTAGAATTTTTATTAAGTGACGAACCCGGAAGACTCTAAAAGCTTCTGCTAATCGTATAAAATACTTATAAAAAATATATATTTAATAAAACATGTGGGGTCAAAATATTAAACCACTAAATATGCTAAAAATGCATTTAAACTCGCCGTTAGTTTTACTAGAAGTTTTTCGTACATGCAAAGTTTCATTTTTATGAAAATTTCATTTAATTTTTATTATTCGCAAGTAAATAAGAGCATTTCTTATGATTAAAAAGAAAAAAAGAAAAGAAATAAGAGAGTTTACAGGTTTTTACTGCATATAGAAAAGCGAGAGTAAACGTAATTTTGTGCAAAAAAAAAAAAAAAAAAAATCAGATGTATACGCTCATGAAATGTATATTTCATGAGCGTAAAGTTTACACAAAACAACACAAGCTAAAAATAAATTTGAAATTTATATTTTAAATGTTAAAATTACTTAATCTGTATAATATACAATTTAGAATTTTTTTCTTTTAGGTGCAAAAAAGCGAATAAAGAATGTATTTTGTTTTAAAACTGTGCTTATTTTTACAAACGTTTTCTCGAAATATTTTCACATTAAAAGAATTGTTTTCAGAAACGTCTAAAAGTAAATAATTATCTGAAGAGTGAAATTTGCATTTTAGGTAAAATTCTACAGGCATAACCATCGCCAGACCTTTTATAATTCCCAAAATACTTAAACTATTAAAAAATAATACACTTCGCTATTAAAGAATTATAAATTATCTAAAAATTAAAATAACGTTAATATTTTTATTTAAAATATCATAATTATTTTACTTAAAAGTACTACAGATACTATGAAAAAGTATTAAATTGTATCTTTTTTAAATAATTATTCACTCAAAATTTAAATTAAATTTTACAGACCTTAGTAATGAATAATAGATAAAAAAGAAATAGTACTTCATTTTGATTTCCCTCTATGCTTACAGATAAAAAATGTGAATATATTCATCTAATAATGAACTTAAATTGTGAAAGCGGTGTTTTTATTGTTCATTTTTATGGAGTAGAGGAGGGAAATTTGATAACCATCTTAAAATCATTTGAGACCAAAAAGGCACCCAGTTGTATTGTTAGATAATTATTGTATTTCTTTACTTTACAAAGGGCGATTTTTCATCTGAAGTATTCATTTTGGTACGTAGATAAAGAAGAAAGATTCTATTGTTTAACGTACCTCATTTTGCCTTTGATTTCAGTATAGAACCAAATTACTTTTAGGCGTTTAAACTGAAAGAGTTTTTGCTAAGTAAACAAAAGTTTGCAACAATAGAAAACTCAGCTGAGGATTTTTCCCAATAGGGATATTGATAATGAAAACCGAACTCTGAAAATTGAAACTAAGTTTTAAATATAAAAAATAATTGATCTATAACAATAATTTAATGTATATATATATCTTCATGGAACATTAAAAAATAAAAGGAAATACCTTCGTATATATTAAAAGAAAAAGAAACTTAAAAAAAAAAAAAAAAAAAAAAAAAACTCAAATGAAGGAAAGTTTCTATCTAGTATGCTGCCGTTTCTAAGAACTAACGAAAAAGGAATTTAAACATGATAAAAAAAAAAAAAATAAATAAAATAAGACGACGAAAATTAAATTTTAAAATCCCAGAACGTGCCAAGCAAGCGTGGTCCAAGATCTTAACTATCTCTTAAATATTTTACTTTTTATTGTTTTAAATTCTCTTTCCACGAGTTCTGACGAAGGAACTTTTAAAGTTCCAAAACGGTCGTGTACTAGATAACTATTTTCCTTTATTTGTGCTCTTTTAAAGTTTTTTTTTTTTCTTTTAATATTTCATTGTAAACTATTTCCACTTATTGTAAATTTCGTACGTATAATCATTTCACAGATGACATAAATAAAATATACGAATGAGAGACGTATGTATGAATTTAATATGGGATAGTTTGAGAAAGATAATATAATAATTATTTAAAAAATAAATTAGTGCTAATAAACTTCAAATAATTATTTTAAAAATAAATTAGTGCAAAAAAGTCTATCAGGAAGCGGTTAGCATTATTAATAATAATAAACTGTAAAATGTAATATAATTAAAAAATAACTGTTACATAATACATTCGGTCCTAGAGAATTTCAAGTTCCTAATTTGCAATATGAAAGGTAGGACCACTATAAATAAAAATTGATGCGAACTAATTCCGAAAGTTCTGTATATCTGTTCGGAAATATAAGTGTCAATGCGCATACGTATCACACCCATTGTTAACAAAATGTTAAATTGTAAGCTGCGCCTGTGCACGTAATTGTTGCAAATTACTTAATTTTAGAACACGGTTTCTATACTTATATATTTATATTACAAATGAACACTACTAGCGGATCTGCAGATCAAGAGTCTCAACGTCCTATTTGCATCACGCATTATTGAACAGATACTTTTTATTTATTTCTTATTATAAAATATATATATATATATATATAATCAGAACGTAGAGTAGAAATATAATATTATCAGCACATACAGTTGGAATTTAAAGATGATTTAATATCAGTATTTAACAAATTAATAAGATCAAAAACAGAGACCACCCAAATCAAACCAAAAAAGAAATAAAGTCAAATCTAAATGAATTAAAGCAAGTTGGAATAAGAAAACAGCATTAATTGCATTCTAACGTTATCAAGGGCCTGGTAGAATGCAAACATGCTAAATAAATGATGTTTTTCTGTCAAAAAGATAGCAAAAGCTAAGTATTTCTTTGTGCACAGGCCCGAATCATCCATTTGAAATAAAATAAGAAAAAACGTATATCAAAATAAACTCACCACAACATATAAGAAACCAATAAATTAGTAAAAAAAAAATATGAGTGATAAAACACCAATAATATTTGTAATCGCAAATAAAATAATCAAGAAATAAGCAACATAAAAACGTATGAAATGTGAAGTTTAATACCCAGATAGTCGTGAAAAGTACAATTAATGTCATTACAATAACAGCAAAGGAACATGGAGTAAAAATAGAGATATCGCAAACAGATTCAAGTTAAATCCTCAATTTAGGATATATATATATAGATTCGATTGACTTAAACGCAATATTTTCCTCAACGCAACTTTTAAATATATGCAACAAAGCCAACTCTTTCCCTGTTTTTTTACAACACTCCAAATTAAATGTGATTGTCAACTTCTTTCTTTTCTTCATGTAATGAATACACTTTTTCAGCAAATTGATCCGGTGGATCGCACGAAACACAGATAAATGAAGGAAGTGAAGATCAGAAATATCACTTGTGGGTGGCCTGGGATTGTCACAATCGATTACAGGAAAGCAGAGTAGCATCATCCCAATTTATAACAATTGATACAGATTCCCTACCGCTGGTATGGCAGTCAATTCAATACTGCGGTTAACCAGACAGCAAGGGAAAAAACTGTAGAAATAATGGAAGCAATCGTTATCTACGAACTACCAGAAATTAATGACAATCATTATGTACTTAAAGTAATTCATCTATTTATTAGTTGAATATAAGTATTGTAAATCATGTCCATTATCAGGATTGTAATGAAAAGCAAAGTGTAAGCTAAAAATTATTATTTATTGTTAAATATCGACAGGTTGTTGACTGACTTTTCTTTCGATCCGAACAGATTTACAGGGTGATTATAATTAAAGTTACGATTTCAAAACGTTATATTTTTAAAACTACGGGTTGACTTGATATTTTAACCTGAACAATCTTGAGGCAATGGAATTTTGTTTGGTGGAGGAAAAAAGTAGTCTGACAGGGTAATGTAAGGAAAAACACCTAAATGGATTTATTATACACAGGAATGTTGTTAGCACTACAAAGAAAGAGCAAGAAATAATAAACTCTAAGGGCTTACGACAATTTCCTTAGCAAAAGGACAAGATTAAGTGTTTACATCAGAAACAGTCATAGTGACACGAGAAAAATAGAAGCTTCGTGAAAGACACACCTTATGGATGATTAACGATACATTTTGGAACTGATTTTTTTTTTCCTTTGCCAAACAAAATTTCATCGCCTCACTTTCTGGTAAATTATCAAATCTGTCTGACCTGTAGTTTTAAATTATAGCGTTTTGAAATCACAACTTTAATTATAATCACCCTGTATATTAATACATGTATTAATACATGTGCATAGAAACTCAATATTAAATTTATATAGATAATTCAAATCTATTTTTACCAGTTTTTAAATACTATTTATGACGCTGGTAAGAACTCTATTTTCAACCAACTTATTTAAAAACTTTACAAGTTATTCGAAATTTACGATTTCATTAATATGGGAGAATAGAGCAAATTTTCACTGAAACCAGCATTAGGAGGAACATTTTTTCTTTAAAGATATCAGATAATCTTGAAAATTTAGTTATGAAGCTGGCATGAATATCATTGACTATTAATTCTTAATTTTTTAAAAATCCTAAGTTATTCGAAATTTACGATTTTCTTAAAATTACAGAATAAGGCAAATTTTCGCTTAAAAATCCATTTTCAGGGATATTTTCATCGTAAAAATGTCACACAATTGTATAATATAATTTAATATATTGGTTTGAACATCATTGAATACGAAAATTCTAATCTGAAAATTTTGTAAATTATTGTAAATTTAAGATTATCTTAATATAACAGAATCGAGCAATATTTTTCATAAACTTCCATTATGGGGATCATTGTATTGAAAATATTATGGAATTTCATATAAAGTAAAATACGAAACTGATTATAATAAAATTAGACAATAAAGATAAGGTAAATATTATGAACCGAAAGCAGGGGTCGATCCAGGCAAAATTTGGGTCCCTTTTGCGGCCCCTTCACAAAATTCCACATAGTAAAAAGGGACCCTTCACAAAATTCAAATTCATAAAAAGAGACCCTTCACAAAATTCAAATTCATAAAAAGAGACCCTTCACAAAATTCAAATTCATAAAAAGGGACCTTTCACAAAATTCAAATTCATAAAAAGGGACCCTTCACAAAATTCAAATTCATAAAAAGGGACCCTTCACAAAATTCAAATCCATACAAAGGGACCCTTCACAAAATTCAAATTTATAAAATGAGTGAGTTCACAAGATTTTGTTTTATAAAAATGATCCCATTGTTTCAGTATTATTTTTAATTTATGCCTTAATTTCGCTCAACGAAACTCTATTAACTTGATATTAAACATTACATAAAGTGATTGTAAAAATTGAAGATTTTACACAATATTTTACTTTTTCACAAAAATATTTTATATTTCACAAAAATATTTTGTTTTTCACAAAAAAGGGACCAAAAAATTAAAACCTGGATCGACCCCTGGAAAGGTGCGTAGCCTAATAAGATAATATGTATATATCTTTG
This sequence comes from Salticus scenicus, assembly GCA_963930645.1. Taxonomy (NCBI): domain Eukaryota; kingdom Metazoa; phylum Arthropoda; class Arachnida; order Araneae; family Salticidae; genus Salticus; species Salticus scenicus. The sequence goes on along the minus strand of OZ005654.1, from coordinate 57,281,481 downwards.
GGCATTTCAATCTGTCACCGTATCAAGCGAATTTATTTATTTTTTATTTTTTTACATGGATATAGCATGTCCTGGGGTAGAACATATATATGATGGGTAACTAATCAAAGACTAATCTTTGTCAACTAATTTTTTAATAAATGTTTCTGTATATAAAAAGAAAAGAAAAAAAATTCAGTTTTTAGAGCCAAATTTAACATTTTAGTAAAAAATTATTATTGTTGTTATTTTCTTTAACTGTTATAATAAAACAAAATAATTTCGATGTACTTAGTTTTCCAAAAAATTGTTTTAACCGAATGTCAGTTCTCTTTATAGCTTATAAATTGAATAATAGTAGTTATCGTGTGCTTTTGTGAAAATATATGTGTGGTACAGGCATATAGTCTGAACTTTGTATAATGTATTTCTTTCAGTTATTGTTGAATTCGTTTTGCATAGTGATAAAAAATAAAATAATGAAACAGGAAATATATGTTATTTTAATGAATTAGAATATTTTTAACACTCTGTTATGTGACATGTTTGAGAACGTTTTCATCCAATGCTGTGAATTCAGATAGAGAAAAAATGAATTGAAGTGAAGCATTGCATTTTAAAAATGAATTTAAATAATCTTTACTCATACTTAAAGCGTGAAAAATAGACTACGTAAAAGTAGAACGTAATACTTTGATATAATTGAAACATTTTCATAAAGTCAAAGTGCAAAAAATAAAAATAATTTGATTTTTTAATTTTTTTTCCCTGTTTTTAAAAAAAAGGTACCTGTATTTATTTTCTCATTTTTATTATATTTTTTTATTTTAAAAAATGATAAAGTGGCTTGGGAAAAAATGCAGCCTTTGTAGCCCTTTAAAACTGTCAACATCTGTCAATGCATTAGAAGACTTTATCTTCATATGCAAACAAATCGATCTAAAAAGATTTTTCAGGTATTATGTAAAGTCTCCTAGGTAGTTCGAAAAATTCAAAAAGACGAAATTCCAGGATGCATTATCATAAATCTATGACAGTAGTAAATTTAATGTTGATCTTTAACTAGTTTATTTATTTATTTATTTTTTTTTTATTAAAAAAATTATATTCAAATATGTATTTTTATTCAGAAAGTAATACGTTTGAGGGTTCAGTTCTTAATAAATAAATAAATAAAATTCACTTAGAGATATATAATTATTATCGCATTAGCAGACAATACTTCAGATGTTGTAAATTTCATTTTTTATGTTTATGTGTTCCCCCTCCTAATATATCTATATATATATATTATTAATCTTTGAATTTCATTACAGGTCTTCCGATATTTCATACAAAATGTTTATTAGAAAAAATAAAAATTAAATTAAAACTATTAATAACACTGCTCTGCCAATTTTTTTTTTTTTTTCGAGGTCTGATACCATTCTTGCTGATTCTTATGTAAAATGACCTTATGAATCCGAATATGAATCCCATTTTGCTCAGTCACTCCCCGTTTTCTATAACCACCACACCCTCCCTCAATTTCTTTCCCTGTTCGATAATTTTATGACCATGAATTTGATTTGAAGAATGAAAAACAGTTAATTTAACACCTAAAAACAAAAAATATATAAAGTTTTAAAAATATCATTAATAACAGATTAAAAAAATATAAGATATGTAATGCAAAATTTCAGTGGCAAATCCCTCAAAATGTTTCACTTGTCGCAAATGTCCATGTTTTACAATTTTCCAACTGTGTAGCCCTCAGAAGATATTTAATGGTTAAAATAATCTCCCCCCCCCCTCCTAAAAATCAAATTTATAGCCATAAAATCACCGAAGAAAGAAAAATAGGGGGTCATTCCTAAAAAACGATGGGTGATAGGGCAAAATGGGCGTCTTATTCGGATTCAGGAGGTCATTTTACATAAGAATATGCTGAAACGGTGTCAGAGGATATTTTCATGCCGAGCAGTGTAATCATCACATATATATGCATGTATCGATATGGTGTACATGCATCGATTATATATGTATCGAACCGTTGTTTCATTCTTTCATACATTGCTGTATATGTATCATTTCTATACGTATGTATCGAAATGCTGTATCTGTATCCAACCAATCTTTCACTCAAAATTTTAATTAGGAAAATTTATAAAAAATATAAAATTATTAATAATCGATGCATACACAATGCTGTAGTTGAATAAACATTTTAATAAAATTTAAGTAAAAAATCATTTTTTAAAGTAAGAAGCTTTTTATTGTGAAGCCCTAAAAAGCATAAAATAAAATGTATTCTGGCAAAGACATGCTACAAAGAAATGAAAGTTTCAACACTAAGAAAACTTTAGAGAAAAATATAGGTACTTTCCTTTTGCAAGAGATGAAAATTTTTGAATGTTCAAAATATTTTAAAAATCTTTCGAGACCAATATTCTTAGATATTAGTTTTTGTAAAATCATTCATTAGGCCAGAAATCTCAAATGTCTCGAAAGCTTTTTAAAATATTTTGAACATTAAAAAATGTTCATCTCTTGCAAAAGGAAAGTACCTATATTTTTCTCTAAAATTTTCTTAGTGTTGAAACTTTCATTTCTTTGTAGCATGTCTTTGCCAGAATACATTTTATTTTATGCTTTTTAGGGCTTCACAATAAAAAGCTTCTTACTTTAAAAAATGATTTTTTACTTAAATTTTATTTTTTGCTTTTTATTACAAAAAAGGATAAAGCTTCTTAAGAAAACTAATTAAAATTTCTTAGGATATTTTGTAGACAACGGAAGATTTTCGTTTATCAATTGACATTTTTTTTCTATTATTTATCTGCAAAAAAAGTACTATATTGTCTTTCGAGGACCGAATCCAGGACCATCGCGTTATCAGCATGACGCTCTAACCAAAAATGAACTGTCAAGAAAAATCATAGAACATTCTAGATTTGGAATATTTAAAATTTTTCATGTTTTGCAAAAGTGCAATATCTATATTTTTCTTTGAAATTTTCTTGTTGTTGAAACTTTTATGATTTTATAGCATGTCTCTGCAAGAATAAATTTTAATTTTAAGCTTTTTAGGACTTAACAATAATAAAAAACTTTCAGTGTTATTTTTATTTATTTATTTACTTAATTATATTTTTATTTAATTATTTATTTTTATTTTTACTGAATTTTTTATTTTGTACGTTTAGTAACTCAAAAAGAAGTTTCTTTAAAAAACTATCAAAATTCCTTAGGATACTGTGTAGGCAACGAATGATTTTCTTTAATCAATTGACATAGTTTCTATTAATTATCTGCAAAAAAGTAACACATCGGCTTGCGAGGATCGAACCCACGAGCATCGCGTTATCACCATGATGCTCTAACTAAATGCGCTAACAAGCGACGAAAAAGGTTGTTTAAATTTACGTTAAAGTGGCGGGGCCTTCTTTTTCAGAATGACACAAAGACACGATGATAAAAATCCAATTTCAATAAAAAGCTTCTAAAAGAATATATATATATATTTAACTTTATATTTTGTGTTTTTTAGTATCTAAAAAAGGCTTCTTTAAAAATAACTCTTCAAAAATTCTTAGAATACTGTGTAGACAATAAAAAATTTTCTTTTATTAATTGGCATATTTTCTATTACACATTTCATCTGTAAAATTTAGCACATCGATCCTTCGGCTATGGAACTCACCACCATCGTATTAGCAACTTGACGCTCTAACCAACTGAGCCAACGAGTGACTATAAAGACTGCTGATATTTACTTTAAAATTGAGGTGCCTTATTTATTAGCGTGACATGAAGATGCGATAAAAAAAATACAATTTCAATAAAAAGCTTCTAAAAAAATGTTTATTTATTTCTTTATTTTTATTTAAATTTTTATTTTGTGCTTTTTAGTTACTAGATAAAAAGCTATTTAAATGAAATCTTCAAACATTATTAGGATTCTGTGTACACAACGAAATATTTTCTTTTATCAATTGACACTTTTTCTATTAATTATGCGCAAAAAATAACACCTCGGCCCGGCGAGGATCGAACACACGACTCTCGCACTATCAACATGACGCTGTAACCAGCTGATTCATTAAAAGATAAAATGAGTTGCTTACAATTTTTTTTTTTTAATATATATATATATATATATATATATATATATATATAATAGAAGCGTCTTGGTTTTTTAACGTGACAAAAAGCCGATGACAAATCCAATTTCATATAAAAGTAATATATGATAAACATATATACATATAAAGCTTCTAAAAATATTTTGTTATGTATTTTTTACTTAAAACATTTTATTTTGTGTTTTTTTAATATCTAAAATGTTTTGTGTTTCCTAATATCTAAATAAATAAAAAATAAAAAAATGCTTCTTAAAAAAATTTCTCAAAAAATTATTAGTGTAAGCAACTAAAAATTTTCTTGTATCAATTGACAACTTTTCTACTAATTATCTGCAAAAATTAACTCGCTGGACCTTCCGGGAACCGAACTCATGACCACCGCGCTACTAACGGAACGCTCTTACCAACTGAGCCACAGAACTACAAACGAAGTAGCTTACATTTACTTTAAAATGAAGGCGCCTTGTTTACTAGCGTGACACGAAGACACGATGACCAAGTCAATTTCAATTAAAAACCTTCTAAAAAGCACGTTTAGATACCAATTAATTTTTGATGACTCGATCAGATAATTTTAATGGTGTAGTACAAAGTTAAGATAAAATTGAATGCTCATATGAAATTAGTCCATTTGTGGGTTTTGCTGTATTAGCCTGACGTATGAAGTGCCATTTATTTATTTATTTATTACCATTTTAAAAATATTTTATAAATATTAAAAAATACATCTAACATATGCGAGTATATTTACAGCAAAATAACTTTGGAAAGTAGAGCATAAACAGAGTTGTAAATAGCATTATCAAAATAATCTTTATTACAAAATTTCGAGATGGGGTGTGGGGGACTTTGCTTCTGCCTTGGGAGATGGGTTTAGTAATGAACAATTTGTGTCTAATGGATAAGCAGGGCCATATTGTTCTCTTTAACGAAATTTTATTGAACACCAACATAATCAAAATGTATTTCCAAATAAGAAATCTGTACTACAGAAAGCATAGAAACCGACTGCTTTAAATAAAAGAATAAACATTTATTTGCTGCATTTTAAATGGACAAAAATTTATTTGAAATCGTTTTTTTCAGTTACTTAAGTGTTATTTTTTAAAGATGAAGCAATAAAAAATCTGCATATCATCGCATCCTAGTATTTAATAAGGCATTAGTGCGTTGGCACATTATTTGTACCATTAGTCATAGAGATCGAAACGAGGTCAAAAACTTAAAAAATAAAAATAAAAAAGGATGCATGATTTATATCCTTTATATTTAGTTTGCTTAAGTTTGATGATAGATTCGTGAAATTTTATATAATTTAATTATAACACAAGTGAAGATCGGGAAAAACGCCAATCAAAAACAGCGAGAGCACTCTATAAAATCCTTTCTGAAACAGAAACGGCTGGAAGAAGCGTCTAGTGCCCTGTAGTGAGTTTGAAGTCAGGTGCTTATGTTCTACCCTTATAAAAATATAACATTTCTTACATCAATTGGATTTTGTACGCTTTTTAATTTAATATCTCTTTAAAGTACCAAAGTAGATAAAGGATTAAAATACTATCTGAGTTTGATATTATTTGAGGGGTGAAAAATATATGTAACAAAATTTACCATACTTTATTTTTTAAATTATTTAAAATTACTTTCAAAAATTGTAAATTTTAACAGATGTTAGAGAGATTTTTATCGATGTAACTTTTAGAATAATTGTACATTTTTCATTTTATTTTTATAAAAATATAAAAGTGATTTTTTTTTTTTTTTCGTCGACATATAATTATACTTGCATAATATCTCTGTGAGGGATAGCCAGAATTTAATGAAAATTTAACAATTTTCACATAATATAATAATATATGAAATGACGAACTGATAGCCTTTCAACATTAAAATATAAATCATTATTTCGCCAAAATAGTCAAAGTTTGTACTAATAATAATATATATACAGGGCGCAAGAAATACGGCCGTCTACTCGCCATTATCGACCAATATATTTTAACTGGAACTATCTATGCATTCAACTTTTCAACAAAATATTATTTTTTTTATTTTAATATTTTTGTGAAGAAATTGGTCCCAGACTCACAAGGGAAGTATGAAAGAGTAAAATTCCGATTTAAACCAAATCAAGCTTAAATTAAAGAGCATGGTCGAAAACACAGGATAGCGTTCAAATTTGCTGCAACAAATCCCGAGGAGGCAAGAAAAGACCCTTAAACTTTTAGATGCTTTTTATCAAAATCGAAAAAAGAAGACTTCAGCTCGCAGAAACGTGGTGCTGTGGCAAGGTCTTGGATTCGTGTTACGTAGTTCCTGCGTTCGAGCCCCGACGGAACACTTACTTTTTCTTTTTTTTTTTTTTTTTTTTTTTCTTTCCCAAATATGCATATACAGATATATTATATGCATACTTTTTTTTTTAATAAAATAAAGGAAAAAAATAAGGAAGATATTTAATTTTATTAAAAAATATATTTAAATGTTTAATTAAATTATTAAAACATTTTTTTTTTTTTTTTCCAACTTAAAAAAAAAAATATTTTTAATTTTTCGTTGTAATTTATATAAATGACAAGTTTAAGAGAAAATAAATTTTATTTACACATTTTTTTTCTTTCCTAAAGTTTCAGTCAATTTTTGCCGAAACGTCAGTGGAGGCCCTACATTGAGACTCAAAACGGTTTGGGGCTGTGTCTGTCTGTCGCGCGATAGCGGCCGCACAAATAGCGCTGTTGACTTGAAATTTGGTACACATGTTCATGAGCCCCACGAAATCAGCTGTATAGTTTTTGGTATGTATTCCATTTGTAGTTCGTATACAGGGACACGCCAAAGTTTTTCTTATCATTACGGCCTATGGGAGGAATTTGTATGTATCGCGATAGCGGCCGCAAAAATAGCGCTATTGACTTGAAATTTAGTATACATGTTCAGGAGCCCCACGAAATCACCTGTATAGTTTTTGGTATGTATTCCATTTGTAGTTCGTATACAGGGACACTCCAAAGTTTTTCTTATCATTACGGCCTAAGGGGGGAATTTGTATGAATCGCGATAGCGGCCACAAAAATCACGCTATTGACTTGCAATTTGGTACACATATTCATGAGCCCCACGAAATCATCTGTATGTTTTTGGGTGTGTATTCCATTTGTAATTCGTGTACAGGGACACGCCAAAGTTTTTCTTACAATTACGACCTAAGGGAGGAATTTGTATGTACCGCGATAGCCACCGCAAAAATCAAGCTATTGACTTCCAATTTTTGACGAAACGTCAGTGGAGGCCCTCTGTTGAGACTCAAAAGGATTTTGGGTGCCGTCTGTCCGTCTGTATGTCTGTCTGTCGTGTGATAGCGGCCGCAAAAATCACGCTATTGACTTGAAATTTGGTACACATGTTCATGATCCCCACGAAATCAGCTGTATAGTTTTTGGTATGTATTCCATTTGTAGTTCGTATACAGGGACACGCCAAATTTTTTCTTATCATTACGGCCTATGGGAAGAATTTGTATGTACCGCGATAGCGGCCAAAAAAATCACACTATTCACTGCAAATTTGGTACACATGTTCATGAGCTCAACAGAAATAACTGTATAGTGTTAGGCGTGTATTCCATTTGTTGTTCGTGCACAGGGACAAGCCAAAGTGTTTCTTAACATTACGGTCTATGGGAAGAATTTGTATGTACCGCAATAGCGGCCGCAAAAATCCTTCAATTGACTTGCAAATTGTCGCACACTTTCCAGCTTTGCATATAAGTAGCTGTATAATTTTTATTGCTATATTGTTTATAAACTGTGTACAGGGACACGCCAAAATTCTTAACATTACGGCGTATGGGGTGAATTTCGTTTAAACGTATTTTAATACCATTTCTTTGCAATCAAGAAAATGAAACTAGCGTACGTGAGTAAGATGCTTAAACTTATGTTGTTTGAAGAAAATATGTGCTTTTAAAATTTCTAATTAATGTACAGGACCTTACAAAAGTGTTCTGACAATGTCACGGTGTCATCCAAACGATGTTAAATTTGGAACAATTATTAATTTTAAATGCAAAATAAGCTGAATAGTTTTTACTGGTGTATACAATATTTATGGTTCGTTTACAGAGACACAAAAAAATTTCGTAACATTGGAGCCTATGGACAAATTTTTATTTAAGCGCGCACTTTAATGCGTTTATGCTGAATTGAAATTAAAAAAATTAACATGCATTATAAAGATGCTCAAAATCATGTTTACTCTTAAAAAAGAGTATGTATCGACTAAATAATTAATGGGACCACACAAAATAATTACAAGTATGTACTGTATTCATCCAAATAATGTCAAATTAGTTTGAAAAATTAATGAGTTATATTTAATTAGATTTATTCTTATTATTGGCGTTTATAATGATTGTGGCTACTTTACCGGGATACATAAAAGAATTTCGTACTATTACGGTCTATAGTCGGTATTTCTTAAGAGTATTTTAACATGGTTACACTACACCCCATCAAATATAAATGAAATTTTATTAGAATTTTAAAAACATTTTTTCCTGTGGAAAATTGTGGTATAGAATTGGTAGTTAACTTAAAGGTTACGCAAAATATTTCCGATATGCTATGTATTTTTTTTTGTATGAAATTTGGTAGTTATTAAACTTGGTAATTATGAATTTCAGGGAAATAATACAAGACCGTCGTTTATTAAGAATACATATTGTTGCGTACTTGGGGGGTTCGTAAGTTGTCCGAGAATGAAAGGCGAAACTTGTAATAATTCAGTGATTTATTCACAGAAAGTTCCAGAAAATACAGGTCTATAAAGCAAGTATCAGCTTCAATTCAACCAGTAAACACAGCTTAATCAATAGCCGTTAACAGCACAACAACAGCACAAACTGTTTAACAATAACACATAAAGCAAGTCTCATTCAAAAAGGCTCAAGGCAAAGCAAACTGACGCAGATCTGAGACTGACTGCCTCGGTGAAAAAAATGCTCCTTTTATACTTTTCTATCGAACCCAGGCTGTTCTGGAAAATTCTCGTATCTCATCAGCCAATGAGATTAGAGCGTCCATATTTGGTATATCCCTAATAAGGAATTTCTCGCCAAGGTCGCCAAAAAATCGCCAAAGAGGGAAACAGTCGCCAAATTTGGCGACAAATCCATTTCTTCCCTTCTTGGAGCTTTTTAATGCGTTTTTAAGGGAAAATTAGGCTATTTTAACACTAAAATGACTAGAAATGCAGAAAATTAGCATTTTATCAACTTAAGCCTCGTTGAAAGAATTTATGGAAAAGTAAATACAATTATTTATAATTCCGTATCACTTTATATGATATACAGATAAGTATACAAAGAGAGATAGAGCAGGGGGTTGAGGGAGGCTGCAGCCCCCCCCCCCCCTCAGGAATGTATCTGATTATGATAACAAGTCTATCGAATCAATATATACTGTTATATAATAAGGAATAAATAAAAATGACCTATTGAATAATGTCTGATACAAATAGGACGTTGAGGCTCCTGATCTGCAGATCCACTAGTTTTATCAATATTTTACGTCAAAGCCGCTAGTAGCAAATGGTGACCGTCTGCTTTTAATTTTGTTATTCTTCGTACATAAAAATGAATAGTATTTTTATTAAATTATTAAAACATTTTACTTCAAGCAAAAAAATTCTTTTATTTATTTTTTTTTTTTAATTATATAAATGAATAATTCAAAGAAAAATATTACCTTTATTTATTTATTTATTTTTGCTTTATATAAATTTTTATATTTGCTTTATATCGTGATAAATTTTCGTTTATACGTTGCGCTTATAAATTGAAAAATGCGTATGTTTTGATTTTTTTTTTTTTTTTTCTAATCATAGTCATTATTAACTTGACACTAAATTTGTAAATTGAAGCATATATATATATATATATATATATATATATATATTTTTTTTTCCCGTAAAGAGATAATTTTACCCTATATTCCTTAATAATATCTTTGTATAGAGTATATTTAATTTCATAATTATTTTCTCTAAAATTATTCATTTATTTTAATATTTTGTTTTATTTCAGTTATATATATTAATAATAATATTAAAAAAAAAAATACGAGCAGTCGCCTGGGCTCGATCTCACGACCTTTCGCACTGAAATTGAATACTCTAACCACCATTCCTTGCTACCTGAGTGTCTTTCGTAGGTTTTTACAGAAACAACTAAAAATTTTAGGGTCGTTTTCTTGCTCCATTGGGGGTTGTTGCAGCAAGTTTGTACGCTACTGTATGTTTTCGAGCATGCTCTTTAATTTATGCTCGGTTTTGTTTAAATCGGAATTTTACTCATTCATACTTCTATTGTCAGAATCTATTCCAGTTCCCGATGGCTTAATCTAAAGGCTTAACTCGACTCACCACGTTTATCGGCACGCGTTTTGAGACACGTCATGTTAAATCCACATCGACAGACTATTAGAAATTTGAATGTTTTCCTCCCTTCATGTTTCACAAGTCGGCGTTGAATCGATATCCCGTTATAGTAGTTTACAAAGCTCTTGTTCCTGAGTGCTTTGTGACCTAGTGGTGCTGAATTGCTCTGGTGCAATAATGTATCGATGCCGACTAGACATTGGTTTAGAGAAAATAATAAAACCGATTTGATGATGTTAGAATTAAAGCGGTGTTTGTTGATGTATGGATGTTATATCATGTAGTCCAAAGTAAGTATTTGGTTTATGCATATAATTTTAATTTCTGTATTTAATTAAATTTCAAAATTTGAAAAAAAAAAAAAAACTCCACAGGAGATTTTTTTTTTTTTTTTTTTTTTTACTGGCTACCAAAATTATTTGCTGGCTACTTATTTTATTTTTATTTTTTTTAATTCCTAGAGCCCTACATATAATTTTTAAGTGAAGCTTTCTATTTTTTTTTTTTTTTTTTTCATAATTTTAATTTTAGGGTATTTTCCCATTATATATGTATTTTTAAGTTCATGCGACTTGTCATTTGCATGGAATATTGCGCACAAGACTTACAATAACAAAAAACTAGCTCCGACATTAAGAAAAAATTAAAATTATAAATATGTAATTGTCTAAAACTGTACTAGATACACAAAATTAAAAAAAATTACTACAAGTTTTAAATATTTTCCCTCCCCCTCATTTACGATGAACAAACTTATGGCCATATTTTACTGATATTTTCCGCTCCAAAAATACCAGACACCCCCTCCTCCCCCTTTTTTTCGTAACAAAACTTATTTTCCAAAAATAACTCCCGTTCTTGTATATTTGCTACTATTGACAACAATACCAATAATAAAAAAGAAAATGCTCAAGTAAAAGATCAATAAAAAAAAACTATTCTGAAAAAGTCTTTTTTTACCCAATCCAACCTTCTCTTTAAAAAACTGGAGTTTCTATAACACACGAAATCTGCATCGTACCTTTTTATTAAGCCGAATGTCGTTTATTCCACTCTTAATTACGTTTTATTGAAGTTCAATATAAAGAAATTATATCTCCGAAAACTTTATAAGCATTATACATAATCTAAAAAATGGATAACCTGTTCCAATAACGAATTTTATGCACGCAGTAGTATAGAAGTATTATTTATTTGAAAGAAAAAAAAATGTATATATGTAGTATGTATCGATTTCCGAAACTCAATTTACTAGAACGAAGGAAGACACACTTTATTTGATTTTTATACTTTGACCTTTAGGATAAATACATGCAAAGAAATAAAGGATAAAGTTTCTTTGAATATAAAACAACATGAAAAACATTGCTTTAATCTAAAAATGTAACTAGAAAGATAAAAGCTACTTTGCATTATAATTTTTTTCTCTCGCTCGATTGCTTTTTTACTTTCTTCTATATGTATATATAGAGAATGTATTGGATGCCTGAAAATTTTCGAACTCCAGTTTTCGATGAATTTACACGTTTTGGCATGTCCTGACCACGATGCGACTGTTTTTAGAAAATGCATGTCTGTCAGTCTGTCTCTGTATGTGTATCACAAATATTGTGAACGGTGTATCTCATGAACCAATGAACGAAATTTAACCAAACTTGGTATTTAGTTGGACCCTGACTTACACTAGTGCTGATTAAATTTGGGGATCATTCGCTCAATAGGTGGCGCTGTGATTCCATTTTTTCTAAATTTTTAACATGGCAGTATAGGACAAAATTTCGTATAAATATACATAATGAGAGTTATTTTAAACGTGTGATTGTAAAATTAATATGAATTATTGATAATAGTAAAGTAGGAAAAAAAAAGGATTGTGCATGTGGAAGCATAGCTTTCCTTCTGGGGAGGAAGTCCCCCCCGAGGGGGGGGTGCAAATTTTGAATATGAGTATCTTTCGAAGTATCTCGTTCATTCCTCTAAAAGGAATAGTTGAACCATAGATCTCTGATAATTTAAAACAAAGTTATCGTTTTTTTTTTTTTTCATTTTTTAACGAAAAAAAAAAATAAAGAAAGAAATAAAAAAAATCGCATTTCGTTTGATACTGGCAAAAAATTGACTTTCTTTCGACATTTAGTGATATAATTCTGTCAGATAAAAATCGTCTGCATTTATAATGGAAAATAATTTAATAATTTAATAAATAATTTGTATCTAATGAATTTTGTGTAAAATTATATAGAAGAAAGTCTTGTGGTGGCCACATCATATTAGTGTTTTTTTTTTTTTTTTTTTTTTTTTTTGTTGTTGTTATTTTACTCAAACACAAATTTCACTTGTCATTTGTCCAAAGTAAAAAAAAAATATTGTGTACTTAGACTATTATGGAAGTTGATTTAAAAAAAAAATTAGTATTATAAGCGTTTTTGCTGAAGAAAAATTCTTTTGACTCTTATAAAAATTTCTATAATTTCTTTACTATATCAACGTTTTAGTTTTTCGAAAATACAACACGCCTTAGTCAATTTTTGAAACTGCTTCCTCTATCTTTTTCCCAGTCTCTAAAAATGAATATATATAAACTATAGATTGAATCTACGAAATTCTATCGATGTTTAAAGCCATCTGCTAAGATTATTGCAAATTATATGGTAAGAAACATTTCCTAAATGAACTTCGATGGATTTCCAAAATTAATAGATTCTTTTATGTTTCCAGAAAACAATTTTCAAAGTAATTTAAAGAGACATTTTAAAGTTGCAGAAACAGTTATGGGATTCAATACGTGAGATAGTCATTTAAAAGGTAAATTTTATTTGTTTAATGTTTCAATTTCTGTTCTTGAGATCAGAGCTATTGTAGTATGTCAAATTTACGATGAATCCTTGTATAACAATCTGTACATCTGATAGAGATGAAATTTATCAGTAAATAAAAGTAGTTTGGTGAGGACATAATAAGCTGTTGATACTGTGTAAAAGTAAGAACTGTTTCGGAAAAAAAGAGAAACAATTCGTTATGTTTAATATACTCAGAATCGACGTAAAAGTAACATTAATAACCTTTTATAGATTTTACATATACAGTGACACTATAGATTACAGAAAAAAAAAAAAAACATTTTTCAAAAATCGATATTTTAGATGGATTAATTAGACAAAAAAAAAAAAAAAAAATTCAAACTACAAAACTCGAAATCAATAAAGAAAATAAAGAAAGAAAGAAATTTACAATGCTTCAATTTTTATTGCTGTTATCTCTTCACTTATGATATAATATTTATTAAAAAATAAATAAATATTTATTTAAAAAAAAAAAAAAAAATAGTTCGGTCGTTTTAATTTAACTTACACCGGAAAAAATTGTCCTGGGCACCATTTATATAACTTTTAAGACGGTAAAGTATAAGTATTGTTAAGAAAACTTCCGATACCATTTTACTAATTTAAAACGACAGAACTTTCTGGTAGACATAATATATATTTTTACTTTTTTTACTTTCTTCTATATGTAATATAGAGAAAGTATTGGATTCGCGAAAATTTTCGACCTTCGTTTTTTGACGGATCTACACGTTTTGGGATGTCCTGAACACGAATTGATAGTTTTTAAAAAATGTCTGTCTGTCTGTGTGTCTGTATCATTTTTTGTGGACGCTGTATCTCACGAACCAATGAATGAAATTTAACCAAACTTGGTATTTAGTTGCACCCTGACATGATCTGGTGCCCATTAGATTTGGGGATCAATAGCTCAACAGGTGGCGCTGTGATCGCATTTTATGCAAATTTTTAACATGGCAGCATAGGACAAAAATTCGTATAAATGTGCATAATAAGAGTTATTTTACACTTGTGATTGTAAAATTAATATGAATTATTGATAATAGTAGTACGTAACTAGGAAAAAAATTTTGTGCATGGGGGGGCATCGCTTCCCCCCTGGGGGGGGAAGTACCCCCCCGTGGGGGGTAAATTTTGAAGATGGATATCATTCGAAAGATCTCGTCAATACCTTTAAAACGAATGGTTGAACTATAAATCTGTGATAATTTAAAACAAAGTTATCGATTTTTTTTACTTTTAACCAAAAAAACTTAGAAAAAAATTCGCATTTTTTTTTTTTTTTTTAAATATTGTTACTGATTGAATATGTATAGGAAAATATAGAAGAAAGTCTTGTGGTGGCCACAACATACTAGTTCTATACTGTCATGAATATTTTCCGAAAGCAAATGAAATAACTCATTTCCTAATTTAATCCAATTTTGCGCTGCTGTACATTGCATTATTTTTAAAGTAACATCATTTAGACAGAAATTCGTAACAATTTTCTTAATCATGTAAAAATCTGTTTTTATTATTTATTTTATCAATGTACCCAAGTCAGTACATCAGAAATGACGAGGTTATTTAATTCTCAAGAGATTCAACTAATTCACTAAATATAGCTATTCGACAGACACTGTTATGATAGGTGTTATAAAAATATTGAGACAAGTGTTGAAATTCTGACATACACATTAATTAATGCCCGCCGAAACTGAAACAATTCGTTGATTTCTACCAGCAAAATGACTGTTCTTGCTTGATCTTGCAAGTAGCAAATATTGGGGGAGAGAAAAAAATAAACCTTTCGTGCTAAAAGATCGTGCCTGTTTTTATTATATTTATTTTATCAATGTACCCAAGTCAGTACATTAGGAATGACGAGGTTATTTAATTCTCAAGTGAAACAAATTTATAATTCACTAAACACAGCTATTCGACAAACACTGTTATAATGGGCGATACAAAAATATTGAGACAAGTGTACATTAATTAATGTATGCCGAAACTTAAATAATTCATTGATACCTACCAGAAAGATGATTGTTCTAGCCAGATCTTGCAAGTAGCAATTATTTTTAAATAAAAGTACCTTTCGTGCCAAAAGATCGTGCTAGTTTTTATTATTTATTTTATCAATGTACCCAAGTCAGAATATCAGGAATGACGAGGCTATTTAATTCTCAAGTGAATTAACTTTAAAATTCACTAAACATAGCTATTCGACAGAGGCAGTTATAATGGGTGTTACAAAAGTATTGCGACAAGTGTTCAAATTCTGACATACACATTAATTAATGTCTGCTGAAACTTAAACTTTGATACCTACCAGCGAAATTTTTGTTCTAGCCAGATTTTGCAAGTAGCAATTATTCAAAAAAAAAAAAAAAATACCTTTCGTGCCAAAAGATGGCACATACACAGAGGGGGAAAAAAAAAGGTTAAGTTTTTACCCAATTGATGCACAGCAATGGATAGGAAGCGAAATCTGATAAACCAAGCGGCGGCTGCAAAAAATTGACTTGATAAGGTACGAAGCTGATTTTTTTCCTATAAATAAAATTCATTGTTACAATGAAAAACTGATAGGGTTGCCTGGTCAAAGCCGTCAAGTTTAAGAGAAACAACCTCACTTCCGGTCACAATTTAAACGATTTTCGAACCCCAAAGGGTATGAAAATGAAACCGGTGCTAAAATGTAAATAATATGCTCTTTAAAATGGTATAGGGTTGCCTGGTCAAAACCGTCAAGTTTCAGAGGTTGCCTCGATAATAGGGGTCAAATTTAAGCGATTTTCGAACCCCACAAGTGTGAAGATGAAACCGGTGCTAAAATGTAGAGATTAATATGCTCTTTAAAATGGCATAGGGTTGCCTGGTCAAAGCCGTCAAGAAACAGAGGTTGCCACGAAAATAGGGGACGTATTTTAAGATTTATTTATCCAAGTAAAAAGTGATTTACCCAAGTGTAAAGATGAAACCGGTGCGAAAATGTAGAGAATAATATGGTCTTTAAAATGGCATAAGGTTGCCTGGTCAAAACCGTCAAGACCCGGAGGTTGCCTCGAAAATAGGGGTCAAAATTAAACGCTTTTCGAACCCCACAAGTGTAAAGAAGAAACCGGTGCTAAAATGTTGAGAATAATATACTTTTTAAAATGGCATAGGGTTGCCTGGTCAAAACCGCCAAGAAAAGAGGTTGCCACGAAAAGTGTGTGCGTGTGTGTGGGGGGGGGGGGGCGAATTTTCGCGGTTTTCTTACCCTAACATATTTAAAAATGAAAGCGTTTTAAAATATAGAGAATAATATTCTCTTTAGAGTCTTTAGAGTATCATAGGGTTGCCAGGTGAAAATCTCGAAAAATAGTGGTTGCCTCGAAAAAAAAAAAAAAAAAAAAAAAAAAAAACTAATTTTGAAGGGTTTTTTTATACAATTTGAAGAAAAAATATAAAAAGTATTTAAAAAAGAAAAAATAAATAAACTGTAAGGAAACTGTTCTAAAATTTCCCATAAAAACAACGAATTAATAGTAAAAATTAAAAATGTAGCATGCGGATACAGATAAGAAAATACGACCGCAAAAGTTAACAGAAATGAAGGTAATAATGCCCAAGAAACTCATAATAAAAAATTCTGTTAGTATACAAAATAAATAATTAAATAAAATGAAAAAAAAAAAAAAAAAACCCTCTTATTTCAGATTTGCTGCAAGATTTACAAATTTCAATTTCATAAATTAATTCATTGTTATTAAGAAACGCGAAAAATTTATCAATTTTTTAAAAACGTTTTTCGCTTTATTTGTACCCATAATTAATTTGCAGAAGGTATAATTCATTATTTTAATTAGATATAAAAAAATTAATTGAGAAAATTTTCTAAAATTGATAAATTTTTAATATAACAAAATTGGCACAACCCAATATTTTCGTATAAAATTCTACAAAGCAGCCGCATACATTTCTTCAGGGAATTTATCTTCTCAATACTTTGACACAATTTGAATATTTTAAGTATTGAAAAAATGGGGAAAAAACGAGCTCGTGAGCTGAAATTAGTTTTATACAGATTAGAAAAAGAATGGTCACGCATAATAATTTAATTTTCTTTATTCTTTAAAATCTCTTATATCATTAAATAAAATAAACGAATATTGAAATTCGCTTCCTTTTCTAAGCTGACCGCTATACCTTGACAGGTTTGAAACGTAAGCAAATTGAAAAGTATTGTATGTTCTACATTAAGCTAGCAATTTCATCTTTTAAATATTAATCATTTCGTATTTAACCTTTTTAAAATAGTCTTCATGTGTGTTTCACTTTGTGTTAAAGACCTTTAATATTTGTTAGCTTTTTGGAGACTGACCGCTATTTCTTTACGAATTTTACCAGGCAAACATATGCCATTTTAAAATAACTCCTACGCTGTACATTCTGGGACCAGCTGCACCTTTCAAATATTCATATAATTTCGTTCTTATTCATTTTCTTTGTTAATGCTATTCGTATTTTTTTACACTTCGTTAAGAAATCTTCAAAACTCGCCTATTTTTTTGTGGTTGACTGCTTTACTTGACAGATTTGACCTATTTTCGAGGCAACCTCCGAGTCTTGACGGTTTTGACTAGGCGACCTCATGCCGTTTTAAAGAGCATATTAATCTCTACATTTTAGCACCGGTTTCATCTTTACACTTGGGTAAATCACTTTTTACTTGGGTAAATAAATCGCAAAATACGTCCCGTATTTTCGTGGCAACCTCTGTTTTTTGACGGCTTTGAGCAGGCAACCCTATGCCATTTTAAAGAACATATTAATCTACATTTTAGCACCGGTTTCATCTTCATACCTTTTGGGGTTCGAAAATCGTTTAAATTTGATCCCTATTATCGAGGCAACCTCTGAAATTTGACGGTTTTGACCAGGCAACCCTATGCCATTTTAAAGAGCATATTAATCTCTACATTTTAGCACCGGTTTCATCTTCATACCTTTTGGGGTTCGAAAATCGTTTAAATTGTGACCGGAAGTGATGTTGTTTCTCTTAAACTTGACGGCTTTGACCAGGCAACCCTATCAGATTTTCATTGTAACAATGAATTCTATCTATAGGAAAAAAATCAGCTTCGTACCTTATCAAGTCAATTTTTTGCAGCCGCCGCTTGGACTATGAGATTAGTGAACAGAATTACTAGAAAGTTGGATGAAGTTGACACACGTGTCATCCAGGCCATGAAGAAAAGCATTTAAAAAAAACTCTCCGAAAATTTGAAGAAAATGTAATAGATCGTTAAAAGCTATGTAAATATCTTTAGAAAAACATAATAGAATAAATGCAGATTTCACCAAGCAATATTCAGGGTTTTATTATTATTATTTATTTGTACAAATCAAGGCTCTTCGAATTTGTCTAAAGACTTTTGTGACACCTATTAATGTATTGTTCCTGTGATTAAATCCATTTGTCTGCACTTAGAGACCTGTGTCTAAGGGAAGATGTCCTCCACTGGAGTCTTTCTAAGGAGTTCTAGATTCTAGGCCGTATTCATGCGAGTTTCAGAGAAAATTACGGAAAATTCTGAACGTCTAGTGGGTCGAGCTCTATCTGGGATCGAACCCATCACCCATTAGAAGAAATGACACTTAAATATAAGCACTCTATTTTTTTACTTATATCCTTTATAAATAGTTATTAAACTGAATGACATATTTCTAAATCATTGAAAAATACATCAAATAAACTAAATTTCAAACATACAATTTTTTTTTTTTTTTTTTTTTTTTTTTTTTTTTTAATGTACAAAAATAAAACATCGAAATTATATCCTAATGATTTTACATAAACGTCCTTTTATTTTCTACGAAATATTCCGAAATAACTACAAACATGAAAAAAAGTTTTCGTTTCAAGAAAATAATCAGGACAGAAACAATTTTGTAGATGTAGTTTGGATTGTAATGTCTAAACTGAAGCTTAAGTGGACTCTATGGATGTTTAGCTGCTCTGGGAATCCATTTAGGGAATATGAATGCAGAATCTGGACTTATTTTCTGTATATTAAGAAAAGATAAAAGTTCTGTTCGGTTATGTAGCGGAAAAGTCTTTTAGTCTTGGATTTATATGCGTAATTCTGAAGAAAGAAAAAATAAAATAAAGAAAAGACTGGTAAGGTACGTATAAACTTTTGTATGCTGTATGCAAGCAGTAAAAAATAAATTATTTGATGATAAAATAATGCTTTCTTATCTGGAATTTCTTTTTAGTAAAAAATGTGTTAATAGTTATAAAGTTTTAATGATTTATTATTTTATATTCCTTAAGTATGGTTTTTTAAAGAGTATTAGTTAGTCACCCCCCTCCCCCCTTTTTTTTAACGATTTTTAAATTAACCTCAATTCTTGTTTGCCGGTACGCATATTGCAATCGATTTTAAATAACTTCCCTAGTAGCTAGACATTTGAAACTTTCAGAATAGCGCAGAAACCGATGATGACAACACAATACTTCGAAGCCCGATTTTCGAATTTTTGATTAGTTTTTTTTAATTAATTAAAATATGAAAATAATAACCTCCTAATAGCTTTAAAAATAGCCATTAAAATATTAGCTATGATTTAATTGTTGAAAAAAAAAAAAAAAAAATTACGAGTTACTTTTTTTCGACATAACAATAAATACATTTAATTAAACATGAACGTTAAAAAATTGCAAAAAGTTAAATTATGCATCTCACAAAAATTGACGTCATTATCACTTTAAAAATTTTTATGCGCAAGTGCTAATGTAGTTCTATAGCTATGATTCAACAGAAAATTTAAAAACATGTATATAAAATGTTTTTTTTTTTTTTTTATCATATTATTCCTTTTGCTTACAGTTTTGAAATATACATTTACAATGCACAAGTGATAAAAGTTAAAGGTACTAACATTAAACTGAGAACATATGACTTTTGTTAATCAAAACGCTATTTTTTTTTTTTAATATAAAGAAATAAACTTTTATATATTAAATGTAATTCTTTCCGCACTCTTATATTGCATTTCAAATAACAGTTTCAGTTTATGTTTAAATTCCGATAAAAAGTATCGAAAGAAGGAATAAATGCACGAAGCATAACAAATTTGCAAAGAATATGTAAAATAAGACAGTCAAAATAGAAGGAAAGCTGTGCTGAAACATTAAAACGTCCAATATGAATATCTACAGGCAAAAGAAATGTACAAAGTCATATTTGTTCAAATTACTTACTTATATGATAAGATATAACTAAAAATATTGTATTTTTAAAAGACAAATCATAACACTAAAAATTTGCATTTTATAATTACATTTCTAATTAATTCTGTACTGGTATAAAGGATTTAAGTCCAAAAATGTCGATTTTGAGTTAAGTACATAGTCAGACCCAGAAAAAAATTCTCTATCGATTGGTATAAAGTATTTAAATCCATGTCATTTAGTCTTTCAGAAAATCCATTGGTAAAAAAAAATTCAAGTCAGAAATTTAGCATTAATCTTTGGTATAAAATATTTAATTCAATTTTTTTCCTTTATTAAATGAAGTTTGACAATCACTGAACGGTATAAAGGGTATAAATCAATGTAATACCTTTTTCCTAATCGAATCTTCTAATTAGTGTTTAGTTAATTTAACTTTATTCTGAAAAATCAAGAATATGGACTTGAATTCTTATCAGTACAGAATTATTCCTCTAAAAACTTCAATTCAAAGTGTTTCATTGATGTAGTTAATCTATATAATAACAGACAACTGATTAAAAAGTGTAACACTAATAATGCTTTATAAATAAATTAAAAATCACTTTTTTTAAATTATTAAAAATAAATTTTGAATTTGAGCTACCCTCCCAGAGCCCCCGTAGCCACCTTTCCCAAAAGTCCACTACTGTTTCAGCATGTATTGTTACGTGAAAATTTTTAGCTCAATCGGATGATAGGAAAAGGTTAAAAATTAAAACAAATTTTTAACTCGGAAGAGTATTACTAAAAGATTCTGAATCATTCTAAACATGAATATTAAAACATGTGACTTATGCCAAAAATTTAACTAGTAATTCTAAATTTAATTTTTAGTCAAAAATATTTCACTTTTATTTATTTTGCGGTTAATAGGCATAACTATTATTAACAATTAATACATTTCATAAATTTAAAAAAGTATAAAATCACTTTTAAAACGCGTATATATATATATATATATATATATATAAACAAGCGCAAAGCTTTTCTCTATTATTAAAATACCATCTTCAGGTGTTGTTAATTAACAGCAGAGTAGACAGCATTATATACTGGAGAAGTTCAATACAGTTACAGTTAAAAAATAGTTCTTGTAAAAATCACGAGTCATTTAATATCACTTGGCGTCACACTAGGGTTACACAGCAAGTCCTGTAGAAAACGTAAAAAGTTACACATAAAACTAACACATAAAAAGTTTTCAGCACAACGGAACTATCTTGTAGTGTTGCCGCGTAGTTTTAGAAAAAAGAAGGTCCAGTTCAAACTGGACCTTAACCTTGCCACATGGCTGAATTTGACTTTTTAACTTCGTTGATGGTTGTTTAGACTTCTAATCTTCCTGCTTCAGAATTTGTGTGCGCTTCTACAAGTGTTTCTTTGCCATGTAGTTCTGGTGCGACTTTTTGTGAACTGGACCTTCTTTTTTCTAAAAGTACGTGGCTGCACTACAAGATAGTTCCGGTGTGCTGAAAACTTTGTGTCAACGTTTTCTAAAGGACTTGCTGTGTAAACCTAGTGTGACGCCAAGTGATCGTGAATGACTCGTGATTTTTACAAGACTTATTTTTTAACTGTAACTGTACTGAACTTCTCCAGTATATAATGCTGTCAACTCTGCTGTTAATTAACAACACCTGAAGATGCTTTTTTAATAATAGCGAAAATATTTGTGTTTGATTTTAATTATATATATATATACGCGTTTTGAAAGTGATTTTATACTTTTTTTAATATGTTTACACGTGAAGTCATTACAAATTTTAAACTTTCAGTAGTTTTTAATTTTAACTATTTCATAAATTGTATAAACAAACGCAAGCGATAAATAATAGTTTACTTTATTCAGGCTAAACAAGTCTAGTTTCTTAAAGTCTTACCAAAAACATCTAAAACTCATCAATTTCAGTATCGGGTGATTGTGAGGTGATGAGTCTCATAAATAAATTAGATTTACTTTTATTTCATCCATATCCAACCTTATAAGAGATTTATTACAGAAACGTCAGTAGCAGTTCACTGCCGAGTCACCGTTGGGATTTTCCTGTCAAATTCTCTCGCGATAATAGAAGAGAAAAAAAAATATATCAGCTTGATATTTCGAGCGTATGCTTTATGATATAAAATCAGTTGTGTAGATATATCCAACAGAGAGAAATATAAAATAATAATGGCCTTAGGCAATTAAAATTTCCTGTATATACTGCATTCATCCATTAAATAAATAAATAAATCAGTAACTTGAAAAAAATATATATATTGATGTTTTTTATATACAATTTTATTTGATTCAATATATAAAAAAAATCGGAGAAATTTTCTTACAATTTTATTTTTCAGTTTTTAAAAATAAATAATGATTAATATTACTTTTTCTTCTGATTTTCAGCGCTTTATAAATGTGTATAAAATTTATAATTATTACTGCTTATTTACTTATAATTCTTATATTAAAAAAAAAAAAAAAAATCTAAATCAACAGTGGAGGAATATATTTGAACCACAGGTTAAAATGTATACAATTGTTTTGCATCAGTGACAGTTTTTATTATTAAAGAATAATACTACAAAAAAAAAAAAAATTAAAAGCAAATAAATGTAAAACTATCGTAAATTAAAATAAAGAATACTCTTAAACTGAAAAAAAAAAAAAAAAATACTGTAGTTAGAGAACTTTTATACTGTTTATTCCAAATCATTGATTTTATATGTTTTTGTGATCAGGATTTCCGTTGTAAATAAAGTAGAAAAGTGTTTATACTAATTAAGCCTATTTAGTCAAAAATTCAATAAATGATGTCTAAGTATAAACATTACAAATTGTAACAATATGTTGTATTTATACGAAATGTAGAATGTTGCGACAGTTTTTAAATTTGGCTTTATTTTATTTTGTAGAAAAAATGCTTACATAAGTAAATTAGAGCATACATTTAAACTAAACAATATATATATATATATATATATATATATACACACACATACATACATATACACGCGTATACAAATTTAAAATTTCGGTTTCGTCCAAATATCGTATTATCCTAATTAGAACTGTTTTTAAATAGCCTTCTTTTAAAATGCAAACAATTCCTCACAATCGACTATAGTGTAAATATTCTGTAACTTTAGACTTACACGTGCTCGCTTATATGCAATTTGAAATGGGAATATCTTCAATGATAAATATTCTCTAAATTGAAAAGTTCCAATTAAAATAAAACACTAGTTGCAAATATACATACTTATACACACACGCACGTTAAATCCATATCATACCTTCAACTACTACTTTAGCAAAAAAACTTTTATATTTTCAAAGGGTCCAAAGTAAATTTCAAGTTATAATATCGTATTTGTTTTCAATGAACATTTTAAATTACAAAAAAAAAAAAAAAAAAAGATTTCTTTGTGAAAGGGAAAAAAAAAAAGATATTTTTTTTTATTATTACTGTTATTTTATCAACATTAGTTCCGTAATGGGAAATAAAAAAAGTATTTAAAAAAGTGAAATATTCTACAGTAATAAAATAGAGTTCCAAGAAATTTACAAATTCTCATTTCTCATTATTGGTGTTATGCAAAGAAAAAAAAAAAAAAAAAAACGGATCTATCTTAATAATTTTCATGTTTAAATCACGTTTTCTAAACTTGTTTTCACTCATATGAATCCCTGAAATATTTATATGAAAGACATACATAAATTACAAGAATTTGAAAATTCAAAATCATGCAATACGTATTCATGATACAGTTTTCAAATAAAAAATAAGCTGTCGTTTCTTTTAATCATTTAAGTAAAATATGGTGTTAAGAGGTCATTTAAACCTGTAACGTTTACTACACATATCCTTTCGCAAATTGCCAATCAAATTTCACAACTGCTATTAGACACATAACTAATCATAAATATGTAAATAGTAAAAATTAGCATTTTTTATTTTCGAGAATTTTTGTATTGAAAGACGCGTGTTTTTTGGAGGTAAAAATCAAGATTCAAAGTCTTGCTTTTGCCTCCAAGGTACGTGTTTTTTGCCCTTGAAGAAGAAAAGCCTCGTCATTTCGAAACTGGTAGTGCTTACATTAATTTTATGGTGCGTGAAGAAGTTTTTTAATTTAAGTAATAAGAATAATTCCTTCTTAATTGTAATCTCGTTTAAAATTGAGTGTTAAATTTTCATTGATTTAAATAACATTTCTGACAAAAGCCATATTTCTAAATAGGGAAAAAAAAAAAAGATAAAGAGGCGTTTTAGAGTTATATATATATATATATTAATCTTGAAATTTAGGGAAGAAAACGTATTTAAAAATAAAATAAACCAATA
The DNA here is from genome assembly GCA_963930645.1 of Salticus scenicus. NCBI lineage: Eukaryota > Metazoa > Arthropoda > Arachnida > Araneae > Salticidae > Salticus > Salticus scenicus. Next base: position 57,256,523 of record OZ005654.1, on the reverse strand, counting down.
TAATGCTATTCTTTTAGAGCGTTTTCATGCGTAGACTATAAAAAAGCTTCATTTCGTTTTATTAATAAAACGCAGTAGAAATTATTCTACAACAATCCGGGAAATAGATATAGATATATATAGATATAAATATCTATAAAAGAAAAAAATTATTAAAAGAAACTTGAATAATACTATGTCGGAAATAATTCAAGCTTGACAAGTATTCATGTATACGGGATAATATATATAAAACACGCAATATCGCAATCTCGGCATCATTACAGAATTCTGGATTGTCGAAATTTCAAAAGCGGTGAATAAATACTCAAAATGGCCCGGTTTCGTATTTTTATGAAATTGTTAAATAAAAGACCTCTTGCGTGTTTTTCTGTTTAAAATAAATCAATGGATTTGTTGCATGAATATTTTCTTTTATAACAGATATCTGAAATAAAAAAAACCTAAAACTATTATTTAGTTTAATTTCAGTGCATAGTATTATTCGATCACATGAAAGTAAAAGGCTCATTATTTAATTTAAAAAAAAAAAAAAAAAAAAAAAAAAAAACACTTGAATATTTTCCAAGTCGATAACTATAGATGAGATTTTTTTCCTTCAAGTTCTATATGAAAGAACAAGTGGAAGTACGGGGTAAAAAGTAAGAAACACTTCCCCACACTTCCTCGAAATGATTAAAAAGCAGTGTACATAACTTAATTAAAAACTTTACTATTTATATATAGAGGGGGGGGGGGTATGGAGATGTTAACAATCATTTCATATCATAGAAGTGATGAATGATATGGAGATGTGAATATATAATGATAATTGCATAACAAGATAATGACAGCGGGTTCTCTCTAGAGAACAAGAATTCATGTATAATATTCTGTTAATTGGTACATTTTATGTATTCCGATGCTTTATTCAATGTAAAAAAAAAATATTACATAGGAAAATATACTATAAATTAGTGTATATAGTCGAACCTCGTTAACGTAAATCCCAAGTGAGAAAAAAAAAAAAAAAAAAAAATTTCTTGTTATCAGTAGTTTATGCTATCAAAAACTAATCTTCATGTAACTAAACTATTCTTCATTTTGACGGGGATTATGAAAACAGTTCATGTTAAAAGCAATTCATGTTAACAGTGTTCACGTTAACTAGGTTCGACTGTATTTATAAAATATAAAAAAAAATTTATTTCATTTGTTAATGCAAAATAATTTTTAAAAACAAACTATTAGCCGTACAAAGAGGATAAATAAAGAAAATTAATTAAAACAAACTTTAAAACTGACAAATACTTTTCATTATTGATTTAAAGTTTTGTTATATTAGAAATATATAAACGTAAGTATCACTTGTTTTGACGCAGATTAGTTTATTAATATTTTTTTTTTTTTTTTTTTTTTTTTTTATAATCTCATAATTTAATGCGAAACAATGTGTTATTTTTAATTATTTTTGATGAAAGAAACTGTTTTATGTGAAATATCATAAACAGTAAGGTAAACATTTTAATACACATTTGATATTTGTTTTTGATTTTAACAAGAAAATATTTAATATACAATTTTTCTCTTATTGAAAAACTCAGAATTTTCAAGATAGAACGGTCATTTAAAACAAATTTATAGAATTAAATCATTTTTTAAACTTAATAATTTGCTACATATTACTTTGCTTTTTTTTATAGATTAGTGTAAATGAATCATTCTTTTAAATGATATTCTGCATTAAAAAAAACGTACGACTAAAAGTAATTATAGGGCAGAGGTGACTACATCTATTCTGTATAAATTTTTAGTAGATAAATTAAAGATAAATCTCATTATCGAAATGGAAACAACTATAGGCACATACCTTTCTAAAGAGATTTTCTTGTAATCCAGCTCCGAGCATACATCTAAAACCTGTTTCATGTCATCATGTATAGTTATAAAATAGTAACGTTTTTAAAGATGACTTCATAGTGCATGTTCAACAACACACACTTATCCAAACTTGCGTAAGCTATCCAGTTTGTTTTATCCTATTGCATCATTTAGTGAAGTCAATATCTGTCTATACAAAATACCATTAATCATAACTTACTTATTAGTATATTCAACATTTTTATTTTTATAAAAAGAAAAAAAAATTCTTTAATTACAAATTACGAAACTTTTAGCGTATTCCGATAAATTGATCATCTCTTCGATCTCTCACGCCTACGCATTTCACAGTTTCCAATCCATCTGACAATGTCTCACGGTAACTGTGAGAATATATTCGATTCAATCGTCTGAGAGTTCTATTGACACACATCTACGTTCCACTCAAGCGACCTTAGCTCAACCGCACCGAGGTCGGAGTCCCCGGCTTTTTAAAGTTCATAGAGCATCAAACCGGTCAGGCAAGGAAATGGAAGACCTGCCTTCGGGGAAGAGAGAAAGGAACATCCTCTGTGAGGTGTGACCACTAATGGCGGAAGCCTCTATAAAAACACTTTGACAGAAAGTGAAAAGTTTTGGCAGGCGGTATCTCAGAATGGGGGGAAAAAAAAGTTAGGCAAAAGGGGTTCCCGGGGTTGGTGACATATAATTGCTAGTAGAATGAAAGTGAAAGTTCTGCATGAGCAGTGCTAAGAAGAAATATGAGAACATTCCCGCAATTTCCGTTTTACATCAAAGCAATATAAAAATATGTTGATCGTAAAATATATGAAGTATACTATGAAATTGTAAGACGTTATTTCCTAATCCATTGTTGTGAGTTTGACACTAACAACTAAATTATTTCTGCATTTAGAAGTATATATATATATATATATTATTTTTTTTTTTTTTCCATTTATAAATATTTTAGTCGATGCTATTTTCTTTTCGTTTATTTGAGAGATTCGGTTTTATAAATAATTCTTTTCTTAAAAAAAAAAAAAAAAAAAAAAGAGGGAAAAAAGTATTTTATCGTTGTGACAATTATTTCAGAAAATATACATATTTAAGAAAAATGTGTGTTGTGATCATTCTATATTTATTTCGTTAAAAATCGTTTTAACCCTTGCATAAAACGTCATACATTTTTTTCCAAGGAAAAATATATATATATTAAAGAAAAGAAATTTTTTTTTTTTTTTTTTTTTTTTTTTTTGTGAATACAAAGCTAATATGTTTTTCAATAATACAGTGCTTAACACATAAATTTTTCAAAATTTCAGCAAAGATTTAATATATATATATATATATTTTTTAGAAATATCCATAATTTGTACATGTACCTACTAAATTAAACACAGATTAATAATATGTTTCGGGTTTGACTATTTTTTTTTTTAAACATTTATGCCGTTTTATTTATACGTGCAAAGTAGCACAGATATATTTTCGTGAACTTGTTATTAATACAAATAATAATTTATTAATACAAGTAATTTTGCTTGAATTTCATGGGGAAAATATTATTAGAACTTAACAAAATTTCAAAATATTTTTTTTAATTGTTAATGAATTAATTAAATAATTGGCTTACCTGAAATGATAACGTTTAAAAATAAGGAAAACCTGAAATGAAAAAAAAAACTATAATTGAAATTCTAATGAATATTATCATGATAAATTTTTACATGTAAAAAAACAAATCTTAAAACAATTAATAAAAAACCTACAGTTATATTTACAACTTTACAAAACAAAAATGAACTTGACACCCAAAGAGTGTAACCGTAAAATTAAACGATAAATGTAGGATTTCGACATTTTAGGCATGGGGATGATTTTAATTAGGTGGTTCAAACTGAATTTACTTTTTTTTTTTAAACACAATTTTATACTTTGAAAATTGCTATAAAGGCATATAATTAATTTTAAAATTCCGCTGTGAAATTTTAAACTATTAAAGTAATATAAGTTAAGCATTATGATAATATACAAACATAACTAAACTAGTATGCTCTGGCCACCACAAGACTTTCTTCTGTATATCATTTTTGATAATTCACGCAGTACAGATTATTTATTAAATTATTTTCTAGGATAAATGCAGACGATTTATGTCTCAGTGAAGTATAACACTAAATGACGAAAGAAAGTCAATGTTGTGCCAACACATCAAGAGAAACAAGTTTTTTTTTTTTTGGTTTTGTCGTTAAAAATGAAATAGAAATCGATAAATTTGTTTTAAATTATCATAGATCTATGGTTAAACCATTTCTTAAAAAAATATTGGAGTTTTTTCGCAAGATATCCATGTTGAAAATTTACACTCTGGAAGGGCACTTTCCCTCCCCCCCCCCCCAAATCAGGGGCAGAGATGCTCCTACATGCACATCCACTTTATTTTTTTTTTCTTTCGTTGTTTACTGCTATTATTATCAATAACTCATTAATTTTACAATCATGCGTTAAAAGTAACTCATTATATACATATATATGAAATTTTGTCCTATATTGCCATGTTAAAAATTTAGAAAAAATAGAATTACTGCCCCAAAACAGTCAAATCGTGTTCAGGACATCCCAAAATGTGTAAATCCGTCAAAACTGGAATTCGAAAACTTTAATCAACCCAATTCTTTCTTCTTATACATATAGAAGAAAGTAAAAAGACTAATTGACAAGTACTACTACTAAAAAAAAAAAAAAGTCATTTTTAGTACATCCACCTTTAAGTTATTTTTAATGTTATGCTGGAATAATATCAGCGTTGGCCAGTACTTTAAAAGCATATAAAATTTCTATTAAGTTCAGTTACATATTTTTCATAAGGTGGGAAAGCAAATGAATTGTTAAAAAAATAAATAAATAAATCTTGCTGTATATTGATTGAAAAAGCTAAGTGCAAAAGTCTGGAAACTGAAATTTTAAATTTTGACAGTACAATTCATTTTAACTATTTATATTCGCAATGTTAAAATATCATAAGTGAACTCATTTTAATTAAATAAATCATAACATTATTATTAATTATTATTATTTAGTAATTTATTCTAAGAATATAATACTAAACTATGCATATTGTAAATTTAAATAATATTCATCTACCTTCAACTAATCGAAAACTTACAATTTGTACTACTTATTAAGTGATAATAATAATTATTAAATTAACAAAGATAAAAATTCTTAGGAGACCTAATCTAACTTCATATTTGATAAATATATTAATTTGATTTCTTTTTCGGGTAAGAAACTGTATAATACTAACGACACTCTAAAAAACTTTTCTTCCGATCAGTTGATTGTGTGATTTATAAAAAAAAATGTATTTCTTTCTCCCATTGTTTGATGGTGTTTTCCTTTACCTGTGGCTTATTTCTGTTGAGCTATCTGCATGAAGATGTTTCTGCCTAAAGGTTGTCTGAGTGAGTAATGCCGACCGGTTGTCGGCCTGGATAGCTCAATTGGTAGACCCTTGACCTTGTAAGTCAAAGATCCGGGGTTCGACTCCCGGTCCAGGCATTTTTTTCACTCAGTCGGAAAAATAAAAAAAATTCAATAAATATGATTTTCTTCCAATCAGTTGATTGTGTGTTTAAAAAAAAAAACTAAAAAACTTTGTAATTTTTATCAGAGTTTAAACTAATGACCTCTAAGTGCAATTTTATCTTGTATCCGAGATGAATTTTAATGTTTTCAGGTAACGGCCCTCTTCACTCACCGTCGCCGGAAGCCCGAGCCAATGTTTTTCTATGGGGAAATTTTCTTTACAAATAACTTATTAACTAATACATATTTTTAAATTCTGTTTTCACATTCTGAATGTTCCCAGCTGTTAAATTGACGCACCTTTTCTAAAAAATTATTTTTTTTTTAATTTTTTATATTTTATTTTGAAGCTGAAAAATACGAATTTTCAATATGTGAAATTTTTTTCATTTTGCAATTTCGAAATAAAATATTAAAAATTTAAAAAATACATTTTTAAAAAAGGTGCGTCAATTTAACAGCTGGTAACTTTCAGAATGTGAAAACAGAATTTAAAAATATGTATAAGTTAATAAGCTATTTGTAAAGAAAATTTCCCCATAGAAAAACATTGGCTCGGCCTTCCGGCGGCGGTGAGTGAAGAGGGCCCTTAAACTACGTAAATTGAAATTGTTGATCGATAGCTTTTTGTCTGTGGGGTTATAATTTCTAGTACTATATTAGGGGTAACCCACGTTTTTATACACACCACTATCTTTAGAGCATTTATCACTAGTAAAATTTCCTAATCGCGCCCACTGGTTCCAAGATAAGGTGATAATGTAGAGAAGCAACTTTAGTTTATGAAATTCATGAAGGAGAGTTACAGTAAATTAAAGCATAAAACATATTTTTATTTTACTGTTTTTAAGAAGTCAATTAAATTTAAAAAGAAGAGAAAAGAAAGAAATTGCTTAGTATCAGACAAAAGTACACGCATAAAAATAGCTTTATAATCCTACTCCCCTTGAACTTTTTCTATAAAATCTGTAATTTTCAGTTGTAACTCTCAGTATAATAAATGTAAATACAGGGTTAATCTTGAATTTAAATGAATATATTATTTTTCTTTGAAATCGCTAATTTTAATATAATTCAGCAATTTTTTTAGCTTTACAATCCCCCTCCCTTGAATTTTTTTTTTTTTTTTTTTTGTAAAGGCTGTAGTACTCTCAATATACAAAATGTAAATACAGATCTTGATTTTAAATGAATGTATCACTTTTCTTTAAAATCTCTAATTTTAATGTAATTTAGCAATTTTTATGCTTTGAATTTATAATCTATTTTTAGACAATTTTTAACAAGATAAAAAAAAAGTTCGCGATTTTTTTTTTTTTTTTTAAGTTTTCTATTAGTACTCCAAATAAAAAAGATGGCTTATTTTCAAATATGAGTTAGAAGTTTGAAAATTGCATACATATTTTAAAATTTGTAAATTGACAAAGTGGTCTAAAATACCATTTTAACTAATTTAAAAACATTTATCCTACATATTTTCATTAAACCTATTTAAGAACAACACCGCTTAAATTTGCATTTCAATTGAAAAAAAAAAAAAAAAAAAAGAAAGAAAGAAAGAAAGAAAAGAAAAAAGAGAAAGAAAGAAAAAGAAATTGAAACCAATCTATTTCGTTTGGGAGCTAGAGTGACACAGACAGGTAATGTCTTCAATCACCACCTTCCCCACCTTATAACACTAATCTTATAACAGATCTCCCTCCTTTTTTGGGGAGGGGGGCGGAGGTTAATAAATAGAAACTATTATAGAAATAATAAAAATAATAATCCCGTCGTTCTGAGCGATAAACATGAAAAAAGAAAATAATTTCAGCAGAAATTACGTAACAAACGTTCTAATAACTTTTGAATAAATATTCAAGAAAATGAATAACATGGCGTTCCTTTTTCTAAAGACTTTTTAAAAGTACAAGTCTAAATTGTCAGGAAAACACACTTTTAATTTTACTTTGTTACTTTACTTATCTGAATAAAACACTTGTAGAAAAATATATATAAAACTTAAAAAGAAAAAAAAAAGAAGAAGAAGAACATACGGAAAAAGAAAAATACCCATTTTTTGTTTTTTTTTACATTATAGAAAAGCGTACCTTAGATTAAAAAAAAAGTTCAGAACGAAATAATCAATATACCATTTAAATTTAGAAACATGCTTAATCCTACATTTATTTGCAATTTGAGTACATTAACATTGATTCTTAAAAATATATTTTTATACCAAAAAAAAAAAAAAAAAAAAGGGGGGGGGGGAGGGGATTAACTCAATACTGAACTCCTTCAACCATACATTGGCAAAACAGAACTGTCTATTCCTTGATACGATTATTTCTTTATGGTCTGGTGGTTTTTCTTAACGGCAAAGTAATTTCAGTCGGCAAATTAAGATTTAAAAGTGTCAAAAAGCAAAGCAAATGAAGCAAAACGTCGTAAATAATATGCTTTAATTGTTACTTATTTAAAGAATGTTTGTTTTGTTATTACATCGGCATTGAAGTAAACGCCTCTATATGTAAGAAGACACGCGTATTTTGATTATGGATTGGCGTATGAATTTTTAAACTGGATTTTTTTTTCCACTTCCGGTTAGTTCCGACAAATTGTTTTTATTACATTGTTTCTCTGACCTTAAGATAAGCATTTTTAAAATACCAAGCATAGATATTTGTTTTTTGTCAAAAGAAAAAAAAATCTTATATTTTTCTAGATAATTAAATTCAGAGCATTGTAAATAACTCATTTTTTCATGCTTAATAATTGATGTTTTATATGACCCTGTTTCTAATTCTATTGTATGCTTACAATAAAACTATTTATTTCAATTTAAATCGGAATTCACTTCAAATCAAAATTTCATTTAAATCTAGTCATTGATGAAATTATTATCATTATCGAATTAACAAAAGATGTCGTAATTCAAATTTTAAGTATTTTGAATTAAAGGATAATGATCGCTGAGTATACGATTGCAGATTAATAAATGATTGTCAAATTAACTTATTACTGCATTGTAAATTGATTTGTAGAATTTATACATAGTTTTTCCCGACCTGTTGTTATCTTCCGATTTTTTTTCTAAGAACAAAGAATATGGTAAAGATGAGATTTTAGAATCACAGATAAACGAAATATATTTGTATCTCATTCAATATTATTTTTTAAAGTAGAATTTTACAAACAAATTATCAAAATTATTATTTTTTAATCCAAGGAACTGGATGCATATGTATACTACAAATTATATAAATTTCATTTTCTGTTTAAAATTAAATCAGCAGGAAATTAGGTTTAACAAAGTTTATTTATTTAATTTTATTTTTTATTTATTTATTTATTTATTTATTTAGTAATATGAAGATATTTTTAAAATTCCTTTCAATTTATCATCTTCTTTCTCTTGCGGCATTTAAAAGACTGCAACTCATATGAATTTTAGTTTAATTTAGTTTTTTCCTTCGTTTAGTATTATCACAAACATTTACTGTTTACCTACTGTAAAGCAAATTCCTTAATGTTAATAAGAAAAAAAAAAAAAAAAAATCTTTAAAATGAGAAAAATTAAGTTTTTTCTTCTCGCATTTATAAGTATTGTATACATTGCTCCTCATGAAGAAAGAATATTATTTATAATAGATGTTAAATTTTACGGCTAAATAAAAAATGTGTAATATTTAAATAATCATTATTATTATTATTTTACTAGCTAAATACTTTTCCTGATATTTAACTAGCTTTTCAATATTTCCATTAAACGACTAGCGTAGGAAACTGAAGTATCGTATTCAGTCAAGAATTTCTATATCTAATTCTCATTGAATTTGCCTGTTTTTAGGTATCCCAAGTCAAAAAATTTATTATGTGTGGAAATTAGTCTCTACACATGCATTTACACACATAAGACATCTATAAAAGCTTTAAAAAATTATTCATTAAACTTATTTAAAAAAAAAAAAAAAGTAAAATAAATCCTATAGATATATATTAGCATGACAAATGGTATTCTTTTTTACATCTATTACATATCTGTTAAACCTCTGTAGATGTATTTTAAACCTCCAAATATCCAATAATTGGACTTGTTACATCTAATAGATATTAAAAATATCTAAATACTGTTTTGATATAATATTTTATATGTATTAAATAACGAAAAAGGCACGTCTAAATTTAAATTTCTAATAGATATCTGTAATTAGTAGAGGATATCCAGCACTTTTAATGGACATTAAGATATTTTGTACCTTTCATTAATCAATGGATCTAATTTAGATGTCTAATGGATATAAGTGGCTGTGTTGATCAGTGCGTATTCATGAAATCTTATTATAATGTAACCGAAGAGAAAAAAGATGAAGAATATGAGAATAACAATGAGAGTAAAAATATATGAGAGTAAAAATGAGAATAACAGCACATCTTCTTCCCCTAGGACATCCTGAGGATCCTGGTATCCTTTATTTCAGGATCTTGATTTCATACTCAGGATATTTTGAGAATGAAAGTATATCCCAGGAAAGTCTTGAGAGTATACTGTGTGCTATTGTAAAAATTGAAACAGAAATTGGACCGAAAGTCCGAATATCAAAAATGGCTCTAGTGATTGATATATAAACCTTCTTTAAAGTGTCTTTTCATATACCTCACATTTAATAGTTCTTTTCAGTTTTTATTGCTGCAAAACTAAGACAGGCGTTCTGGTTAGATAGGACTGTTTTAAACCCCTGGAACGGCTTCACCGATTTTCTTTAATTTCGTATATAAATTTCTTTCAGATGTCTTTATCACGTATGCATTAATTGTTTATTACAGGAAAATTAGTAAATAACAAGATTATGTAGGTCAGCTTCATATCTTCTATTCACACTATTTCCAAAGTCAGTTTAAAATATGTATAATAGTGGGAGGATGAAATTTCATTTGCCTCACGATTGCTCTGGTAAAATATCAAATCGCTCCATGTGTAGTTTTAAAATTACAGCGTTTTGAAATCGTAACTTTAATTATAATCACCCTGCCCAAGTTAAAATTCTTGCTGGTATTTGTTTGATAGTCTAGCATTAAATGCTGTATCCCAGCATGTAAAATAGCATAAAATACCAAAAATATTTGCTGGTTCCACCAAAATTACCAGCAAGTCATGGTGTGTATTGGCACAGTTTATTGCTTGTCCAGCATACATAATCCAGCTTCTGTTGCTTGAATAGTATGTTGCTGGTCCAGCAGTGATTATGACTACTATTTGCTTGAAATTTCTGCTATACTAGCAGTAATTCACAACCAACAGATGCTTTTTTGTTGCTATTTTCTCACTTCTCACTGGCATCTAGCATGTCAAGCTATTTCTACTTAAGCTGCCGACATAACATATTACGCTGGCAAGCATAGAAAAGCACATAATAGCTTGTTAAGGTACATATCTCTCCAGGCTTTGGAAAAGCTTAAACAACAAATAAGCATAAAATGCTTGTATATAGCTTGTCATGCTATTGCTGTGTAAGCTAGCTAATATAGCATTTTATGCTGGCTAGCATTATAAAGCATATAACAGCATGAAAATCTAGCAGACAAAGCAAAACATAGCAATAACTAGCCTATTTTCTTTGCTGGTACTAGCATGGATTTTAACTTGGGTGTACATATATAAAAGTCAGATGAAATGTAAAAGATGTGTCAGGAAAAAGATAATTCGGTGTAATTTAAATTTTAAACATTTTATAATGTAATCTTTAATAGAAAATTACACGCTATGAGCAGATAGTAATGAGACAATTTTTCTGTCATATATATTATTACAAAGTTTTATTACAATATATTAATATAGTTAGTATTTTTAATCTAAGAATTTCGGATGTTACGCTGGGGTATTTTTCGCTGTTCCTATGGAAAAAAAGACGCATTTTAATTGAATGATTTACTGGGATGATTAAAAATAACAATTTAAGTATTTTAAATATTACCATTTTCACATTTTTAAATTCTATTACTGGGAAAATACCAAGTTATAGTTCTTGGACTAGCTTATCTATTTATTACCATGTATTTCTATAAAATAAATGAATAATATTTTGGTTAATGGTATATGAAATATGAAATATTCTGTATTTTCACCGTTTCAAAAAACATTAAAATTGTTAAAAATTGTTCTAAGTTTCATAGACCTACATTACTCTGTGAGCAGAAGTATAGCTCCCCTCAAATATCCATTTTAATATTGTAAGCTACATTAATAATACATTTAATATTGCTATTAAATTTGAGATTTTATTTCAAATTATTCAGAGAGTTTTTTACTACGAACAATCTTTGAAACTTATTAGATTAATTATAGGTATTCTTGTATATTGACTATGAATAATGTGTACACCCTAGCGTCTAAACGCTTTGCTCGAATGTGCTGTAAGTTGGTACGTATGTTGCAAGTCACCGTAGCACAAACCCTATTGATTTTGATGAATCTAACACTTATAGTTTTTTCACAGGGATACAAAGAAAAATTCTTTATCATTATGGCCTATGGGACCAAAATCTTATAAGTGCGATGGTATCTAAACGCCTCATTCAATTGAGCAAAAATATTACACACATATTATAGGTCACAGTCTGTATAGATTTTGGAGAATCTAGCACTTATAGTTTTTTTTACAGGGACACAAAGAAAAATTCTTTATCATTATGGCTTATGGTGCCAAATTTTTAAAAGTGTGATAGCATCTAAACGCCTTATTAATCTGAGCAAAAAATTTATATACATATTATAGGTCACAGCACCAACTGTATAGATTTTGGTGAATCTAGTACTTACAGTTTTTTTTACAGGGACACAAAGAAAAATTCTTTATCATTATGGCCTATGGCTATGGGACCAAACTTTTAAAAGTACGATAGCATCTAAACGCCTTATTCAATTGAGCTGAAAATTTATATGAATATTATAAATCACTGTTGTGCTAACTATAAGCATTTTGGTGAATCTTGCATTTATAGGTTTTTACAGGGACACAGCTAAAAATTCTTTATCATTATGATCTATGGGCTCAAAGTTCAGTAGCGTTAAATAAAACATCGTGTAATATATGGAGAAAAGTACTCAAACGCTCTATTATGGTTTTCTCTCTTTTGTTTGTTTAACAACTTCTCTTTCTTTACTTTATCTACAAAACTGTTAATTACTCAATGTTCGGAAAGTCGAGTGGAGTCACTCCAGATTTTTTTTCCACATCATCTTCACAACTAAGCTGCATTACTATTATATATTGTGACAGCTGATACAGCAAGGCTTGCTTGTGAAAATGTTCGTTTTATTCTGCTCAATAGGTTTTGATTGGTGCCCTATCAAATAAAGAAAATCGGAAGCGAGAATTTCGGCATATTTTGTTTTTGCTATCAAAAAGGTGAAAATACTATTCAAAAAAGGAAAAAAGTATACGATGTGTACACAGAAAATTTATTTAAAGAACGCCAGTGTCAAAACTGGTTTACCAAATTTTGTTACGGCAATTTTGACGTTGAAGATACATTACGTTCTGGAAAACCAGTTTATGCTAATGAAGACAAACTAAAGCATTAATTTATGAAACCTGCCAAATAACAACTCGTGAGATCGCTAAAAAAACGATCAAAGTGGAGAATATATAATTCAATAAAATATTTATACAATATATAAGAAAATCGTTTTTAACTTTCAAAAGAAAAAACGAAATTATTTCCCGAACAACCCAATATATATATATATATATATATATATATATATATATATATACAAACACACACATGTAAATGGGCCTACAAGCGAATGTAAAAGCCTTTCATGTCATCTTCTTTATAAAACATGGTTTGAATTATTTTACATTTCCCTGAACAAGAAACTTTCATCTGCTTCCAAAATGATACACATTTTAAATGTCGAATATAGACTTAGAGCTAATAAAAGTTTTATTCTTTCTGATAATAAACTTACAACCCCCAACCGGTAAGAACCCAGATTCAGCGAACCTCAAAACATGTGATTATAGCAAAAACTTAGATTCTCAAATTCGACCCAAAACAATACTTTTAATGTCATACACAAGCAAGATAAAGTAAAAATCATATACTTTTGAAGTTTATTTCTAAGAATTAGAATAATTTCAAAATGTGCGCTACCACTTAGAAATTCTTACAGATTTAAAGGTACGAGTATTAATACGTTAACATTCCTTAAGGCAAGGGAATTACATTTTTAGTAAAAAGATATTATATCCCGAATGTTACGGCAAATTGTATTTATGTATTTATTTATTTTTTCGAAATGACAAGCTATAAATAAAGAATACATATCTGTTTGTGAATAAGATTGTAAATTAAATAATTATATGTTTTATTATTTCATATTATTTATATAAATTACTTTATATAATTTATATTATTATTTACTATTCCATATACTATTATATAGTAATTTTACTATAGTTTTCGACAATAATTTGAACATCACGTAAAATTATTTGCACAAATAATTTTTTTTCCTTCCTAAAATCAATTTAATGTTTATAATTTCAATCAATAGATTTCTTGCTTTTGTAAAATCAAATTCGACTAATCCATCAAACACCTATTGAAAATTAACGTTTTCTATTATAGTTTAGCTCCACCCCCTCTCCCTTAAAAAAATAATAACTGTAGTCTTTATGAAGCAAATATAATTAGTGTTTCACTTAGAAGTATATAAAATTACAGTTAAATATATATATATATTTGATTAAATTTTTTTAACTCAAAAATAATATGCTAATAAATTAAGTAAAAAAGTGTAAAATCTGAAGAAAATTCAATAAGTGAGAAAACATTTGCCGTGAAAGAAGATTACGAAATTTACGCTTTTAACTTTAAAATTGTATAATAAAACACTGTGTTTCTGCTCTTTTAGCATTAATAGAATTTCTGGCGTGCAACAAGAAAAAACAAAATTTGAATACCTTGGAGGAAAAATAATTATTAAAAAGGAAAAAAATTCTGAAATCAATACTGGCTTTTCCTCCCTTTTCTTTCTTTACTCCAAGTTTCCTTCGGGGTGATTTTTTTTTTTTTTTTTTTTTTTATACTTTAGAGTTCTAAAAGGCTTTTTCACAACATTGCCTATTGGTATATAGGTGTAGGGCTTAAGATCGATTAACCGCACCTGGGTCCTATCCTACGCCAGGACAGAATACCTTCTATAGGGTCTTAGCCAATATTGACGCGAGTTTTCGAAAAAAAAAAAAAAAAAAAAAAAACACGGAAAATTCAGAACGACTAGTTCAGTTCGTCATGCATAACCTTGTATACTTTGTATATATCATCTATGAGCTTTGAAAGAAGAATCCCTCAGCAACACATATTCGTGTGAAAGTAAGAACATTTGTTAAATAATTAATTCACCAAAGATTGCATATAAAAAATGATATAGACAGTGAATAGGAATTGAGACCTAGAAAGAACAATAATATTATAGTTTTAAAAAATTCTAAAAGAACACGCTTTTATAGGAATGTGAGCTAAAAAGCACAAAATATCTATCTTAGTATTAAAATGCAGGGTAAGAGAAAATCGTGCGAGTGACGCACCATAATATTTACATACATTTAAATCTTTAATTAAAATAATTTAGAATTAAACAAAAACCATTTTTAAAAAATCTTCCCTGACTGGGATCGAACGCTAGACCTTTAGGTTCGTAGCGCAGAACTATACCTCAACGCCACGGCGTTCATGTAGGGAAAGTCTTTTTTTACAATATAGATTTTTTGTTTGCTCCCAGAGCGGTTACAAACATACATACATACAGGTGAAACTAATAAAAGCGTGTTAAAAATTCCTTAATGAAGCTTCCCCCCCCCAGTAAAAAAAAAGAAAAATTAAGTTGATTTTACAGGAGTAAAAAGCATTTTTATTCTAGCATTATATAAAAGTTATTTTATCATTTATAAATTGCTAAAAATCTAAAAAAGGAGAAATATACATACTGCATACATACATTAGAAATAACTACACTGTAACAGTAAATATAATTTCATATATTATCAAATAAATAATAATTACCTTTATATATTCAAAGAATTATGAAAGATATTTCATCAAGCAGTTAGGACTCGTTCGATTACTTAAATTGTTTTCCTTACAATCACTCGGAAGGGAAAATTAAGCTTTAAAAATGTCAGGAAAAAAAGACATGCCGCAAATGATAGAAAACAATACAGAAAAACAAGATTGTTAGTCTTTATCATTTTTCTTCTCTAATTCCCATTTATTTATTGAAGGCTAATGTTGTTGATTTGACATTGAAACAAATGCTTTAGTGTAACAAGAGACAAATATTTTGTCTCATAGTTTTAAGCATGAATGAAAATTTTAGTTAAAATATAATTTGACTTTTATTACTGGGATTTATATATTGTGATTTTTTATTTATTTATTTATTTGTTCAGCCGTTAAACATGCTTTTTTGTTATTCGATTGACCTTAAAAAGACCTTTACCTCACGTAGACATTCTTGTTTTTCTTTAATCTTATGTAACTGAATAATTAGTTTTTTTTTTTTTTTTTTTTTTTTTTTTAAGGAAAGGAAAAACGGAAAGGATTTACTTCAATTTAGTACTATATTAACATTTTATATTTATTGCATACGTATGAGGCACTTACTTTTGAATGAAATTCAAATTTATAAATTTTCTAAAAATGACAAGAAAAAAATATTTAAACTAAAAATTTTTTTTTTTTTTTTTTTTTTTTTTGGGGGGGGGGGGGTTAAATTTGTTTTATGTGAATTCAGAAATTTTAAAAATAAAATAAAAAATAAAATAAAAAAGAGAGAGAGCACTGTCGGATTGAACATTTTGTTATTTCTGCTATTTGAATCACACACTTAACAAGCCTAATCAAATTATCTATATAATATTTCTCTAGCGTGCTCCTGTTACGATTATATTTTGTCAAAACAATACGACAGTGAAGTAATTAATAAAATACGCGAGGATAAAAAAAAATTGATATTTATAAACGGACAATACTTACGCACGCGGTCTCAGCTCAATGATCTAATAAGAAAAAATGACGACATTTGTCTGATAAAAGTATTTTATGGAATATGTATTTTTAAAAGTCGAATCTTAAGAATCTTTACAAGCGTCATTCTAAACCTAACAATACTTTTAAAGATATATACAGAACATGATCTATTACCATAAATTGACTATAAAAAATGTATTAAAAAAAATCAAGAGATTTTTTTTTTTTTAATTATGCCAAAATAAATAAATAAATAAAAAAACATCGCCAACATGGAGACAAAAATTTAAAAGTCGTTTATGGGGGTCCTATACTAAAACAGAACTGTCGTGCGGTAGTATAAAAACTGGGTCATGAATTACGAATTTTATTTCGAAATATTTCTTTGTATCATTTTAGTTTCACTATTGCACAATATTAAGTTGGTTCTAATAAAAATTTGACGAATGGTGAATTAAAATTTTAATTAAGTGGGGAAATTCACATAATATTTATGTGTTTCAAATTTTAAAGGTAAGTAAGAAAAGAAATCAAATAAAATGCGGAAATTTTGCATGGGTTTGCTAGCACACACACACATATTTTATTTTAATGGTAAGACTTTCATCGTATATAATAATAACAAACATATTTTGAATTCATTTTTAGTTAGCACTAATAAAAAGCTTTCAGGCGTAAGAAGCCCCGCCCCCCCTTTTTTTTTAATTAATTGAAATTTAATGTTTTAAAACACTGACAAATTAATAACCAAGTTTTGATCGATAAAAACACAGCTTTCTGTGGAGACAAAAAAAAAAGACTACATTATTGAATGAGAGAAAAAAGTCGGCGATAGATATATTTAATTTTTCATATCGCTTTTCAAAATTGAATGAAAGATTAAATATGGAGAAAACTGAAGGTCCGTTTAATTCCAACTTCTAAGCTGCAAAAAAAGGGCGAAAATTATTTTATTTGCACATTTTTCCGCTGCAGAAAGGAAAAAAAAATCACTGGATCTAAATATGAAAAAAAGCTCATTAATATGAGAAGTTAGAGATAATGTGAAACTAACAATAAAAAGAAAGACAATTTTAAATTTGCAGTGCCATTAAAAAACGATCAATAAAAAATTTAGACATTTAATTAATTTTCATCTTGTAATAATAAGGGTAAATTGTTAAAAATATACTAATAAATTTTGGGCATACTTAACGAAAACATTGGTATTGTAAAGTAATTGGTAGCAAATTTTTTTTTTTTTTTTTTTTTTTTTTTTTTGAATTAACAGCTATTCATTTTTATTTTCTTCTGTATGTATACATAGAGAAAGTATTAGATTCGTGAAAATTTTCGAACTCCAGTTTTCGATGGATTTGCGCGTTTTGGGATATATACTGAACACGATTTGACTGTTTTTAGAAAATGTCAGTCTGTGTGTGTGTATCACAAATTTTGTGGACGCTGTAACTCAGGAACCAATGAACGAAATTTAATCAAACTTGGTGTTTAGTTTAACCCTGATATAAACTGGTGCTGATTAGATTTGTGGAACAAATGCTCAATAGGTGGCGCTGTGATCGCATTGTTTTTCTAAGTTTTAATTATGGCAGTATAGGACAAAATTTCGTATAAATGTGCATAATGAAAGTTTTTTTTAAACGTGTTTGTAAAACTAATATGGATTATTTATAATAGTAGTAGTTAACTAGGAAAAAAAATGTGCATGTGGGAGCATCGCTTAAATTTTCAATATAGTTGTCTTTCGAAAGATCTTGTTAATATCTTTAAAATGAATGGTTGAACTACAGACCTGTGAGTATTTTAAAACAAAGTTACCGATTTTTTTTCATTTTTTAACGAAAACAAACTTACAAAGAAAAATCGTATTTCTTTTGATATTGACAAAAAATTGACTTTCTATAGGCATTTAGTGATATAATTCTGTCAGATAAAAATCGTCTGCATTTATAAGGAAAAATAATTTAATAAATAATTTGTATTCAATGAATTTTGTTTAAAATTATATAGAAGAAAGTCATGTGGTGGCCACATCATACTAGTTTGATTTTAACACACACACACACACAAAAAAAAAAAAAAAAAAAAAAAAAAATGTAATAACAGTAGTATATAAAAATGCTTTATTCATCTTAAATTACGTTTTATTTTATTTAAGTATTTTTTGCAATATTCTTTGTTACGGCATACTACAGGCATTATTACCACGTAAGAACGCGGTTGTCTGATATTATAACATATACTTGCATAGTACTGATTTGATTTATATTGAAAGTAGCCTGTAACAACTAAACTTTGATGTATAGAAGAATGAAAAATTATGATTTTGGTCGATTATCTAACTGATGGATGAAAGTCTGAAGAAAACGCCCTTGGTGGGAGGTCTTTCTAAGAAACCCTAGCGAGATTGAGATAACTATAAAACACAGAACGGCTAGGACAACTAGCATGACTTGGATTCAGACAGACATCTTCCGTCTTTGAAAATTGAACCTCTTTGGGCACTGATTGTATCGAAGGATATAACTTGCACCATATCATACTTCTAATACCTATTAAATGTTGATGTTCCTCGAAATATAATATGTTTTATGACTCTTCTGGCATTGATGCTTGGTGGTTTAGGGGCTAAAGCCAAATGACTCCAGAAAGGTCCTAAATGGAATGCTCTCTGCGTTTGTGTATAAAGGCGAGAGGGGGAAGGGGTCAAAGCGTTTATGGTTTGTATTCACATGAATTTGGGAGAAAAAAAAAACTACAGAAAATTTCTTAACAGCTGGGTAGACTAGCGTGAGCTGGATACGAACACGGCACTTCCCGTCTACTTGCTTCGAGACCAGAAATTCTTGACCATTGGCCGGGCGACGTCTATTAATCACTCAAAAATTTTATGAAATTTTGTGGGATTGTTGCGATGCCATTAACTGTGGCTAAAACCATGAAAAAATTCCAACCATAAATTTGTACGCGATATTTTATTAGTTATTTTTAAAAGAGGACGATAGGAAATAATATGGATTAATAAGTTTTTCTGCTCGTCACTAAGGCAATTAATACATGAGAAATCAGTAGCTTATATAATGTTTTGCTTCCTCATAGAGATAGAATAGTTGTAAAGTATTTATTTAAGTGTTTCAATAATTTATTTTAGTTTAAAAAGTGAAGAAAAAATTAGGTAATTATCAAGTACAACATTGCTAAAATTAGCAGGATTGACTGTGGGGAAATTTGACAGGTTATAAGACTTGATGTGTTCTTCACTTAAGCTTCTGCATCATTTTTACACTTTAATTTTATGTGATTTTCTAGCTTAAATATACTGTTAAAATCCCGTTCTATGTATGCCATTCAGTCTTCTCACGGTCCGCTATACTCAAAAAGACGCGCAAAGTACTATAAATATATGAAATAATTCAAGGATTCCGCGTTAATAATTTAATTAAATTATTTCAATTATTTAAAATATATCAACTTAAAACTAAAAGAGATTACAATATAAACAAAACATTGCACTACTAAAAGTGTATACCTACAACAGCGCCAATTGTCTGAAGCGGTTGGGAGGAAAACTACAATCAGCAGCAGGGCTTAAATAAATTTTAAAGTCCAAATTGTATGTGATCGTCCAAAAACAGTTTGAGCGATTTCAACTGATTTAATGTTTTCAGTTTTTAGTTATAATAAAGTTATATATATAAAATATTTTATTTTATTTATTTATTTCATTTAAATATAGTGAATTTATATATTGCAATCCAAACTTAGGAGCATTTTTTTTTAATTCAAATTACTTATTAAAAGAGTAATTATACTTTTGAGAAATTAAATTCATATTATTTAGCTATTTATTTGTAACAAAGCGTAGCATTTGCAGAGAAAATTTTATATTAACTTTGTTTTCTATAAAATTTATCTGTGATAATTTTTAGTTCTATCACTGTAATTTTAAATTTCATTTTAAGATACGTGCTCAGTTTATACATGTATCTAAGCAAATACTTTTGGAATTTTAAGGTTATAATAACAAATATAATACTGGGGCTACGTGCTAAAAATAAAACAAGCATATTTTCTCATTTGTCCCTGTAATTTTTCTGTTCTTTAATCCATTATTTGAGGAATAACTTTTCTGGGTTTCTTTGGTGAGTTTCTAGAGAAATCTGTATTCTGTAGTTTCTTTTGGGATTAGTACGTTTTTTCAGCTCTCCTGTGTGTTTATCTTTCTATCGATGTTTCGTCCAGTACGTTATATGTTTCGGCTAACTTTTGATTGTGTAAAGACATTAATGTGTCCAAAAAATAAATAAAATTTTCAGAACTGTTTTAATAATACTTAGCAAACGTGTACAAAATTTGAAAGTAGGATAAAGCATTACATAATGGGATAAATCCTTTATTGCTAAAGAAAATATATATGCGAAAAAATAGTACATTAAATATATTTTAATATAAACAAAAGTAATACTCGCTGAATAATAATATATTCCTAATACATGCTACTAATTTTGAAATATAATACAACACTTATAGCAGACAATTTCCCTGTTCGCAATAGTCGTGATAATGACAAGCATTTTACATAAACACCTAAAATTTGAGAATACTGGAAGTATAATGTAGTACAAATTGTATTCCTTGGCTTAGCAAACTATTCGTAACTGCTACAGGTTGTACTTCATATAAGAAAAATCAAAACTATTGCAGGACTACAAGGATAACAGACAACTGCAATGTACCACGGTATACCGACTGTAATGTACAGTAACAAGATAATTCTGCTAAAATTATTAATAAAAATGTAGATTAAAACGTAATTTAATGTGTTTAAAACGTTTTTAATGCCAATCGTTGCTCAATTTTTTGTAATAAATTATGTTCATTTCAATATTATTTATATATTTTTACTAATGGGATCACGAAAGCCTTCAGACAAGCGATCAATACCGAAGTACACCAATAAATGTCTGCCAAAACAGAAAAGAAAAATCGACGATACCTACCACCAATAAATAAAGGGTAAAATTAATGGTCTTGCCAGATTTAGCCAGTAGCTATTATTCGATGAATTGTTGCAATGGCTCACTGAAACGATGCCGAAAGATGATGTCACTTCATGCAATAAAATAATTACACGCAAAAAAAAAAAAAAAAAAAAAAAAACTGGGGTGAGGATTTTGGATTGTTGTTACACGGTTGGTGTAACCAACCGGGTAAATAAACCAGAGCCTTCTTTGCAGAACTCGTGCTTACTTTGTTCGTCTGACAAAGGGTCGTGTTTTCTTTCGACCAGAAACAATTGTTGCAAGTTATTGCCTTTCATGGTGTTTATTCAAAGCGTTTCACTTATTACATATTAACTTATATTTCAAATTTTCATCAAGTTATATTTACCAGAATTCAGGTGTTACCAGATAAAAAATGCGCAGCGCATCGATCATATTTTCCTTTTCTTCCTTCCTATTTTATCCCATGATTGTGAAATTGATTTTGATGGCCGGATATATTGACGTATTAACTGAAAACAATTTAAAAAACACCACTTGAGAGAGTACATGCGAAGTAATGCAACAACTCAGGAAATCTTCAGAAATAGACATTATTCAATCAGCAGACTTATTTTATTTAAAATTTTTAAAAAATATTAAACGTCTGTGGTGACCATACACGTGAATATAAAAATTAATAAATTTTCAAAGTTATTACAAAGTATGGAGTGAAGGGGGAGCCCGGAGCCCCAACAACGACGTCTTGATAGCTTACATTTTTGTGATCAAGTGACGCCCCGATTACTTCATTAATATCGCCAAAGCTGTAATCGAAGCCAAATTCAAAATAGTAGAGAAAAAATGTAATCATGTTACGTATAAACGCATACAATTTTTGAAAAGTTTATCACATAATTTTAATTCAAACGGTCCTCACTAGACGCCAAGATACTCCATGAGAACCCGGAACTTTTAGGCAAAATTAACTTACCATGTTATAAGACAAAGAATGCACACAAGGCGACAAACTGCCTTTATTTTCTAAGATGAAAAGAAACCGAACTAGGAAAGTCATAACAAGCTATTGCAGATCTGTATTAACGTTAAAGAACGAATAATATATGACCAAAGGTTTCGATAGAGTTGCAATTAGCAAAAGATACATATGTTGGAAGAGGGAGGATGTAAAAATTTAAAGAACATACTGTATGAGAATTTAAGTTGCAATTTAGAGGTCATAAAAATTTATTCGTTAGTTTAATTTTTCTTTTCTTTTTAATACGATAATATATTTTATAAAATATGTGATAATCGACATCACAATGATATTGTTCCGTAACATAAGGATATCTTACTCAAAATGAAATTTTTCGAATTCTGTTTTATGAATTCCACTCTTTGAACATGTCGCGTTTTATCTTACAAGGAAACATTCAAAAGGTATCTTCCTCAAAAAATATTGAAACAAATATGTGATTCTACACTTCATAAAACACTAGAAAATGAAAAAAAAATTATCTGCTGAAATAAATTATAGCGACCACAAAAAATTATCAAAATTAAGCATATTTGGCAATTTTACACTGTTAGGCGATTGATCTTGAGTACTTGGCGGAGAAGCAAAACACGGTTCTCTTCGTACACGGCAATCTTAGTGCTAGCAAACTTATCGCCTAACAGCGCTAAATCGCCAAATATGCTTAATTTTGATATTTTTTTGTGGTCGCTTTAATTCATTTCAGCCGATAATTTTTTCGCATTCTGGTGTTTTATGAAGAGTAGAATCACATACATATTTTTTTCAATATTTTTTGAAGACGACACCTTTTGAATGTCTCCTTGTTATTGAGTAAATAAATAAATAAAAATAAAAAAAAATTCTTTAAGTAAACTTAGGATTGTAATTTTTAATTTCTCAATAAATAAATAAATAAATAAATAAAATAAATTCTAAGAAAAATTTCTTATTAAGCTAAAAGGCGACATGTTCAAAGAGCAGCCTTCATAAAAACGAATTCGTATTTCTTTTTCTTTTTTTTTTTTTTTTTTTTTTTTTTTTTTTTTTTAAATGGAATGTTCAAGCAACAAAAATTGCAGAGGGTAATATGGGAAGGAAAAAAGGGGAAATCTTACAGACGTGCAGCCTTAATACAACTGGCATTATATATATATATATATATATATATATCTTTTCCGTAAACGGCATAGAATTAAATAGAAGAGTTTTACAGAAATAATTTCATATTCTCTATTTAAAAAGGCTGTTGACTATTTAAAAACTTTATACAAGAACTGCATAACAATAATTTTACGATTAAAAATCATCTACATTTATAAATGGTATTTAAAACTATTTATAAAAATCTGGTGTGAAACAGCCACACGACTTCCATTACCCACTATTATAAGTATCATGTGCATTTTTTAGAGATAATGTGATCAGAAGACGTAAAATTGACCTAACGAAGTAGACACCAAAAAATTTTCCGGTAAGAGAAACTTTATGCACGTATAAAGACATTTAAAACAGAGTTTCCATAACGAGTAAAAAAAAAAAAGAGTTATTTTTTCAAACACAAATTTCCAAAATCTAAAACTGACCTACCTAATCAGGATGACGTAAATTTCCTATAATAATCACGTAATACATGAGAAAGGATATCTAAAATAGATTTATGTAACAATTTTCAAGAAAATAGTTAGAGCCGTTTTTGAGATACCAACTTTTACCAAAACTCGGCATACTTAAATATTGACCACAAAACAATAATTACATACAAAACGATATTTAAAAGGGAGTTAATATGGAGAGTCTGAAAAAAATCCATATAGCTGTTTTTAAAGGAACGTACCTGCGCGACCTGAAATTGAGCTATTTATATAAGACGCCTACAATTTTTTTCTGAACTAATCAACTATATAATTCGAAAGGACATCTAATAGAGTGTTTATATAGCAACTTTGAAGAAAATCATTAAAGCCGTTTTTGAGATACAGACTTACGGTCCCACTTTCGGTTTTCCAAATTTCACCAAAATTTGGAAAATTCATATGTTCACTAGGCTTGTCTCAATTCTGAAATTTTGTAGTTCTATCTTTATTAGTTTCGGAGCCAGAAGATTACCCACATAAATACATACATACATACATACACACACTGACCAATTGCCCAAAACTACTTTTTCGGACTCAGGAGACCTTAAAACGTGTAAATCAGGTGAAAATTCGATATCGAAATTTTTGGACCGAATTAAGTACTTCCATTACTTACGGTAGATGGGTAATGGAAGTAAAAATTGTATGACAGGAATAATTAAAATATTTGCTAAAAACTGTATTTCCTACAAAAAATATCCATTTTATAGAAATACTTTAATACGTAAAATATGTTAGAAAACTATAATCTAAATTAAATTTTAAAAGGTTAGAGGAAAATATTAATTTTCTTTTAACTAAGTTCTGTAAAAATTTGTAATGTTTGCCTCCTTTACTTCATTAGTATTTATGTCCACGTTTCAAATTCCTCTTCAACTCTGCTGGAAACGAAAACAAAAGAGAAGACTCCCGGAGTTGCATATACATTCTCACGTACACTTAGCAACAGGTGGAAAATGCAGTCGAAGGTTTCAGTAGGAATGTAGCATTGAACGTACAACGAAATTCAAATTGTATGCAAATGATTCTAACGTAATATTTGAATGTTATTCATTCATATTATTGTTGTAAAAACTTAAGTATTTTAAATGAATTTCTGTCATTCTCTTATTTGTTCAAAGGTAAAGTTTTCTTAAAGTTGATGTTTTATGTTATGATATGCGATAAAGAAAAAAAAATGTTTCAATAATATTACTGTTGTTTATATATCGTAATATTTATATAGTTTAGGTTTTTTTTCTTTCCAGTATTGTTAGAAATAGAGGGAAAAGAGCAAATATTTCAATTGTATAAATTAAAATAAACACTTACGAAAATTCAGACGAAAAAAAAAAAAAAAAAAAAAAAAAAAAATTATATATATATTTTTTTTTAGAAAAAAAAAATAATTGCTAAAGCAAAAATCTTTTGTGTTGCATTTTTGTATAAAATGTTTTAATGGGGGTAAAGATATAAAGGAATATTTCCGATAATTGATAAAATTTATTAAAATATTTTGCATTAGTAATAAAATGAAAAATATGCATGAAATAAAATATTTCTGTAAAATGTTTTATTTCATTATTTATATTTTATGATAATTATTCTATAGTTAGAAGTAGTATTAAACTTAAGTTAGAACATTTTTTTTTCTTTTAAATGAGGTTATTTTAAAACCTTAACATGTCCATAACTGTCGTAAAAAAATCCACAATACTGTGAATAGAAAAATGTATATGTAGAAAAAGCTATATGTTACTATATAATTCTTAAAGTAAATAATCATAATCATCTGATATTAAAGTATTGTACACTAATATAACAATCAAGTAAAAATTCATTAAAATGCATTTTATAAAACAACATGAGGCTTTAAATTAGCAGTAGCCCGTTAGTCTAAGACCACAAAAGCATTCAGCGGACTAGCAAAATATAAATTACAGTAGTCCATCGAACCAGTAAGTAATTTCAGTTTATTATTTTTTATTTCTTTCAAAAATTGTCTATGAATCTTTCGCGGAATATAGTATGTTATAACATTAGTAAGTGTACTTCATTACAATTATAAATAATATTACATATTCCCTGTAATTTTTCGTTTAGTTTCACTTTAACAACTATTATTATTATTATTATATTATTTCTTTAACTTTTAATACTTAATATATAGTGTTTTATACATGGTAAATATGTGATATTTAACCGTATTATTACAACAAACATTTTTGATTTATATAAGACTTTGTATTTTTAAATTGATTACAAATATATTTAATTATATAATAATATTTATCATGTAAATTTATTTTGTCTTACAAATTTGCAAGTATTTTTAAAAATCAAATGGAATGGGTGAACGTATCAGTAAAATTTTAAAATTTCTGGCACTGCAGACCAGTGACTGCCTCAGAAATATATATTTTGAAACTATTAATTAAGCACAATAAAATTTCTGTTAAAAAAAGAAAGAAAGAAATGCACACATATATATAGATATACATATACACACACATATATATATATATATATATATACATACATATACACACACATATATATACACATATTTATATACACACACATATATATATACATATACACACACACATATATATGTACACACATATATATACATACACACACACACA
Organism: Salticus scenicus; assembly: GCA_963930645.1. NCBI lineage: Eukaryota > Metazoa > Arthropoda > Arachnida > Araneae > Salticidae > Salticus > Salticus scenicus. Next base: position 57,229,786 of record OZ005654.1, on the reverse strand, counting down.
CACACACACACACACACACACACAACACACATATATATATATATTCACGCAAAAGTGAAGTTTAACATCTAATGCTTTTGTTTTTAAAGATGTTCACACCCTTTCCTTGTATTATATTGACATATTTTCGAATATCGACATTGAAATGCCGTACATGTGTATTTTTATAAATAATCATTAAAATTAGAAAGGGTTTTAGCAATTTGATGCAATAGCAAATTGTGTTTCAAGCATTAAAAACACTCGCATTTACGAAAAAAATTTGATTGATTCTAGTACTAAAATATAACAGATTTGATTTATGATATTTATTATTAAAAAAAAAAAAAAAAAAAAAAAAAAAATGTTTTCCTTCTAAATCCAATCGCCATTTTTCAAATGCGATTACCCTTGAGAATATTAGCAATATCACAAAACAAATTGAACAATACATTTCAAAAAAACTATTATTATCTACAAACTGATCGATATTTCATCCAGGTTATGGATTTCACAGATGAAAAAGATTACATATATTCGGTATTTTTATTTTTTATTAATATATATATATATATATATATATATATATATATATATATATACACAAATAGATCAAAAAACTTATTACAAAACGATTTTATGAGATTTGTATTACAGAAGAGAATAAGCTACAAACTTTTGCATCCCCCCCCCGCAACCCCTTTACGTGAAAACGAAGAATATACTACTAAAAAAAAAAAAAAAGAGAGAAAAAAAAAAGAAATCTATAACGAAAGACGACGCTTTTGTTAATGAGGCTTTGTTTGGTAAAAATGAGAACGACAAAAGTAATATATACATGATAAGTCTTAAATTCGTAATTATTTTACCAAATCATTTAATGAGGATACAATGATTTTAATATCTAAAAACATTTTAAAAGTTGCCACTGGAGACCGCTCAGTTAAAATATGAGTTTTGTGCAAGTAAAATAAATTTGGTAATGCTATTTGCAAAAGTAAAAAAAAAAAAAAGTCCAGATCTGTATTTACCAGATTTATTTTCTACATCAGGGGTGGCTAACCCACGGAGCACATATGGCTGTTGTATAATACACTCTGTTGCAAGAAAATTTATGCACCCCCAAAAAAATTGAGCCTCAGCTACAAAAATTGACATGAGGTTGGTGTACAAGTAGATAAACGAATGATCAAAAATTGAGGCGAAAGAAGGGTTTTATGTACAAATAGCAATACAAAGAATGCGAAATTCAGTGGGTGGTAAAACCACCCCTGGCAGCTATACAACTGATATTCGGAGGGGCATAGAGTCAATTAAGTGGCCGATGCCCCTTTGTGATAGATTTTGCCACAAAAGTTGCAACTGCTCAGCCAGTGCAGATGTATTCGGAGACGGCTGGAATTACCTGTTTAACACGTCCTAAACATGTTCAATTGGCGATACGTCTAGAGACCTGGCAGTCCATTCGACGACATTTACATCGTGGAAACATAGTTGTGACAGTCTTGTAGTACGAGGCAGGTCGTTGTCTTGCTGATAAACAACACCTGAAGGACGTGATAGCATTGGAAAGACCACAGTCTGCAAAATGTCTTCAACGCATCTACGAGCAGTGAGGGTACCTCGAATCACGAATAAATTTAAGCGGCTGTCCCAGTTGAGCGCCCCCAGACTGTCACACCAGATGTTATGGCTATATGCCGCCCGATAACCAACGCTGAATTGGACCGCTGACCTCTCCGTCTCCGCACGCGTATACGACGATCATCAGCACTCAGATAAAAGCGATATTCATCGCTAAAGATGATATTTCTCCAATCGGACACTGAACAACCTCTGCGAGAGCGACACTATTCCAGACGGCACTGCCTATGGTAAGGTATCAATGGAAAACGTCTTAATGGATGTCGAGACCTGAGTCTAGCGACACAGAGTCGTCTCCCAGTGGTATCCTTTGATATTACTGGATCCTTGAGAGTGGACAGTTGGTGTTGAATTGCTGATAGTGTCATTAATGGTACGGACGTAGCTCTCTTCTGATTCAGCAATAGACTCGTGAATAAGTGGCCCGGGGACGTCCGGAACCACTGCGATGGCTCACTATGCCTTCTCTAAGTCACTGTTTTCAACATCTGGCAACTACCATATCGCTCCGACCAATCAGCCTCCTTCAGACTTATGATGCGACCCCTCTCACTGACGCTGAGTACGTGTAAAAGGAATCTTTAGTTCTAATGTCGTGTATATAAGCGATCAGTCCGGTTTTAATATTGCATCACTGAGCGCTCTCGCCCTTTTAAATGCTATTATCTGCGCAGTTCATAGATTGTACGTTATCACATTGCTTATTGGTGTCACAAGTTAAATCACTTGCATTTCTCGGCGAACTACATTTAAATGCAGAGTTTCGTCGCGGATGCTCGAATTTTTCTGGGTGCATATATATATATATATATATATATATATATTTATTTATATTTTTTTTTTTTTTTTTTTTTTTTTTTTTTTTTTTTTGCAACGAGTGTATTTTGTGGTTCGCGATAGAATTCACGAAATTTAAAATTGACAACTTTGTTATGTACATCAAAAATTAATAAATTCTTTGTGACTCTTTGGAGTGAAAATATCTTTCGACGGTTATGATGCTGGAGAAACAAATACCGGACTGATTATTCTTAAAAAATATTATTGATGGATTATTGATCTTTCGTCATAAATATTGATTATTTTATTGTTAGTTTATGAATATAAACATATATATTTTTTAAAATAGTCAAAAATTCTCCCTTTCACACAAACACACACACACACACACACACACACACACACACACACACACGTATTTATTCACACTGTAACCCCACTCGTATATCTCAAATCATACTCTCAAGTCTTAAGAAGAATATTTGACAGTTATTTTCTTTGATTTTTGAGCACGTTTTAGTTTTTTTTTGTTTGCATATAAGTTTTATAGAACTTTTATTTGCTGTTATTTTCTTTTAGTATAGTGTATGATATATATATACGAGGGTAAGTCAAAAATTATCCGCAATGTAGCTAATAACTTTTCTTGCAGTGTTCATACGGAAGTCTGTCCTAGTTTATATTATTGTTATGATGTTGCGGTCCTGAAATGAAAGTTTGATTTTAATTCCATTAGAGGTTTGCACCAAAGAGGAACAACGAGCAGTGATCCGGTTTTTGTGGTCGGAAGGTGTATCAGGGGCTACAATCCATGAAAGACTTTCGGCACAGTACGAGAACAGTGTCTTGCCACAGCGGAGTGTGTACGAATGGATTGACAAATTCAGAAATGGTCACACCAATCCGGATCACTGCTCGTTGTTCCTCTTTGGTGCAAACCTCTAATGGAGCTGCCATGATCTATCTGCAACAAAAGGAAGATAAATGGAGGAATTAGAATCAAACTTTCATTGCAGGTACGCAACATCATAACAATAATATAAACTAGGACAGACTTCCGTATGAACACTGTAAGAAAAGTTATTAGCTACATTGCGGATAATTTGACTTATCCGCATTATGTGCGTGTGTATATATATATATATTATATGCATATCACACATGCTATATTGTATTCATGTATGATAAGCTAATTATTTAAGTAGGTTCTATTAAACATCCAAAAAAAAAATTGTATTTTCTTAAATATCTGTAAGAAGAGTCAAAACATTATCAAGATCATGAATTTGCGAAAAACTGCAAACTGAAAAACGAAAAAAGAAAGGGAATAAAAAAAAAAAAAAAAATTTCAAATCTCTAAAACAAATATCAAAAATCATAAGAACTACTGTCTGAATATATGTTTTTATTGAACAACTCTAATATACAGGGTGATTATAATTAAAAGTTACAATTTCAAAACGCTATAATTTTAAAACTACCCGTCAGAGCGATTTGATTTTTTACCAGAGCAATCATGTGGCAATGAAATTTTGTTTGGCAAAAGAAAAAAAAAAAAAGTGGTTCCAAAATGTGCCATTAATTATCCGTAAAGTATTTGTTTCATCTCTTTTTTTTTTTTTTTTTTTTTCTTTTCACTATGACTGTTTCCGCTGTAAACACGTATTCTTATCTTTTTTTCTAAAAAAAATTGTATTAAAGCCTTGAAGTCTATTGTTTCCTGCCATTCCATTGTGTTGCTAACAACATTCCTGTGTTTAATGAGTCCATTTAGGCGTTTAACCCGACATTACCCTGACAGCGCCATCTATAGGAACATGTTGGAACTACCTTTTTTCCTCCCCCAAACAAAATTTCATTGTCTCAGGATTGCTGTGGTAGAATATCAAATCGCTCCGATGGGTAGTTTTAAAATTATAGTGTTTTAAAATCGTACTTTAATTATAATCACCCTGTAGTTCAATTTATAAATATTATATGGAAAAACAAGCTTTTATATGAAACCTTCAGTGGTGACAAGTCAAAGGTGCAAAAGTTCCTTTAACTGTCTCTGATTTCTAAATAGTACTCTTTATAATGTTTTCAAATATTTTATTTTATTTATTTATTTATTTATTTATTTATTTTTAACACGATTTTATTAGCTTCACCTGTATGTATGTTTGTAGGCTTGTATGTTTGTAACCGCTCTGGGAGCAAACAAAAAATCTATATTGTAAAAAAAGATTTTCTCTACGTGAACGCTGTGGCTGTGAGGTAAAGCTCCGCGCTACGAACCTAAAGTTTCGAGACCAGTCAGGGGAGATTTTTTAAAAATGGTTTTTGTTTAATTCTAAATTGTTTTAATTAAAGATTTAAATGTATGTAAATATTATGGTGTGTCACTCACACGATTTTCTCTTACCCTGCATTTTAATACTAAGATAGATATTTTGTGCTTTTTTAGTTCACATTTCTATAAAAGCGTGTTCTTTAATTTTTTAAAGCTATAATATTATTTTATGAGTAACTTAGCTGAAAATATGTAGCAGTTTAATAACTTAACAAAAAACATCCAGGGAAAAACTAGATGCATCTTTTATTCAAGAAAAGTAAAAATACTAGCAACACAACTGCGATAACATAAATGCAGTAAATTAAAATTTATCCCTCAAAACACATTTTTCATATGAAATAATTAGTCGCATTCATTAAAAACATTTGGAATTTATTCATTCCACAACGGAGAAAAAAAAAATATTGAAAATATATTATAAATGGATAAAGAACGACGTTGAAACTAAAAACAAATTATTTTTCCCCAACTAGATAATGAATTCCTTTTAAAAGATGCAGGACTGTTTAAAAAAATAATGATGTATTTTCATTGTTTGATTTGAGAAATGTTATAAATGAAGTGTCAAGAATCTGTATTCAGTGATATAGTAAATTGTTTTTTTCTTTGACAGATGAAATTCTATATCTATTATCGTATGAATGATTGAAATACTTTGTAAAAAGAAAAATATACTTCAGCCACACGAAAACACTTTTCTAGTGGTAAATAAATTAATCTCTCAAAAAGAAAGCATTAATAATTCTTTGGAAGTCCATACAACTATTACAAATTATTGTTTGTGCAATGCGCCCAAAATATATTTTTTTAAAGAAAAAAAAATCTATTCAAAGTAACTAGTTGGAGGTAAATAATCTGATGTCAAAAATCATTTTATTTAATTTTTTTTAAACAAAATATAACATCGGATATGATAGTGTACACATGCATAAACCAAAACGATTTTGCTTAATGTGATCACGTGTACATAATTTAAAAATATTCCATACAAATTTTGAAAAACGTTTAATTACTACTTTGTCAATCATTTAAAAAATTTATTAAAATAATTTTAAATTATTAACCCTTTCAATTCCCAATTTTCTTCATTTGCAAAAGGAATTTTATATTTAGTTATAAATATATTTCAAAAGTATATACATATATATATAGAAAACTATTGAAATGAATTTATATATATGAGTTTAAAGATTAGAAAAACCAAAAGGAGAATTACAAACCAGTGCGCAAAATTGCAGCAAAAGTTAATGCAAAACTTAAATGTAGGAATATGTAAACAAATCAGGAACTTCTCTTTCGCCCCTACACTGAGGGGCCTCCCTGATGAAGAGCTCAGTGTTTTTGGGGTTTAATTTTATTTATTTCACTCACTTGTTTACATATACCTACACACACACACACACACACACACACACACACACACACACACACACACACACACACACACACATATATATATATATATTTATTTAAATTGGGGTAATAGCAGAATATGAATAATTATGGTTAACAAAGTAATAAGAGTATAAAGTAATCCATTCAATAGAAACATGTCCCTGACTTTAATAATATAAAAATTTTAAACACTGGATATAATAAGTCTCGCATTTTCTTCGAGGGTGGGCATACTACCAGCCATGTCAACACTATCAATGAAATGCACTGGCATTTTCTCAATATTCTATACTACTATAAATTCTGTGAGTATGTATGTAATGTTGACAAAATATCTTGTTTTTTAATACTGATGAAGAAACTCAAAGGAGTTTCAAAACTTCTATATTTTAGTTGTTTTTAAATGTATATTTTATATGAAATTTCATTGTCTCTTAATAGAAAAGTCTTTGTTTTTATATAAGAAGTTTTTTTTTATTTGTACTTAATATAACCATTGATGCCATTTAAAATAATAACTTTTCAATAAATAGAAATGTCGAAATTTTTAGAAAATTACATGTTACAATAAATTAAAATACAAATTATAAACATTGAAAGATAATGAAAACTATTAGAATGTGGCCACAACAAAACTTTCTTCTATATAATTTTAAACAAAATTCGTGCAATACAAATTATTTATTAAATTATTTTCCACAATAAATTCAGATGATTTTTATCTGACAAAATTATATCCCTAAATGCCAAAAGACAGTTAATTTTTTGCCAATATCAGAAGAAATAATTTTTTTTTCCTCTAAAAAAAAAAAATAAAAAAAATCGATAACTTTGTTTTGAATTATCACTGATTTATGGTTTAACCATTTGTTTTAAAGATATTGATGAGATCTTTCGGAAAAAGTATACCCATCCCGCAGGAGGGGGGGGGGGGGAGGGGGGGGAAGCGATGCTCCTACTCTCAAAACTTTTTTTCTCTAGTTTACTACTGCTACTATCAATATATCATATTAATTTTTAAATCACTCTCGTTAAAAATAACTCTCATTATATATATTTATACGGAATTTTGTCCTATACTGCCATGTTAAAAATTTAAAAAAAATGGACCACAGCGCCAATTGTTGAGCGATTGATCCTCAAATCTAATAAGCATCAGTTCATGTCAGGGTCCAACTAAATACCAAGTTTGGTTAAATTTAATTTATTGGTTCGTGAGATACATCCATACATCCACAACAATACTTCTGATACAGACATTTTCTAAAATCAGTCAAATCATGTTTAGAACATTCTAAAAACGTGCAAATCTATTGAAAACTAGAGTTTAAAAATTTTCACGAATCCAATTCTCATTCTTTCACCCCCCCCCCCCCTCTCTCTCTCTCTCTCATATATATATATATATATATATATATATATATATATATATATATATATATATTTTATTTATTTATTTATTTTTTTTTTTTTTGATAATTCATTTAGACTTTACCATTAGACTTTCTTTTTTGGTTTGATTTGGGTGGTCTTCGCCTTTGAACAGAATAATTGTTTGAATACTGAAATTAAATCATCTTTAAATTTCAAATTTTTGCACTGATAATATTATACTAGCAGGCTTTGCCCGCTTCGCTGGCCACTAAATTTAAAGGAAACTCTTTTCTATATAGCTTTATAAAAATAAATTACTGAAATTGTTCAAAAGCTCGCTCCAGGTTCCTGCTGCATTCGGCAGCGATTTGGTCATCCACTGCAACTCGGGCGCTTGTTCCTATTACCTGCGACAATAGTTTACCAATGAGCTTCCATTTAGGTGCTTATTATATAACAGTTTCGAAATAGATAGTATCGAAAAAATTGGAGTTTCCCTTTTATATTTGAATCCCAGTTACATGTGAACAACACGTATAGTGTTGTTCACATGTAGCTCGGACTGGACTCAAATGTAACTGGGTTTAGACAACATAATATTTGCTTTTACGTTATTTCATATGTTTATTTTGTTTATCCAATCAACCATTAAATGACAGCAATTTCACGCCAAATATTACAATATGCTGTGACCGGCTACGTCTGTCGCATGAGATAATTAATTTTTTGTGTTTATATATAATTCATTGGTTGTAAACCTGATAGTACAGCCTTAATATAGTTCTCTTTGGCGGCTTTTGAATTTTTGTCACCATTTTAGACTTAATCCATTGTAACAATAAGACTTAATCCCTTGTAACAATATGCTATGAGCGCTATTTCTGCCGTATTTTAGACAACTAATCTTTTTATGGTTATATATATTTCCCATTAAACATATTTTTATTTATTTATTTAAATATTAATTTGAATTTTTCAAATATTTCTGTTCGACAGCGTGCAGTAACACACAGAGGCTCATTTGTTTGTATGATAAATTAGCATAGTGATTATTATATATATATATATATATATATTATATATATATATATATATAAATAGGTAAACATTATCGTGTTACACAACTTTATTATGTCGCTCCATTGGCGCCTTTTGAATTTTTGTTGCCATATTAGCGATGTTTTTTTTTTTTTTTTTTTTTTTTGTATGAAAAGGGGAAGACTATTTTGCTAATAATTTTATCAGACTTTTTTTTTGTTTATACATAAGAATCCTTCATATTCTGCTTATATATTTAATGGTTTTTAGGTTTAAAATAGTGCTTGTTGAAATAAATTTCCTATCTTTAAAACTGCATTTGTTCTGTAAATTTTGTGTAAAAATAATTCATTTTTGTTTTTATATATTTGATGCGCTACTTAGATTAAAATGGCTGTTGCTATATTAAACTTCTTGTTGAAAAACGTTCGGTGTACTTCAACACCAAAATTTAAAAAATCGCTTAGCAGGATCTGTTAATGAAACTGATAAAATAAGAATATGGTTCATAGAGTTTAAATAATCTATTTAAAAAATATTTTAAAACCCAAAGTATTAATGTATCGTATCATATACATATAATAGATATAGTAATATATAGATTGATCACTGGGAGAAAAAAGTGATTCCTTTTCACTCGGGAAAAGACGGCGATTTTACCAAAATATGGCAGTCTTTCCCCGAGTGAATACACACGAGAATACACACGAATGTTTTAGCAAATAAAATTCATGAATAATTTATTTACTAAAGGTGAAAGAAAAGCTCCAGATATAGTTTCAAATTCATTCTTCTTTTTTTTTCTTTTTTCCTTCAATACCACTTAATGGCTGATTCCAAAGCTTTTTTTTCTGCATCAAAAATCTTTGCACGATAATATGGGGATGATAGATCTATATATATTATTATATATATTATTATATCTATGATCACATAAATCTTTTCAAAGATAGAATAAAACTTAATTTGAAAAAAAAAAATAATAATAATAATAATAATAAGTTTATTTTATTTTGTTTATTAACCAAAGTAATTGATGAAATTTGAAATGCAAGTTGGTCTTGTGGGGTACAGGCTGTATATTATATTTTTGTGTTCGTGAGAGAAAATTTAAAAGAATTTGAAAACTGCAATTTTTAATCCCACTTAAAAATCATGTGACTTAATGTGAAGCAGATTTTTCATTTTTTTTTCTCCTAACGGTTTCCATACAATCTTCTGCTGTTGCCACCTAAAATTCATACTTTAGTTAATTTAAAAAAATCTAATTGTCCGATTGATAAGCTGTTTAATGCATCGGATTTACAAAAATTTTCCCTTTCATTTGGTATTTTATTTGTAACGATGCGACTGATATTTCTAATTTATTTTCTAATCTTTCTGATTTATTTTCCTCATTTTAAATAAATGTACGTTTTTTTTTTTTTTTTTTTTTTTTTTTTTTTTTTTTAATTATTATTATTTTATCGAAAAAAAATTGGCAACAATTAAATTATGGATAAAATTTTAAAATTTAAATGACTTATTTATCAGAAATTAGAAGGTTATTATTTTCACATTTCATTTAATTAAGAAAAAAAAAAAAAACTAATCATCCGATTGATAAGCTGTTTAATGCATCGGATTTACAAAAATTTTCCCTTTCATTTGGTATTTTATTTGTAACGATGCGACAGATATTTCTAATTTATTTTCTAATCTTTCTGATTTATTTTCCTCATTTTAAATAAATGTACGATTATTATTATTATTATTATTATTATTTTGTCGAAAAAAAAATTGCCAACAATTAAATTATGAATAAAATGTTAAAATGTTAAATGTCTTATTTATCAGAAATTAGAAGGTTTTTATTTTCACATTTTAATTAATTAAGAAAAAACTAATAAAAAATTCGAAAATCTGACTTCCATGTGCACAATGACCCTTCCGGGGGCACCTTTGTGTTAAATTTCGTGACTGTCCGAGCTACCGTTTTCGAGAACAGTGAAATATACAAATATTGCTCACTTAATAGTATAAGATTACTATATATATATATATATATATATATATGAAAATAAAAATATATAAAACAGTTAATTCACTTAATATAAGCTGCCAAAAGGGCAAAAAACGAACCGTCCAAAACATATATTTTTCGGTAGAAAGAAGCATGTAGATTGTTAACCTTGAATAAGTAGAAGTTTTAAATATTAGAAACAAAATCTTAAATGTTATGATTCTAATTGGCATCATCAAGAAAAAAAGGAAAAGTACTGTTTATTAAAAAATAATTAATAAACAGTATTTCATGATTATAAATAATATGGTCTTATTTCTTAAAATATTTTTAATAAATAAGAAATTAAACAATTTCTTCTGTCTTAATTTGTATAGGAATATACACAAAAATGTCTTTTGGTGGAGACAACATACTTTTTTAATAAAATATAAAAAGTGTAACCGACAAATTACTTAAGCGAAATACATTCTGAATAAAAATAAAAGAAAAATTCAATACTATGAAAACTAAAGAGATACATTTTATTGATTTATAAAACAAGAACTTCACCAAAGTACATTTCAGTTCGAGTTACGAAATTTCAAAATGGGGTTTCGGAAATCTGAAAAAACGGCAGAGAAAAAATACCTTGCGATTGAAAAGAAATATAGTTTGAAAAATGCATCTGGACAATTCTCATACTCGAAGTAAAAGCTAAAAGAGAAACTCAAAGATTTAAAATAAAATTAGATGAAAATATACATAACTTAATCTAAAGTATCTCTAAAAGAAACCTGAAATATTATTTTGAAACACATATGGGGTTTATATAAATTTATTTAGATACATATAGTCAAATGTAATAAAATATATATAATTCATATATGTCAGAGGTGCCAAAAGGCTGCCATCTTTCAAGAAAAACTTCATACCATGAAGTTTTTATAAATGTTTTCAGTTTATTTAACCGTCAAAAATATATGTAAGACATTCATTTTTAAAAAATAATTGAAATAAATTCAATTTCAGAAAGAAGAAAAATAGTAGCAAGAAATTGCAATCATGATTGTGAATTATTCAGATAAATTCAGAATTTATATTAGGCTCTAGAGAAAATTAAAAATGAGTGTGCACCAGTAGCGGACATTTGAGCACATTTTTTATTATTTTTTTATTTTTATTTATTTATTTATTTTTTTGGTGTGTGTATATTGTTTCTAATTTTACAGGCTCTAATTGTAACCAGTGTTCGATACTTCAATCAACTCTATGTACATGGCTGTATATCAAAAAATTCTAATTAAACCCTTTTTTATAGTGTTTTTTTTTTTTTTTTTTTTTTTTTTTTTTTTTCAAGTAACGGTAACTTTTTAATTTTTTCAGAAAAATCTAACAAGGAAACATTCAAAAGGTGTCGTCTTAAAAAAATATTGAAAAAAAAATATATGCGATTCTACTCTTCCAATAATACCAGAAAGTGAAAAAAAATGTCGGCTGAAATGAATTACAGCAACCACAAAAAAATATCAAAATTAAGCATATTTGGCGATTTCACATTGTTAGGCGATTGATTTTGAGTACTTGGCGGAAAAACAAAACACGGTTTTGTTCGTACACGGCAATCTTGGTGCTAGCGAACTGAACGCCTAACAGCGCTAAATCGCCAAATATGCTTAATTTTGATGATTTTTCGTGGCCGCTGTAATTCATTTCACCCAATATTTTTTTTTACTTCCTGCTGTTTTAGAAGCACATATATTTTTTTCAATATTTTTTGAAGACGACACCTTTTGAATGTTTCCTTGTAAGTTAAATGAAAAGTGATTGGAAAAAAATTATTTAAAAGGTATTTCTTATTTCATTATTAAAATTATTTAATATATTAAAATAAGAATAAATACCTAAAAATATATATTAGTTTTAATAACACACTGTTTTATTTACAATTTGTTTCAATTTATAAATAACACTTCAATCGCTCCCTTGTGCGATAATCTAATAAATACCAAGCCTATCTAATTTAGAAGATATTTATTCGAATTCTGTATGATATTCCTAAAAGATGAAAATCTCTTCTAAAGATTTTGAGGAAGAAAATCCTTTGAATATATTGAAGTATTTCGAATGCAAGTTAAATGCATAATTAGTTAAATTCAATCACATTCCAATTTTGGTAGAACACTGAACTGTGATAATACTATAGACGTATTATGTCAGTGGACGAAGTATTCCATATTTATCGTGTTACTGGAGAATTTTTGTTTTATTATTATTATTAAAAGATAATGCAAGGAAAACTTTTGTAAAACATAACATTATAAAAACAGTAATAAAATATACTTTCAGCATATCACATAATTTAAAATATCTTTATTCCGACGTTTCGGTTAATATTCCATCTTTAACTATCTTCAGGGAAATGATGTTCAAAAACTATAAACATAGACAATTTAAGCCACTCTAGGATACTATAAATACATACTATAAATACTTCGTTTCTTAAACTTAAAATAATTTAAGGTAACCCTGCTATTGTTTGTTCTGGCAACCCTGCAGTGTGATACTTTGACTCCATTTTATTTAAGAGTTTTATTTTTCTTGTAATGTACACGATTGTGATTTATTTAGGTGTTTTTAACTCATTTTAAAATGTATATAGAGTGTTTTTTATATAATATGCATAGAAAATATCAATAGTACATTTTCGTATTGTAGATCAATTCCTTTTCATTTGCCTACATTTGTATTTCAAGATATTTACAACTAACAACCCGTGGAAAATTTTTATTTTTGTATGATGAAATTAATTATGAAATACCTATAAACCTATCAATTTAAAATTTTAACACAATATAGATTATAATAAATTATTTTAAATTAGATACTATAAAATTAATAAAGAACTAGCATGCTGTTGTCCCTCACAAAACTTTCTTCTATATTTTCCTAGTATACAAAACCATTCTGTATAAATAATTTACTGAATTTCTTTTTCTTGATGAATTCAGGCGATTTTCATCTCAGAAAAAAATCACTAAATATAAAAAGATAGTTAATTTTATTTTCTAAAAAATGACATCTTTAAAAAATGCAGTGCTTTATTTATTCAGTAAGTTAAAAATGAAATAAATCTATAATTTTGCTTCAAATTTTCACACGTCGATGGTTCATTCATTCGTGTTAGTAGGTATTGTTAAGTTCTTTAAAAAAATACCCCAAAAATAATAGTTTCGGTGGAAGAGGGGGGCGGGGTAGTATAATGCTCCTACATACACTTTTTTTTTTTTTTTTTCCCCAGTTGGCTTACTATTATAATAATTATTATTTTTTTTTATTTCCTAATGATTCATTATAAGCAATTCTTAATGTACACATTTACGTAAAATTTCGTTTTATACTGTTATGTTAAAAATCTAGAAAAAATAAATGCGATAGCAACGCCATCTGTTGGGGAATTCTCACCAAAAGTTAATAGGCCCTAATTTATATCAAGATGCATATAAATTAGTACAACTACATATCAATTAAAATAAATTTGCGTGCAGTACGAAACTTTCTAAAATACAGTTGCTACAAAATTTTGTCACAGAGAGACATTTTCTAAAAATGGAGAAATTGCCTTCTAGACCTCACAAAACTTAAATCCATCGAAAACCCGAAGTCAAAAACTTTATACTTTCTTCGAATTTTCAATACTTTCTTCGAATGAATATATTATTAGTAAAAATATATATATATATATATATATATATATATAAAAATTAATTTAGAATGCTCCTTTTTGTGACATTTACAGGGGGTGATTGTGACTCTAAGATAAAAACCCTGAAAATTAGAGCCTCAAATTAGAAACCCCCAAAATATGAAATAATACTCAAACTATTTTGGCCAGAATCCCTCAATCCTTTTAAGTTTCATTCACATATCACATAGATAACAAATGAACAACCAATGAAAGGAAAAAATAACTTTATAGGAAATATGAAAACACAGATGGGTTAGAGTAAAAACTCCGAACACAAACACCCCTGCATTTAAGTAATTTATTTATAAGAAATGCGATAAATAAAACGTTTTCAAAATTAAAGAGAAACTAAATCTTTTTTAACCCGTTAGTAGCCGCTATAGACAGCGCCACCTATTACAGATTGCGCACTTTTTATTTAACTCGCACCAATAATTTTAAGAAGTGATGCGATCGACGTTTCTTTGATTTTATTCGCGTTTTATGTATATCAAATGCCACTTTTAAAAATTTTTGGTGGCTAGTGAATAAAAAGATCTGGCAACACTGAAGGATGGGCGGCAAATCGACCAACTAGCGACTACTAACGGGTTAAGGGAGGAATGGAATACCGTTTTAAGGTACTAAATAATAAATTTCAAAGCAATTCAAAGGTTTTTTTTTTTTTTCTTTTTTTTTTCCTTAATTTATTTTTAAGGAAAATTTGTGTTGCTGAAACATGCAGTATTAACCCATTGCGCTCGCCATATTTTCCATAAGACACGCCTTTTGGCGTTCCTTTAAAACGTCACACGTATAGTTTCCAACTTACTAGCTTTTTGCTACCGAAAAATTGTAATAATTTGTTTTATTTTACTTCATCATTAAATAAAATAAATCTTTCTGTTGAAAGTTTCCGGTAGCCTATAGTTGCACGTTTTAGAAAAATAACATTTTATTTGCAGAGGAACACCTTAAGGCGTGGCTCGATTATTTAATGTTTCCTCAGAACACATACGAGCGATAAAAGTTAATTATACGTAAGTGAAAATATTTAAGGTTTTTGTGGGGAAAAAAAAAAAAAGAGTACCTTATTTCAAGTTCAAATTTGTTTTGTTTTTTTAATTCCATGTGGAGAAGCTGCCTGAAAATTTTTAAGAAGAGTAATAACTTTCAATTTTTTTTTTTTTTTTTTTTTTTTTTTAATAATTTAAGTAATTTTTAAATATAATAACTGTTTTACATGTTGAAATCATGTTAAAATGTGTGGTAGGGGGATATATAAATAATATTAATAATCCATTTCAGTTAATTGCTATTTTGAATTAACTCCAACGTATATAGCCTCAACATATTTATGATGGTTAAAAAATGCTTAATCTCTCAATTTTCTCTTCGATTATCACTGGACATTTTTACGATTGATTGCTTTTAGCGAAATTCATCGCTCTATATTTATATATTACGATTAAAAATTTCTATAAATGTCAAGCCGATTGTAAAGTAACCTATCGCCGCATATTCTTTCTTTCTTTATTTTTTTAAACTAAGTATTGTAATGAAAAAAAAAATTTTTGAAAGTTTATTCTTGGTATTTAAGAAATACAATAATTTATGTCAGATAATGTTGTAAAAAATGGAATATACCTTGATCACAGTTTCAATTTTATTAATAATCAACATTCGTGGATTGTTTTTCAGCTCATTTTCAAGACAAACAATTGAAACGAGCAATTTCGATTTTCTCTCACTTAATAGTCCTTAATAATATCTAGATAGACTAAATAACTCATTATAAAACGAGTACAAAATCATCTTTGAATTTGAATTTATATAAGTATGAAATAGCGTATTCCTATAATAATATGCCATACAAATGCTTTACTGTGTTTAAAAAGAAAGATTAAAAGTATAATACTGTTGTGTACTCGGTGGTTCGTGAATTGCTTGTGAATAAAAAGAGAATTTTGCAGAAACTTAAAAGTTTATTTACAGAAAATTCCAGGTCTGTAAACCAAGTATCAACTTCAGTTTTACCAAAACACACAGCTTAAATAACAGCTGAAAACATCAGATTCACAGCATAAACTGTATTATAGCATTAACGCACAGCGATAAACTGTAATCAAAGAGGCTCACAGTTAGGAGCTATATACACTAAACCAGTTGGCGAAAATCTGATTGACTTCGCAGATCGGCACTCCTTTGATAGCAACCTTTGTAGATCGAGAAATTTTCAGTAACTTCGGTTCTATCCGAGTTAGAGCTTAGATATTTGGTATTATCGATAATAAGAATTTTTTCACCAAAGTCACGAAAATGTTGCCAAAGAGAGAAAAATTCGCCAAATTTGGCACCAAGGCCATTACCCGCCTCGGTGAAGCTTTTTAACGGATTTTTGAAGAAAAATGAGCTATTTTAATACGGAAACAAGCTAGAAATACAGAAAATTAACAGTTTATAACCTGAGTAAGCCTCTCTGAATTGAATTACATAAAAATAATTACTATTATTTACAAATTCGTAACAATATCAAAATTGATTTCGTAGTGCATATACGGATCTCAATACCTTCATAAAATTCGAAATCAGCAACTTTAAACCTCTACTCCAGAAAAATTTATATTTTAACAAATCTTTTACCTTTATTCTACGTTTCTTTTAAGTTTACTTTTGATAGTGATTTCACTTGTTTTTATTACATTTTATATCAATAGTTTACTTTTTGTACATTAGATTTCTAGTTTAGAAAATATGTATCCGAATAACGTAACATCTTTTGAAACCATTCCCAATCAAGAAAAATAAAATAAAATTTTCGTTAAAAGATTATACACAAGTCTCCATAAAATAAAAAAAGCTGAAAAATAGAAAATAAATAAATAAAACAAGATATACATGTATGTTGTGACCATCAAAGTATTTCTTCTGTATTTTTCTATATCAAAATTCCCATTACTTTTTAAAATTATTTTTTATCAAATTTATTTCTCTTAGTGAAAGCAGGCGACTTTCACGTCAGACAAATATATTCCTATGTGACGGAAGAAAGACTTGTTGAAGGTTGTATATATAAAAACATAATCTCAGTGTGAAGTCGTTCCTTCACATATATGAGTTTTAATTATAACTTTAAATAAAGGCAATAAGTAATTATTATATTTTCAATAAATTAAATGGCTAATAAAAATAGATAACGAAATTCTAAATTACTTTTATTTATTCGCTTTTGTCTATAATAAATATCTTAATTCTAATAATACTTTATCCCTTATGCTATTAATAAATCTTCTGAGAACAAAAAACATATTCCTTTTAAATGACATCTCTCAGAATTATAAGCTCTTCTAAATCATTTAATAAATAAAATATAAAAAAATATTATTTCCATGTTATAAACCGTTGGATACATAATTACATTTTCATTCTTTTAAATTGCGTATGTTTATTTATTTGAAGCTAAATTAAGCAATACATTTCCGTTATGATATCAATAAAGAGTAATTTATATTTTTTAATGATAGGATATGCAATAAATCACAGACTTGATGTCTCGCTTATTTAAACGGTCTTCTGGCTATAAAATTTGGCACTTTTTCAAAATTGTTGGCGTAATTCAGCAGTCTGATCTTAATTGCAATAGAGTCAACTTGAGAATTCGCTCTTCAATCTTGACGTAAGAACACGTAATCGCGAAGCCCTCTCTCTCTCTCATCTAACACTCTGTATGTCTGTTAATTTTATAATAGACAGTTGAAAATAATTTTTATTAAAAAACTTTCTTGATTTCCATATTGCCTAAATAAAGATGCTTGATGCGAAATAATAGATTCTTATTCTTCACGGCGTACAGTTTATTTTTCCTTTAGTTATTGCGACTGCTTATTGTTCCTGGAGTTTTATTGCGGATCCTTTTCCTATAGCTCAAGTCTTCTCCGGAATCTTCTTGACACTCAGATTAATTGGTTAAAAAAAACTCCCACTGTAAAAAAAATATATATATTTTGTCCTATGCTGTCAAATAAATTATGAAGAAAAAAAAAAAAAAAAAAAAAAACCTGAACCACTACTTGTTTAGTGATATACACTATAGTTGATAACACAAAAATTATATCAAGGTACAACTAAATATTTTTATGAAGATTTTTGCATTCATTTTTTTTTTTTATTTCAATGTACAACAAAATCTTTTTTTTTCTTTCTCTCCCTAATATACATACATATAAAAAGTGGGATGTAAAAGTTAAGGGGATACATCACAGATTGTAAAGGTCATCCGAATCCCATGTTAATCATGGGTAAAATTGTTTGTAGAATAAAACATTACCTAACTGTAATTTTTAAATTCCGTTTTCACATTCTGAATATATACAACTGTTAAGTTAGTACTCGTTTATGAAAAGTTTATTTTTAATTAAATTTTAATTTTCAAAATGCGAATTTTCAGTAAATGCATTTTTACCATTTTTTAGCTGTAAAATAAAATATTAAAAATTTAAAAAATTCACGTTTTTGGAATGTACTAATTTGATGGCTATAAAGTTTCTTAATGTGGAAATGGAATTTTAAAATATCAATTAGGTAACGAGTAATTATATAAACAAGTTTCGCCATAGACTTACATGGGATTTGGTGACTACAGACGGAAAAATCGAAATTGGGAGAGAGCAGCGTTAAAGTTGAATAATTGCACATGGGGCTTAAGGCTACGTGGAATGTCTTGCGTGGAAGGGAGATTTCCTAAGTGGTCCTAGTCCGTATTTACGCGAGTTTTGAAAAAAAAAAAAAAAAAAAAAAAAAACTGAAAACCCCAAACGGCTGGGATCAAACATAACGCCTACCATCTTCATGAGCAGAACTTCTTAGCCAATGGTGTGACCACAGACATACACGCAGACATTTTTTGAATATAGTCAAATTATGCTACGAACCTCTCAAAACCTGTAAAACCATAAAAAAAAAAAATGGAAGTCTGATTTTTCATGAATACAATATTTATTTTCTATGAAAATTTTAGAAATTATTAAAAAAAGTTATTTATTCCATTATTATAAAACTTATCTCAAAAGATAACCATAACATATAATATTAAGAATAATTTAATATTCCAATAAAATATTAGATTTCAAATATTTATCAGTTATAGTAAAATAGCAGTAACAAGTGTTTTAATAAAATATTCTATCCGAATTCGAGATTTTTGTTACCAGACAGTTAAACTTTATTCATGTATTCTTGAATAAATATTTGACGAATAAATTCCTGCCATTTTGTTTGAATAAAGTGGGATTGCAACATGATACTGAATTTTGATCTAAAGTAAAATGTTACTGCGATTATTCAAAACTGAATGCAGGGAATTATTCAATTATTTCTCACTTTTACTTCGAGTTTTGTCGATGCCAGGGAAAATGTAAATTTGAAAAGTCTACATCAAATTCTAAAACTTTTCATATAAATTATGTATAATATTCATTTTATTATAAGAATTTATAAAAGCTTGTTTAGATAGACTAAATTAAAATGCCTTTGATTTCTTTTTTTGAGAAAGAAATAAGAACATTATGGTTTAAAAAACTATCGATTTTAAAAATTTATAATGTAATAATTACTTCACGAACAAATACTCTTTAAGGAATGTATTGTAATCATGAAAAATTCAAACTATGACATATTGGTGTACCTATGCGTTTTCTGTTTTCCGGAATTCTTTTTACCAACAAGGTTGAATTCGGTTTGTCTGTCCGTCCGTCTGTCTGTCTGTCCACAGTCTAACACCAGAAAATATATTTATGGAATTTCTTAAAACTTATATATGCTATTCAAGTTCACTATCGGTTGTTCCCTATTGAAAATGGAGTGAATACCTCTACCGGTTTGTATACAGGACACCCAAAAGTATTTCAAGGCATTGTGCTCTATGGGAGGTATTTTTATAAACTACATTTTAATTCCTTTATTTTAGATAAATTTCAATGAAGTTGAAATATTTTATTCTAGTTTACTATTGGATGTTTACTGTAGAAAATGGAGTAAATAAAACCATTTATTTATGTACAGGGACACCTGAAAATATTCCAAAGCATTCGTTCTATAAGAGGTATTTTTATAAACAAAATTTTAATAACTTTACTTTGAACAAATCTTAATAAAATTGAAATATGTTATACATATGCACAAAAGAATGCTTTCTACAGAATGTAGTATGATTAGAATTAAATTCACAGGGCCACATAAAAATATTCATTTGCATTGAGGGCTTTTATTGGAAATTCGCTGGAATTGCATTTTCGTTTACATTAAGCGATTTAACACTTTTTAACATTTTTTAAGTGTGAATACACTGTAAACGCAAATGTCTTAAATTCAGTTACAAAAGTGTCTTATATGGATGGTCATTTTTTAAGTGAAAAAAAAGTGTCTTACTTTTTAAGACACCTTTTTGCATCTGAAATTAAGATATTGCAAGTGTCTTAAAACGCCGCCATGTTTTAGGCTTAAAAACACCGCCATGTTAGGCTTAAAAACACTACACCTTTTTAAGGCTTTTTAATAAATAAATAAATAAATAAATAAATATGGTGCGCGATAATGTTTTTCTGTTAAAAATAGATTTTAGTATTGTTTAGAGGATCAATGAAATATTTATACACATTAAAAAAAAAAAAAAAAAAAAAAAAAAAAAAAAAAAAAAGTGCCATTGACCAGCGTTGGGATTTGAACTCACACATGCCTGTGGAAACCGAAACCTCGAGATAGGCACTGTCAGAATCAAGCACTTACCGATCACGCCACCGGTGTTTTTATGGCAAAATACACATTAGTATTCGCGAAACAAATCGCAGTCTTATGTTTTATTTCTAATTTTTTGCTATAAAACGATTGATAGTATTGATCTTAATTATTATTATCTTAAATTTCATAGAATTTTTATATAAGTATATTAAGTATAGAATTTTTTCATAATGCATAACAAGTATGTAAAGGTTGCAGCCCTCGATGATAACGATTTCTTTCCTTAAAGTGATATTTAAATAAAAACAAACTATAATCATGAATATACAAGAAAATTTGTTGTTTTACATTTAGATGCAGGTAAATATGTGAAAGAAATTTTTTTTTAAATGAATAATAATAATAAGAAGAAGAAGAAAAAGTTATGCACAAATTATTCATGATTGTTCACTTATAAATTCGCTTTCCCATACTTACTACGTCCGTCTTCACACTTTTTCTTTTAATATAAGAAAGATTTTTTTTTTTTTTTTTTTAACGAAATAAGCTTTGTATGTAAATATGTTGTTTATGAATTATGTTAAAGATAATAGCACGCAAATATCATTCACATCTCTAGAGTATTATTCCATAAAAATTTATTTCATAAAACTACCATAATTTAAGTAGCTTAACTTCTTATTATATAAAATAATAATATATTTATTGAATGTAGAAAGAAGTAGGATAAGCATATTTTCTTAAAATTGATTCCATAGGAAATATTTTCTAAGTAATGCGCAAGTGTCTGAATTTCTCAAGTGTCTGAAAATTCAAACGCGTTTTGCTGTCTGAAAATTCGGGTATTGACGTGTTTCAGACATTTTAGTATCTAAATTTGTATTTCAGACATATTTCTGTCTTAAATTAAGATATCTATAATGTTTAATCTATATTTTAAGGCATTTACGTGTCTTAAATGCCGTTTCAGTTGTTTTTTTGTCTTACTTTAAGACCCTTTTATTTGCAGTGTATGATTTCAATTTGTGTATATCTGCCCGGCTGTCCATCTGTCTGACCGCCCCCAGCGTCCGAAAATATTTTCGAAACTTTTAAAAAATTATATATGTTATTCCAATTCACTATGGAATGTTCCTTATTTTAAATGGCATTAATAGGTCCTGTGCAACTGGTTTGTATACGAGGACACCCAAAAAAAAAAATACAAATGCATAGCATTTTAGGACACACATTTTTATCAATTACATTTAAAGAAGTTTCTATTATAAAATTCATAAAAAAAATTGACATTTATTCTTAATCTGCTAAAATAATGTTTTATATAATACACGTTTTTGTTAACCTTCAGATTTACTGGGCTGCACTAAAGTATTCATATACATTAAGGTCTACAATTAGAATAAAAGGGCTACGTTTACTTTTGTGCTAAGCATTTTTAACACCTTTTAACAATGCTTAAGAATTGTTAGGAATTCAATTAGTCTATCTGATTGCCTTTAAGATGTACTGTCTGTACGTTGTGCGATTACGTTACGTAGGCAAAGATCATTGAAGTTATGCGATACAACAATTACGTACATTTGGAACGTGCTAACAATCAACGCGTACCGCATGACTTTTCTTTTCTTTTTTCTTTTTTTTTTTTTTTGGTTGGGGTGTGAGGGGGGGGGGGGGGTGAGGTTGATTTATTGGGTTGCAGAAACACAGACGAATAAGCAACTAGTAGTAAAAAGTTATGTTGTTTTATTTGTTATCCTTTCAATTTTATGCCAACTCTAGCTAGTTTCGCCCGCTACGCTAGTAATTATATTTAAATGAATCAATTTTATAAAAAAAGCTCTTTTTTTTTTTTTTTTTTTTTTTAATTTCTGTACTTATTAGTGAGTCTCGAAATTACGAAGATTTATTGTTTGCCTCAAACTAATTACTTTTGAAATAATTTTATGACGAAAGTTACTTCATTTGGGTAATTTTCTGTGAGTGACGTGGTTCTAACCTGTTATAAAATTTACTTTGATTGTATGAAGATACTATGTAGTTTTAGACATTAACATTAAAACGTTTAAATGATATAAATAAAATGTTGACGAAAACGTAATATTTTTAGAACTTTTTTTTTTTTTTTTATCCTTTCATTGTTTTATACTTTAGAATTTTTTAAAACTTCTACATAGGAAGAATGTATGCATTAAAAGTATTAATATATCGTTTGCTACAAATTGATTACTTTTGAAATAATTTGACGACGAAAGTACTTTGTTGGGATGATTTTCTGAGAGTGAGATGGTTCTAATATAACAAAAAAAATTTTGATTTTAATTGTATGAAGACACTGTCATTTTAGACTTATTTACTGTAAAGCGTTTAAATGGCATACATAAAATGTTGACGAAAGCATAATTTTTTAGAACATTTTTTTTTTAATCATTTCACTGCTTTTTAATTTCGTATTTTAAAAAAAACTTCTACTTACTAAGAACGTATACACTAAAAGTAGTTTAATTTGAAGTTTCTAAGCGCACAAAAGTATCTTATTTATCGAGATTTTATATATATGCAGCAAGCAGTAGCATATCCTTTTACACAACCTATTAATCACTTAGAGACAATAACATACAAACAGAAATTCAAAAATGGTCGATGTAATTCGAAATAAATTAGTATATTTTGGTCACTTTAAAACATTCTTCTACTGTATTTCTCAATGTAAATTCAGACAGTATATATTATTTATTAAAATTTGTTTTTTAAAAAAAATTTCCACGATGATTGCAAATGATTTTCATCTCTGAGAATTATAACACTAAATATTTTAAAAAAATAAGTAGATAAAGAAAAAGAAAAAATCAATTTTACGCAATATAAAAAATATTACAGAAATGCTTATTTATTTATTATTAAAAATGAGAAAGAAAAAAAAAACTGTTTCAGGTTATCACAAATGTATAGTTCAAACATTCATTTTAAAAGTACGAGTTCTTTTGACAGAAACACGTACTGAAAAATATTTCACCCACAAGCGATGCCACTACTTGCACAAAAAGTTTGTTTTTCTCTTACTATTGAAAGTTTTTTTTCCCCTCATTTTACATAGAAAAGTTAATAATTTAATATTACATAGAAAAGTTAATAATTTAAACAAATATGTACAGTTATACAAAATTTTGTACTTATGCCAATTAAAAATTATGAAAAGTGGGATGACAGAATTACTTGTTGATTGAGTTATCTCCAAAATGTAATCAGGCTCTCATTGAAATCAAGATCTAACTAAATATCAAGTTAGGTTAAATTCTATCCATTTGGTATTGAGATAGTATCCACAAAAATTTTCCGACACAAATAGATACACAGACATTGTCTAAAAATGATGAAATCGTGTTCTCCAGTATGAGATATATTACATCAGATTCAAACATTTTCACGAATCTGGTACTTTCTTCTTATGCATATAAAAGAAAGAAAAAATATTATATGGATTAAAAATAATAATAATAAAAGTAAATCTCTGTAATTAAGAGAGTAATTGTATTTAACTATAGATAATTAAACAAAAATAAATTCAAATAATGCTGCATGCAATTTACAAAACGTAATAACGATTAAAATAGATACACACTACACAGACATTGTCTGAAAATGATGAAATCATGTTCAAGACTTCTCCAGTGTGATATATAATCTATCTCACACTGGAGTTAAAACATTTTCACGAATCCAATACTTTCTTTTATGCATATAAAAAGAAAGAAAAAAGATTATATAAATTTACAAAAAAAAAAAAAAAAACAATAAATCTCTGTAATTAAATGAGTAAATGTATTTAACTATAATTAATCATATGAAAATAAATCTAAATATTGTTGCATGCAATTTACAAAACGTAAAGTCAGAAAATAAGAGAGGTAATATTTTGATTAAGTATAATAATAATAATAATAATAATAATATTTTATGTAATTCCGTATCTTACGCTTTACTGAAACTGATGTTACATTCTAACAATAAAACTGAAAGTATGGCTATGCAGTAAACAAAAAAAAATATGTAAATATTTTCGATATAACAGAGGAGAAAAAAAAAATATATTAACAAATCGTCAAAAAAGCACTTTCTAACTTCTAGAAAACTTCCCCCCAGAATGCTTAAATATTTCCCAACAACATACAACACAAAACTCTGAGGCTTAGACAAAATACAGAAAGCTTAAACATGATATTAGAAGTAATAAAATATATCGGCTCCTATGACTCGTATATGAATAGAATATGCAGGCCCATTATCTAGAAGCTTAGAAAAGAGGTGTAGAAATGTATTCATATATTCAGAATAAATATTTGATACTCAAATTTCTTCTCTTTCAACTTGAATAAATTCAGTTTCCTGCAGTAATGTGAATTTTAATTCATCAAAACATATTTGAAAAGCGATGGGACGGCATTCAAAAGAGAGGAATTTATATTTGTAATTTACATGTTTATCACTCAATGTCCGCTTTAATGTAGTTTAAATATTTCCTTTCTAAAATTTACAAAAATAATTTTTTGATGTTTGTTGAAGAAAATATAAAATCATAATTCAGAAAAAGTCTGCTGCTTCCGGAATGCTGTTTCGATTATAATCAAAGTTTATTTTTATCAGTACGACAGAACTGTATTTGCTATGTTTCACCTTGAAAAGTTAAAAAAAAAAAAAAAAAAATCAAATATAAATTAAATTCAAATAAAATCTGTAGAAGGAAATACGGTAACCATTTTTAAGGAACGTAAACTTGATATTTTAAGGTAAATAAATCA
Source organism: Salticus scenicus (assembly GCA_963930645.1). Classification (NCBI taxonomy): domain Eukaryota; kingdom Metazoa; phylum Arthropoda; class Arachnida; order Araneae; family Salticidae; genus Salticus; species Salticus scenicus. The sequence continues at coordinate 57,204,002 of OZ005654.1, read as the reverse complement.
GTTATTTATTTCCTTTACTTTTTTTTTTTTTTTTTTTTTTTTTTTTTTTTTAAGGTTTTTTGTATATTTAAACCAATAAAAAATGTTTCCCTCTCTTTCCCCCTCGCCTCAAAATAAGAAAAATATATTTTAAATAACACTGAGAAAGTCTAATCAAGGAAATTTTATGAAATGAATATAAGGAATTGTTGCTAAGGAATTCAACACAATTAAAGCATGTCTTTATATTGAAGACTAGACTTTAAAATGTCCAGTAGTCTATAAACCAAGTATCAGCTTCAATTCAACCAGTAAACACAGCTTAAACAACAGCTGTCAATAGCAAATCCACAGTACAAACTGTATAGCAATAACACTTAAAGCAAGTCTCTTTCAAAGAGGCTCAAAACAATGCAAGCATTTGCGAAGCTGGCTGAGAACTGAACTAAACTAACTGCCTTGGCGGGAAACGCTCCTTATATACCCCTGTAGAAAAGTGTGAAAGGTTCCAGAAATGTCCGTATCTCATCAGCCAGTGAGATTAGAGCTTCCATATTTGGTATGTCCCTAATAAGGATTTTCTAGCGAAGGTCGCCAAAAAATCGCTAAGATGGAAAAAAGTCGCCAAATTTGGCGCCAAATCCATTACCTGCTTATTGGGCTTTTTAATGCGTTTTTAAGGGAAAATAAGGCTATTTCAACGCTAAAACGACTAAATGCACAAAATTAGCACTTTATCAACTTACTAAGCCTCTTTGAAAGAATTTATACAAAAATAAACACAATTATTTACAATTTTGTAACAGTATGTAACCTGAAAAATGCAGTCAGTGACATATATATATATATATATATATATATATATAAAGACACTTTAATTTTGAAAGAAGCTTGTAAATAAAATTTATCTATCAAACAAGCTATAAAAACGGCACTACGGTTGATTGACCTACACTTCGGGTTCCTTGTCAAACTGTCATTCTATTTGAGAAGGATTTAGCGCTTAAATCCTTTTTTTGCATGCGAAGCTTTTACCATGATTGATAGATATTAAGAGGATGCTTCATCTGTACTTTTTCTTAAGCTTTAAAGGTGAAAGTAAGATTCTAATCCAAAGAAACTTTATTTAAACATTATAAAAAGTATAAAAATAGCTCATCATTGTTCTAAAGAAAGAGAGGGGGGGGGGGGGTAAGGAGAAAATAGAAGCTATTAAGAAAGTTTTTAATGTATTTAATGAAGTGCTTAATGCTTGGGGAGATTATTATTTTATAATTATTATTTATTATTATTTATTTACTTATTTATTTTCACTGGTTTTTTTACGAGGACAAAAAGAAATGGATTTTAATTAAAATCTATATATATAAAAGAGCAGAGTCTGTCTGTGTGTGTGTGTGTGTGTTCGCTATAGAATCCTAGGCCGTTTCACCGAGCGGGACCAAATTTGGCACGGTTAATGTTTACGACCCGAGAAAGACAACGCCGCAAACGATTTTACAAAATTCGCCCCCCAAGGGGGGGAGGGGGGGCAAAACGTAATTTCACAAAATCCTCCATATCTCAAACAAAAAAACAGATATCCGTAAAATTTTTGCTTTTAAATATAGCTAATACAAATGTCTAAAAATCGGTTTCTGGAATTTTTGAAATTCGGTCCCCAAGGGGGGCGGGGGGGGGGGGGGCAAAACGTGATTTTTGTGCGTAAGGGGGGGGGGGCTATGGGGCAAAAACAAATAGAAATACAGTTAGGCCGTACAAAATTGGTACAGATAGGTTTAAGAGGCCTGCAAGTCGAATGGGGATATTTTCGATTGTGTAAAGTTATTAGGAGGGGCGAGTGGGGGGGGAGGGGAGGAGGGGGGGCAAAAAAATAAAAATAGTGTCAGATCGTTCAAAATTGGTACATAGAGGTTTTTGATACTTACAAATCGATTGCGGATATTTTTGAATTTGTAAAATTATTAAGAGGGGCGGGTAAGGGGGTGGGGCAGTAAGGGGGGGCTATGGGGCAAAAACAAATAGAAATACAGTTAGGCCGTTCAAAATTGGTACAGATAGGTTTAAGAGGCCTGCAAGTCAAATGGGGATATTTTCGATTGTGTAAAGTTATTAGGAGGGGCGAGAAGGGGGGAGGGGAGGGGGGGAGGGGGGGCAAAAAATAAAAATAGTGTCAGATCGTTGAAAATTGGTACATAGAGCTTTCCGATACTTACAAATCGATTGCGGATGATTTTGAATTTGTAAAATTATTAGGAGGGGCGGGTAGGGGGGTGGGGCGGTAAGGGGGGGCTATGGCGCAAAAACAAATAGAAATACAGTTAGGCCGTTCAAAATTGGTACAGATAGGTTTAAGAGGCCTGCAAGTCGAATGGGGATATTTTCGATTGTGTAAAGTTATTAGGAGGGGCGAGTAGAGGGGGAGAGGAGGGGGGGGGCAAAAAAATAAAAATAGTGTCAGATCGTTCAAAATTGGTACATAGAGGTTTTCGATACTTACAAATCGATTGCGGATATTTTTGAATTTGTAAAATTATTAGGAGGGGCGGGTAGGGGTGGGGCAGTAAGGGGGGCTATGGGGCAAAAACAAATAGAAATACAGTTAGGCCGTTCAAAATTGGTACAGATAGGTTTAAGAGGCCTGCAAGTCGAATGGGGATATTTTCGATTGTGTAAAGTTATTAGGAGGGGCGAGAAGGGGGGAGAGGGGGGGCAAAAAATAAAAATAGTGTCAGATCGTTCAAAATTGGTACATAGAGGTTTTCGATACTTACAAATCGATTGCGGATATTTTTGAATTTGTAAAATTATTAGGAGGGGCGGGTAAGGGGGTGGGGCAGTAAGGGGGGCTATGGGGCAAAAACAAATAGAAATACAGTTAGGCCGTTCAAAATTGGTACAGATAGGTTTAAGAGGCCTGCAAGTCAAATGGGGATATTTTCGATTGTGTAAAGTTGTTAGGAGGGGCGAGAAGGGGGGAGGGGGGAGGGGAGAGGGGGCAAAAAAAATAAAAATAGTGTCAGATCGTTGAAAATTGGTACATAGAGGTTTCCGATACTTACAAATCGATTGCGGATGATTTTGAATTTGTAAAATTATTAGGAGGGCGGGTAGGGGGTGGGGCGGTAAGGGGGGCTATGGGGCAAAAACAAATAGAAATACAGCTAGGCCATTCAAAATTGGTACAGATAGGTTGAAGAGGCCTGCATGTCGAATGGGGATATTTTCGAAAGTGTGAAGTTATTAGGAGGGCCGAGAAGGGGGAGGGGAGAGGGGAGACAAAAAAATAAAAATGCAGTTAGATCGTTCAAAATTGGTATATAGAGGTTTTCGATACTTACAAATCGATTGCGGATATATTCGAATTTGTAAAATTATTAGGGCGCTCATATATATGCATTCGCGCGTGCGCATCGCGCACGGGTCTACGCTGCCGAAGGCAGTGGGGACCCGGTGCGACATTTTTTCCCGATCAGAGTTTTTTTTTCTTTTTTTTTTTTTTTACATGATAAAAAATTCATTAATTATAATGATTCATTTAAAAATAGTGACCAGCGAAGCGGGCGTAGCCTGCTAGTATATTATATTTTAAAAAGTGTATTGTACATTGGTATAAAAGGAAACTTTTAAACACCTCCTTATATTTTCCTTCAAAATAAAAATAACACGTTTCAAAATGTAAAAAAATAAATAAATAAATAAATAAATAAAAACTGGAGAGAGAGAGAATTTATTTTCCGTTTCATAGAAAAATATAATAAAACAAAAATTAGCCAAAGAATTTTCATATATATATAATTGAACATTTTTTAGTATTCATAGTAAACTGACCAAACAACGAACATATTAAAGGGAGATTTTATTCGGCAAATTTTCATTATTAACTGGAATTTCACGTTTCTAGACAAAGTTCGTTTTAAAATGTTCACAAATTTACCCCTCCCCCCCCATCTCCTTACATGTATGTATTTATGTAAAAAATGAGAAAAAAAAAATAACGTAAGAAAATTTTGCCTAAAATGACATTTAATTTTCATATTTCTATCGATTAAAATACACAAAAAGATTGTGTTACGATATGATTGTGTTACGATATGTCGTGCATAACGATATATCGTGTTAATTCAGAAGTAAACATGCAGCAGCAATATATTGGATTTTAGATTAGGAGTTTAATTCGAAAGTGAGCTTATGTGTTAAATAAAGAAAAATTTGCTTAATATAACAAATTAGTTTCGCCCAGTGGTCAAACCGACCAGATTTCTTAAGTAATCATTAAATAATAAAATACTGAAATTCAAATGTTCTGTGTAAACAAATGTTTTTAGTACTCTCCTTAAAAAAAAAAAATATATATATATATATATATATATATATATATATATATATATATATATATATATATATATATATATATATATATATATATCACTCTTCGCATATTTATTTACCTGACGATACGCATTCCTATTAATAAACTTCTATATTATATTTGTCTCTCAATCTAACTCATCAAATTTCTTCTTCTGGGCATTTTAATAACAAAAACACTGTCTATTATAAAAAAAAAAAAAAAAAAAAAAAAAAAAAAACTCAACATTTGAGGGAAAAAATAACATACTTCCTTTTGTTATCAGAAAATATATATATACCATATTTATTTAAAAAATATATAGGGTAGGTGCCTCCAGTGATTGGCATGCTCTAGTAATTGACATCTATCCCGAAATAATTAATAAATAAGAAAAATAAGAAAATCGTATATTTTGCATATAAGAATTGTAACATTTTATGTCAAACACTGGAGCATAGGGTGCTAATAACTGGTAAAATGAATAACTAGCAGTGTGAAACACTGGAACATAGGGGGCCAATTACTGATAAAATGAATAACTGGCAGCGTCAATTACTGGAGCAATGAGTAGGTGTCAAATAAAAATTCCTAAATAATAATAATTGTTATGAAATGTATATATTTTAACATGTATGTGGTTCTGAATGTCTTTCATGCCATATGTACTAACTTAAGATCTCTAAAAATATTTTCTGATGACTAGAACATTAAAAACATCAGAGATTGCTCTAAAAGTGTCAGTCACTGGTACATTTACCCTACTCACTTTTGTTGCAAAAAGACAAATGATAAAAGAACATTATAATAAAGCAAAGCGTGGTTATACTCTGAGAAATTACGTTTGGGGTTTTAATAAATAAATACAGTCAATAAGATAAATCATAAAATTTTAATCACTTACTTCTATAGGATTTTTAAATAAAAAAGGGTACGTGTATAAAATGGAAAACTGTATAAAAACAAAGGTGCTTTGGTATGCCTCCTTGGCATCATACGAGAATATACATTTTTTTTCCCTTAAACTCACATTCATGATACCTTTCAAACGATAATACTTTTAATCTTATATTTATATCCAAACTTATAACTAATATGTTAAAAACGTACAATAAATATCATGTTTGCGTACTAATATACAGATAATTACGACAGATATTTTCTTATTACAATAAAAATAGCGAACTGGTGGTATAACTGCGTAACTCAACCTTTAAAAAAAAAAACAAAAACAAAAAAAAAAAAAAAAAACTAATTTTTGTAATTACGTAGTTGTTTCTTTTATATATAAGTTTTGAATTCTAAATCTTTGCATCTAAATTTCTTATGAAAACATGAATAATTTTAGCATAAAATCTCTAAATAAAGTTTTATCAATATTTTTGAAAATTTGTTTCAAATACATATATATGATCAATAAGAACCGAAATCTATGCGAAACCAGAGCAAAATCCAAACAAATAAAACAGACATAACAAGAAGAACGAGCTGAGGCCCCCACGGCGTAAGATGGTTGTATATATATCTCAGAAAATTCATTAAAAAATGTTTTTGAAACTTAAAACGAAAACAAAAATATTTATCAAAGTTTGAAATTTTAAAAATTTCTATCTTTGACGAATTTGGGATTTTTAATAATTTTTATTATATACAGATATATATACTGTAATCTATATGAATAATATAATTAAATTTCACCAAAATATTGCGCAGAACAAAGGGAATTATTTCTTAAATATATATTTCTAATAACACGGTAAAAATATTTTAAATACAAATATTAAAAGAGTTTTACGGTAGTTAATTTTTTAGTGTGTAATCAACGAGCTATGACAATGCATATAAACAATAAGAAAATTTATCTTTTTTCTCAAATGCAACTATTTTTTTTTTTTTTCTTTTCTTCCACATTTGTCATCTTTCACAGCATTTTTCACACTTCAAGTTTCATATCGATTTTCTTGACATAGAATCCCTTCGACCTAATTCTTTTTAAACTTGACTCTTCAGTTTGCAGTATAACGCAATATTAAAAAAATAAAAATAAAATTATATAGTTAAATTTCACGCCATTGTTAGATTTTACTAGTTAGCGTCTTTAATCTTTGGCTTTGATAAAATTTTTCAAATGGCTATTCGTATTTCATCTATTAATAGAATATCACAATACTGACACTTCAATCTGAAATACTACAGCGATTAATTTCAGTATTTTTGTATTTTTCAGATTTTCAAATTCAATTTAAATCCTAAATTATTTAGCATAAGCATTTTGTGGGAATCCAGGCACTGCAAATTATGTGTACATTGATGATGTACATGTAATTTGCAGTAAGTATTTATCTCTATTTTTATTATTAAAAATTGTGATAATTATTTATTGTTAAGCTGCATATATTCTAGAAAGAAATTAGAACTTCTTCACACACCATAAATTTTAAGTCAGCACAACCGGTTTCGAAAGGACGTAGCCTTTCTTCATCAGGCAAGACTGAGACTTCAGTCTTGCTCTTGCCTCCAAGGCAGTAGCACGTGTTTGCACCTGATGAAGAAAGTCTACGTCCTTTCGAAGCCGGTTGTGCTGACTTAAAATTTATGGTGTGTGAAGAAGTTTCAATTTCTTTCTATTCATTGTACGCCAGTTTTCGATTTTAGTTTTTGGTGCATATATTCTGTAAATTAAAGTGTTAAAACCGTTCATTTATTACTGGTTACCAAATTGAAAGTATTTTTATATAGATACTTAGGGGAAAAAAAAATCTGCGCTACTAAGTATTTCAGTAATGTAAATGAACGTTAATATTGCATTTAACGTTATTGTTTAGATTTCTTTAAGCAAAACGTTTCCTGAGAAGCAAGTGCAATAGAATAAAAATAATTTAAAATATTTTTTGAATGCATTTCAAATATAAATGCTATGCAAGAAAACCTTTGAAAATATTCTGAAACTAACAAATAACCGAGTAAGCTATACCTAATTTAAACTTTTGCGAGATTCATTATGATGGTATTGCTATGGGACTTGAGACCCATTTTCTAGTCCTGGGAGGAATGAATGCTTTAAGGGAATTTTCAAGTGTTTCTAGTCGGTATTTACGCGAATTTCCTAGAAAACTACGAAAAATTAAAACTGTTAAGCCAACAAGCGCAATATGGATTCGAATCCGGAACATCCTTTCTACTGGATTTAAAAGCAGAACTTCTGATTTGGGTGAACCTACTGGTAAGGTGAACGCCATGTCATTAACTGATTTTCCAGAAGAACGTATTTATGTGTAATAATAATAAAATACTGTCAATGAAATGATTTTAAATATTTATATTTCTTAAAAAAAAAATAATAATAATAATATAAATAAAATAAAGAATAAAATAAACCAGCATAATTTAAAAATATTCACTTTGAATCACACATCAGAAACCAATAATCGTTTTATTGATGCTTAAAAAAATAATATGTAACTAGTAAAGACAGAATTATTTTTATTATAATTATTATAAGTATATGAGCTTCTCTCAGTGATGATAATAATAAAAGAATAAAGCGTAAAGCTTAAACACACGATATATTATTTCAAATATTTTAAACATTAAAAACATAATCCAAACCCTCATTTTACTAAGTATGTAGCTAATTTAGATAGTTTCTCGAAAAACAGATTGTTTCGTTCAATATTGTTTTTCCCAAATACCAGCAAATGTTTCTTCTAAACATTTTAATAATTACGATAATTTTCATTTTCTGAAAGGGGGAAGAAAAGACGATAATGGCTTCCAGAAAATTACACGTAAAAATACTTTTTAAAAAAACTTATCTTTTCCACCTCTCATAATCTACTAACAAATTACCGTATTTTTAAAACAAATAACTATGTTCGCAGATGTTAGTGAATTTTTTTTTTTTTTTCAAAAATGACTACAAATTACTTTGTAAAATAATAGTATCATTAGCGTAGATGTTTTTATTGTTAAAAATAATTACATCAGAAACAAAGTTTCCAATTAAAGTGTACACATTGGAATAGAAAAGTAAGAAAAAAAAATTGTGATATAAGAATATTATAATAAATAAAAAAAAAATAAAAAACAGAAATAATGTTTAAAATTTAATTTTCAAAGTTCAAAATAAATGTTGTTAAAGAATAGTACATTCAAATTTAATGAAACCGCTAGAAATATGAAAACTAAGAATTTTTCTTTTTTTTTTTTTTTTTTTTTTTTTTTCCCCTTTATATTTTTAAGATTTTATTTATGTAAACCAGAGAAATGTTACCAATGGTTTTTGATCCCTTAAATATTAATTTTTGTACCAAACATTTTCACTTCACCAGCGAACGAGAGGTTCTGTTTTTTAACTTTGTAGATGAAAAATGCCGGGTTCTGTCCCACTTACGCAGTATGGCCGTTTAGATTTTTTAATAGTTTTCTCATAAACTCGAATAAATACGGTTGCGAACACATTAAAATGTCCCCCCGCGAAAGGCATTAAAGAAATGGAAGGTACCCAGGCCTAGTTCCCTCTTGTTGTCAATTTCCCTTAACCCAAAACATCAAAAACACACCTAAACGATTCTTTTCCTGTTATGTCAGTTTTGCCTATTAAATATTTCTGAATTTCTCATATTCATTTTTACAAAGAACTTAGTGCTGTCACTATTCGTTTGTGATTTATCTCATTTTCTCTGCCTCTATTGTCGTTAACATCCATTTCCGGGTGATTTCTTAAGATTACAAAATACTTGGCTAGGAATTATACGTCTTCGTTGTTTAATGTCTTGTAATGCTTATAAATATTTTAGCGTCAATTAATGCATATATATACAGTCGAATCTCGTTAACGTGAATCTCAAGGGGATAAATTTTTTTTTCATGTTATCAGTAGTTCATGTTATCAGTAACTAATCTTCATAGAACTAAACTAATCTTCATTTTGACGGGGATTGCGGAAACAGTTCATGTCAAAAATAATTCACTTTAACGAGGTTCGACTGTATATATTTCATCATTTCATAAAATATATTGAATACGATAAAAGAAATCAATGGTGGTGATATGTGGGATAAAGCCAATTTTCTACGTTAGAGAGACATAGGCCTAGGGGGAATGTCCTCAAGGGGACCTTTCTAATAGTTCTAGAAATATAAGACATAAAATCAAAAGCAATGTATGTATGGGCATATGCATTTCTATTTTCTTTAAGTTTTATATTGTCTGCATAAATGAATGAACTTTTTGAACCATTAGTTAAAATCAGAAATTGTATTGTGAACATTGCGTTATCATGATTTATTCTCTATATTTTTTAAAAATATTCTTCTGATCCATAAAATGTTTTGTACGTACACTGTTAAAAATGGTTTCTCAAAAATGAACAAAATCGTCTCAAAATAGCTGCGAAACAATATATACTTAAATTTGAACATCCAATGTACTTATTTTTGAGTATATTGACATGCTTAAAAATGGCGTTGACCACTAAGAATCTCAATATCACCATTTTTGAGCATGTCAATATACTCAAAAATGAGTACATGGGTTTTCAAATTTAAGTATATATTGTTTCTGAGCTATTTTGATTTTGAGAAACCATTTTTAACAGTGTATGCAAATGAAATTTGGACTTTCAAAGGAAATTAATATAAAATAAATAATTATGAAATGCATCTATTTTTTATTGTTTTTCGCTTAAAAAAGAATAATTCATCCGAAAAGTTTTTCAAAGCTATTTATGTAATGGGTAGATTTTAAATTATTTTCGACATTAACATCCTATATTTAATATATTCAATACCATGGATAATGATTTAACCCCTTATAGTCGTATGGATAACGATGTAGATCTGCATCGTATGTTTAAAACCTTGTATCTCTTTATTGGAGTAGCTTTTGTAAATATTTTTATTTATTTTTTATTTTTATTTATTTTTTATTTTACTAAAACTATTTTATCGTTTTCGAACGCAACTGGAATCTTTGGCAGTTATCTGTCTATATCTTTGTGTATCTTTGGGCTGTATATCTTTATCTGTGATAATTTTCATTACTGGCGTGCTATCTGAATACAATTTCATTTCGGCGCGTGTGTTACGAATTACGATTATTTATATAAAAAGTAATAAAAACACACAGAAAAATTTATTTTTGGATAGAAACAAGGTATGAGTAACGGATAATATTTATATTTTTGCATATGTACTAATAAATTTATGCAAGAAACGTAACATTTTTTTTTTTTTTTTTTTCATTTTTCCCATTAACTATATTCATTTCCAGGTTGATTTCAAATGTTATTTATTAATAAAATTATATTTAAAAAAAAAAATAAAGATTACGCTTTTATTGAAATGTGAACTAAAAAGCCCAAAATATCTATAGTATTAAAATTTAAGGTAAGAGAAAATCGTGTGAGTGACACATCATAATATTTACATACTTTTAAATCTTTAATAATGATAATAATAATAATAATAATAATAAAATAATTGTTGCCACTCCACGTTGTACAAATACGACCAAATCCTGTGCCACATACGATAAATGAGTTATATATAAAATATATTTACTACACATAAAATTTAATCGAATTAATACACATTGAGCTTTAGATTTAATGTAGATAGTTTTAAGAAAAGAAATACTGATTATATTTTAACAGTACGATTCATTTCGCGCATATTACTGTGTATATTACCAAAAATTTCTGCGAAATATCGTGGCATACGCCGGCAGAAGCGCTCGTTTGCGGAACCGAAGATGGTGAGTTCAACTGCAGGGGTTGGTAGAGATTCTATTATTATTATTATTATTTTTTAATGCTCTAGAAAACTCTAAAATATATTTTAAACAGAAAAGTAGAGTCACGCGCCATTTTTATTTATTTATTTATTAAAAAGCCTAAAAAAAAAAAAAAAACTGCAGATTTTTTAAGCCTAATATGGCGGTGTTTTTAAACTTAAAAAAAGATGGCGGTGTTTTAAGATATTTGCAATGTCTGAAATTCAGATGCAGAATGTTGTCTTAAAAAGTAAGACTTTTTTTTTTTTTTTTTTTTTTTTAATCACTTAAAAAGTGACCATCTCGTTTAAGACACTTTTTTAAATGAATTTAAGACGTTTTCGTTTACAGAGTTTATACTATCACCAAACAACGAGGCAAAATAATTTTAAATCTTACTTCTATTTAAAAATAAAACAGAGTAATTTCGAAATTAACTTTTTTATGAATTTCTTAGTTTTAGCGTAAAATACTCAAAACTTTAATTTTTATGTTCATCGGTAGCAGTTATTTTAATCTTTCTTGTTCCACCAGAAGAAAGCAGATAAAAAGTTTGATATTTATGCACAAAAACCCGATATGTATAAAGTAAACATGACTTTTTAGAATGTTGTGCTACTAATGATGTAGACAATTTTCTCGCTGGGATATCAGATAGATGTGAGAACTTATGAAAATATTGAATTTCTGCTTTAGTGACAGTGGAATGTACATAAACAGGCAGGTTTTATTCGATGAATGCACTTTATTCAACAATGTTTTTGATGTCCCATTAAACTGTTAATCGAGAGACAAAAAAATTGTAATAACCCAAATATTGTGTAAGCTACATAATAAAAAAAAACATTTGTACGAGAACAGTCATCAATAGCCTGTCTTTTACTTACAAGCTCATAATTCAAAGGTTTAAATACAACTAATAAGAAATATCGCTCTCATACATTCTCTTTTTATAGGCCAAAATGACTTCCAGATTTCCCCATACCTAAACTACTATGTGACGCCATAGATAGTATCCAAGGTCGATATTCTTAAAAGCCAATAGGCTGTTTCATTGTGCATTAACATTTTTTTTTTTTTTTTTATGCAACAGTACTTACTACAAAGGAAAAGAATTTTTATTATTTATAACAGAACTAGGCTGATAGATACCCCCTATTAGTAAGAATAAAGCGATGTCACCAATCTTTGTCGCCAAAAGACTGTTTCGTCGTACATTTACAATTTTTTAACTGCATTAACTCTTATCGTTAAGGTAAAAGGAGGGCTTAAGCTGCGTTCAAACACTGGAAACGATACAGAGCGACAAAGGAATAAATTATCCATTGTCCGAAAGTGACCCTTGAAATTTTGCACACATTTACAATGAAGGACATTACTTTTTATTGCTCTTTCACAAAAGAAACCCAAGTTCCCTATGCAATTATCGCAGTAGGAGGTTTGTCAGAGCAGAAAACTTCTCTCCAGCATCGCGACAACCCAAATCCCACATCAAAGGAATCTGAATAGAGCCGTCCTTGTCGCTCTGCTTTTGCCAGATTTTGAACGCATATTTATCCTTTTTATAACAAAACTAGGAGAGAGAGATTCCCTATCAGTAATAATAAGTTGCTACCTTTGTTAACGCTTATTTTCGACTCGTGGGACCCAGGCTTTTCGGGAATGATCCTTCATGAAGTTTTTTCTAAGGAATCCTAGCCCGTATTCATGCAAATTTCGGTTAAAAATCATAAAAAAACTACCAGCGATAAAAACGACGAGAACAATCTTGGGGTTCCAACCCGACACCCTTCAGTAAGAATAACAAATGCAGGCTATTTTCCTCAGAATTTAATTTCTGCAGAGTATTTTCAGATACTGTATTAAACAAAATTTTACAGTATTAAAATGAACCTTGAGCTTTTAATAAGATTTGAATGTTGTTCAGAACTAAATTATTTTATTATTTTATTAAAATATTTAGTTTAATTCAACATATATTCCATTTTAATATAGCTTTACATTGTACTACATAAGAACATTTCCAATATTAAATGACCTTCTAGGCCCATTTCTCATTATTTAAATAAATAAAGCCGTTTAAAACATCATCCCAACATGACAAAATAACTCGTTTTTCATGGTTAACTGAACAAAAGAACTTATTAAAAATAAATTCCTTTAAGGCAGCTTTCTAGGGAGTGAATAAATGAGAATTTTCTTGATTAGAAAATAAGATCGGCAAAAAAGGACAATGAATACAGGAAAATGGGACCACTGTCCCATAATTTATACTCCCCGGGGCGGAAAAGAAAAAGAACAGAGTGTTAGTACTTCCGTAGAAAATTTCGCTATTGATTATCCCGAACTTGTCGTTAATGGAGAATTTTTTTGAAAAAGTTTTGCAAATTTAGTTTGTGAAGCAACGATATTAGTCTCTTTAAATATAGATTAAAGAAAAAAAAAATCTATGCAAGTTGGAGAAAACTATATTCAAAGAATTTATTTCTTTTCAAATAAGTTTTATTTTGCCTTTTGAATATATCTTTTTCTCGTAAGTTACATTTTAAATTTAATTGCATAGGAAATTAAAAATATATTGTACTTGGAATTATTATGCAATCACAGTTTATTTCTTGGATTTTTTTTTTTTTTTTTTTTTTGGACTTACACAAGGCAATTTATAACTAAATTTGTAAATATAAATTTTAATAAATACAACAACAATTTATGGATATATAATGGAAAATTGAATGAATTTGATACATACAAAGAAAAACGGACCATTAATCTTAGAAATTATTCTTATATTCATTTACTGGAGTAAGGAAGTTGACGTTTACCGGTGACAATATAATTTTACCTACTGAAGATTTCTTACATTATTGCACTAGAGGGCGTATCAAAGGGCGAACGAGATGCCACAGAAGGTTTAGTAATTGTGGGACAGAGAAATGCCTTACGAAATTAATAAATAATAATAAGGGAAGTATGAATTGGTGAAAATCATATTGAAACCAAGTCAAATCTTATGTTATAGTAGAAAACATAAGGGTACATACTTTTGAAAATATCTGCTGTGATAAAAATACCTTGTCAAAATTACCTCATGATAGAGGCTAAAGCCCAAACAGCCTGTTATTAGTGACCTCTAGGATGATCATAAATAATGCATTAGTACAATTTAGTTATTAATTAATTAACAGGGCGCGCTGTGAAATATTTTATTAGGTAATTGAAGTTTTCTTAAGCTATTAGTACTTCTAAAGAAAAAATTGAAGTAGAAAATAGTGATTACGATCAAAACGAAAAATAATAACTTAGAATTTATTTAACTAATTTCTCAATTAAACATTTATCAATCATTTATTAATAAATAAGATGCTGCAAAGCATATTTTCTAAAAGGATGTCTGGAATTCTCAGAATATATATATATATACACACATACATACACACGCACATTTAATCTATCCATTTAATTTCTGTTTAAAAAAAAAAAAAAAAAAATTGTATTGATCTTATAATATAATACGTTTTTCAAACACAAAACATCTTGTTTAAGTTGTTAACTTCAAGAGACAAATTTTGAATATTACAACACTCACATTTGAATACCGCATGAGAATAAGAAATAAAAAATCATAAATGTAAGAATATAAATTACAGCATCATTGTCAATGATAGGGGTAAATTCCATTACAGACGTTTCAGGTAATTTTAGGAAGAAATATTTTTGAAAATCAATATCAACAAGCATACAATAATAATAAAATGTTAAAAATCTTCGACCACAATTCATGAAACTATGGAAACTTCTGCGCAAGTGCTAACTCAACGAGTCGAGTGTTAAAATAGGTATGACAGTCATCTGATTCAGAGAAAATGAGTGTGAAAAGCAACGTAAAATAGCGCCGAATTAGTGGATGTTTTCCAAATCTCATCCTGTCGGTTGAGTTGGCACCCCTCCAACTTTTTGGACTCTTCTACACTGCTAATTGTAGGAAACGTGGCTATACTATATAAGAAATGGACATGCATCTTCCCAAAAATTGTATAAAATTCATGTGTTAAATCAACCCTAACCAAACTATTTTCTGTACAACTATTAAACTATCTTGCTTGATTACTTGCAGTATCAATGGTTTTCATTCCTATAATAGTTTAAGTTAATGTGTAATTTTTGAGTGTGTTTAGCATTTTACGTTAAGGCCTATTGTATACGTGTCATAATTGTTCATGGGGCATTTCATAGGAAACCTAGCGTGCATTCAAGCGAGTTTCATAGAAAAACAGCATCCAACCCGTTAAGCTTGGCACGTCCAGGCAGGCAGGGGCTGTCCAAAGGTTTCGATGAGTTTCATAGAGAAACCACGGAAAACTCCAAAAGGCAAGGCTAAGCTAAGGCGTTTGACCTAAGTTAAAACCCAAGACCTCCTGTCTATCAATTTAGAAAGTAAAACCTCTCCGCTATTGGTAATGCTATAGTTTTAGAGTTTTAAGGCAACTATTGTATGAATTCCACATTTAAATATATATATATATATATATATATATATATATATATATATATATATATATATATATATATATTTTTTTTTTTTTTTTTTTTTTTTTTTTTTTTGCTGTATATACAATTTATGCTAAAGTTTATACTTTAATGAATTACGTTCTGTCAGAAGCAATGCTTTAACCTGATCGATTTTCTTACTTTAACAGTCTGTTTTTAGTGATACTTTTTTCATTTAACACAATTTACTTAAATACAATAAAAAGAAAATGCATTCTTGTACTACTCGGTTATTTCATAAAAATATCTCAAACTATATGAAGAGGTAAAAACAAATTTTTAATAAAAAAAAAGTCCCCACTCAATCATTCAAAATATTCTTTAATCAAGGAATTCTTTTATTAGATTAAAAAAAAAAAAAACTCATATATTGACTACAAATGCTAATAAATGAAAAGAAATTAGTCTTGCATGCCGTTGTTATTAGATTAAAATCTTTACTATCTAATATCATAAAAGAATAACGCTTTTAAATAAATTAATGCATTAATTTAGAATAAGGCAGAAATGTAATGACATTACTCGCAACTAATCGCAAATTATTAAATATTTATAGACTAAGTAATCAAATAAGAAATGAGAAATCGATGCATTTAGTAGGAAATTTATTATTCAGAAAAAAAAAAAAATGATTGTTATATTTGTGCATAGGAAAGATCAGTTTTCTAATAACCTACGAAATGAACTGATTAATATACACTTGTGAAAAATTAAAAAATCTGCAGTGACTCCAATCAACTTTCCGAATATTAATTAATCGTTGTATAAAAAAAATTGAAGACAGACAAGTTGTTAAGTAAACAAAAGTCAAAATTATAATAGGTGTTTGAATGTTTTTCCCCATATACTAGTAGATTGTTTAATTTAACGATATTATGTTTCAAATAATTTGAGCCCCATAGGTTATAATCATAAAGAGTTTTTCGTCGTGCCCCTGTAAAAACTTTAAGTGCTATATTCTCTAAAATTCATTCAATTCGTGTGACGGTGATATACAAAGGTATATAAATTTTCATATTATTCGAAAAAGGCGTTTAGACGCTATTGCACTTCAGGTGGTTTGAGCTCATATAGCACATTGATGAAATTTTTGTTGTGCTCCTGTGTAAAAAAAAAAAAAAAAAAAAAAAAAAAAACCTCTAAGTGCTATATTTATTAGTTGTATATATTACCAAGTTATAGAACTATATTTATTAGCAAGTAATAGACCTATAACTTGTACATAAATTTTCAGCTGAATCCAACAAGTTGACTTACACAATATATCAGAGACTATGACGGTCGGGCTGAGTGGTGAGGTGTCAGATTTTCATAACTCATCAAGAAGTAACCAGCATGGGACATTCACAGTTCAGATATCACAACAGGAAATTCAGAAAAGCGCCAGTTATACGCCAGACCAACATTCGATATCATTGATTGGGCAATTGCACTTATTCTCTAGTCTACTGGGCTTCAATTTTTAGAGAACTCATCATCGCTGTTCAAGAACCGACATCTCACTAGGCTCATAATTTATAACTCCTAAAAACCTCATCAGCTCACCTCCATACGAGCCAAGAACAAACCCCGAGGAACATAATTATCTCATACGTTCAATCCGAGCCGTTTCTGAGTTATCCTAATTGATACACTACTGCACTTTAAGTGATTTGAACTCTTACGTCATAACAATAATGGATTTTGTCATTCTTAATAAAAAAAAAAAAAAAAAACTATAAGCGCTAGATTCACCAAAATCAATAGGGTTCGTACTACGGTAACTTATACTATATGTACGTCATTCGATGAAAGCGTTTAGACGCTATCATGTTCACTCACATACACACACACACTCATACATACACATACATTGACGTAAAAATAGCAGAAATAAACTCAGGGGATCTCAACACACGTACTGATACACCAAGATCTCAAAGTAGAATTTTTGTCATGATTACAATACTTTCTTTACGTATGTATATTTTTTGTTGCGTTCTAGGAAAAAAATCAATATTTATAATTCGTGATACAAGAAACAATGAGTTTTTAAAAAAATTTATTCTGCAATTTCGTCTCTTTTTCCATATAGAATCATTTTAAATGCAGAAAATGTCCTTTCCATATTAACATATGTCGGGGGACAATATTTATACAGATCTGCTGTCGACGGTTACATCTTTACTGACAGTTCTTCGCCTTCATAATTTATTTAGTCATTTATTTATTGCAGCAAAATCCTCTTTTTATTTTATTTTTTATTTTGTTTTCACTTCTGCTACAGAATGTGAAATAGCATCATTATATTCCTGAACTTTATTAATCTCACCTTACGAAAGGCCTCGAGTCTGAGGGCTACCTGTTAGGTTTTTTTTTTTTTTTTTTTTTTTTTTCTTATTTTGCTACGATAAGGCTTTTCGTCTGCTCCCACCCACTGAAAAGATAACATATGTTTGTACATGAAATGTTGTTTGCAAATATTTTTGCTATACTAATTCGTTTTTTTTAAAAATATTTATTAACATTTTTATATTCATTGTTGTTTATCCTCCCACTTATTTCAAATTATCATGCCTATTTATTACTTTCTATTCAAAATTATATATCTATATAAATAATTGTACTATTAAAAATCAACTGTACGTTTGTCCGACCTATTTCTTCTGAACTATTGAACCGTGAAAGACTCGGAAGGAAAAAAAATAATATAAAAAAAATCAAAATAATCGAAGAATTCCGAGTTTACCATTTAAGATATTTCAATTATATAAAAAGATATTAACCTAAAATTCAAAATGAGAACAAGATAAGCAGAACAAAGTATTTTTAAAAAATGTCCACCAACGGAAGTTTACCGGCAAAATGCAAACAACGGCAGAGGGATAAACTTTTTAAAATAATGTTGCCCATAAAATTTTTGAAAATTTTCTGTAGAAATAAATTTCAATTAGTTAAATATTCACAACGAACATTATCACACGAATATAATAATCACAGGCATAATAATAATAAAAAAAAAAAAAAAAAAAAAAAAAAAAAAAAAAAAGATTTTTATGAAGCGTAAAAGAAGGCTAGATCAGAAATCGAACTAGACTTTTTTGATCATTGTACCAATGCTGTTGACCAAAATTAACTTTGGCCAATTCTCGACAATTAATGGACCATATTCCTCCTTTGGGTTCGAGACTATAAAATATCAGCTGTTTTCGGTAAACAATTCTCAACTCTACCATAGCAAAGCATTGTGGCTTGCAAATTTTTATCTTGCAATATTATTTCTAAGAGTTACAGATTATATGAAATTGAAGTAAGAGTGATATAGTGATAACTTTGTTTTGTTTTTAATCCAGTTTTAGTAATATACTTTAATATTAATCAACATATGTAATATTAAAAGTTGCCGTGTGAACTGTGGCGATGTTAACATATTTAAATGGACGTTCCATTTAATAAATTCCTTTATTAAAGTGATTGAAATTCTATTTATTTAAGCTTTGATGTCTATATATATGTGTGTGTGTGTGTGTATAAAATGTTCTTATTAATCTTTTTTTCATTATATATATATATGTATGTATGTGTGTGTATACATAAAATGTTCTGCAATTTTACGATATGGAATAGTCTTAACTTTATTATTCGATTCAGTTGTTTACATTTCACTTTTGTTCTTGTTTGAACATTATTATTAAGTTCCACTGCAGAAATATTTAGGAAAATGTTATACGTAACAATAAAATGTCATCTTGAATCTAATTTGTTTACAAAATATCGGCCACGTGTTCGGCGATTTTACCTACGGTGACGTCACAGGAATATTGTCCATTTTGTCCAAGGATGCTCTAGGTTTTATCACTTTCTGCACTGTAGCAGTCCCGATCCATTATAAAAGGAAAATCCAATGGTGTTGTTTCTCATTGTTGAAATCAAGCGGTTAACAACACTGGATCGTTGAGTTACTCAGATTGTTAAACCCAAATCGGCCATGATTTCAATTCCTGACCAAATAATTTCTCGTTTATTATGAAAATAACTTAACTTTCTATTCATTATTTTCTAGTAAAATTTTAACATGACTGAAAGAAATATCAACTTTTACAGAAAGTAAATATAAATTCCATTCATTTCCTTTTAAAAAATTGTTTATTAGTAGAAGTATCAACAATTACTGGATTTAATCTTTAGAATAAATTTAAGAAGTTAACAAAAATGTTATTTTCCCAAAAAAACGAAATGTAAGTTTTTAAATGGAGAACATTTGTCGGCTATCTCAAAAATCAAAAGATAGGATAAATCCGTTTTGCATTAATGAGGATGCGAAGTGATGAACAGTCAGGAAATGGCAAAAGATAAGAGGAAGCACATCAGAGTGATACACCGCTGTCCGCTATCATTATGTTAAGTTAAAAAAGGTTAACCAGATGTGAGGGGGAGGGGGATAGAACTGCGTTCGCAAATTGATACCAAAAAGTGGCAAAACAGTAAGCTGTTAGATATGGAAATGTCGACCAAATTTTATCAACCAAAGTTTCTCAAACGACTTTTTAGAGAGATTTGCAAGTGGAATTGCACTTTTATTCTTGTTCAATAAAAATTAATCAGAATTTCTGTTACTTGTGAAGAATGATAAAACATGATTTTTATCATAGAAATTTTGTTAATGACATCATGAAACAAACTAAATTATGTATTTTCCCAGCTTTCTGCGTTAATGTGAATTAAGGAAATGGGCGACCGACGTTAGATATTTTTCTTTCGGTAAATTATTGTCTTAGAAAGTGTGGAAATTTGTATAAATATGGATAGAAATCTAACAATCATTTTCAAAACTTATTTAAATAATTAAAAAAAAAAAGAAATCAGAATTTTTAATTATTGAAGTGTTTCCTACTATTAATGAATCTACGAAACTTATTAATGAGTCAACGAAATAAGACACACATATATTCAAAATATCTATTTAAATTACAATAATGTACAATTGAATAAGATAGTTACAAATTAGTTAACAGGCTACTTTTAATTTTTTTTTTCAAAAAAGAATTTTTTTTTTTTTTTTTTTTTTTTTTTTATTGAAGCAGTTTTTTAAAAAATTTGGAGTAAATCCATAAATAAATAAATTAAGAGATAAATTAAGAGAAATTAAGAGTTGTATAAATAACAAGAAATCAAACAAAAGAGGATACAATAGGGTATTAGAGTAGTTTATTGTACGTTGTTTAATTTAACCATATTGCTTTTCAAATTGAACCCATACATTATAATGATAAAGAAATTTTTTTATGTCCCTGTAAAAATCTATAAGTGTTAGACTCACCAAAATCTATCGTACTATGGTGACCTATAACATGTGTATAAATTTTCAGCTCATTTGGATGAGGCGTTTAGAAGTTATAGTAATTTAAATAATTTGAGACCACAAACCATAATGTTTTTTTTTTTTTTTTTTTTTTTTTGGTGTGTGTGTGTGTGTGTGTCCCTGTAAAATCTGTCAGTGCTAGATTTACCAAAATTTATAAAGTTTCTGTGACGGTGATCAATAACATGTATACAATCTTTCATCTCAATCAAATGAGGCACTTAATCGCTATCGCACATTAAATAATTCACAATGATAAAGAATTTTTCTTTAGTCCCTGTAAAAATAACTAAGTACTAGATTCACCAAAATTCATACAGTTAATATGACAGTGATCCATAATATGTATATAAATCTTCAACTCAATCGGAAGAGGCATTTAGACGCTATGAGCCCATAGTGCGTATTGATAAAGATTTTTTTTCTTGTGTGTCCTTGTAAAAAAAAACTTTAAGTGCTAAATTAATCAAAATCTATGTAGTTCGTGAAATGATGACAATGATGACCTTAACTTTTGTGTAGATTCTCAGCTCTATCAAATAAGGCATTTAGACGCTGTCACACATTAAAAAATTGAGCCCATAGGCATAATGATAAGTAATTTTTTTTTTATGTTTCTGTAAAAAAGCTATAAGGGCTAGATTCATCAAAATCTATACAGTTTGTACGACGATGATTTATAACATGTGTATAAATTTTCAGCTCAATTGAATGAGGATTTTACACGCTATCGCTCTTTAAAAAAATTTGCTGATGAATTATGCAATAAAAATGATGCATTTCACGGCGTTTCAAGTTTTTTTTTTTTTTTTTTTCCCTGCCTAAAAAAGTTAATTATAGTAATTACCTCAAAACTATGACTTAACACTTTACAAAGAGAACAAAATTAATATAACAGAGTCGTATATTATTTTTATTTATTAAATAAATAAAAAAAATAATAACCAAAAAGATGTATAAAAGAAATGTGACATTTTGTATAGACGTAATGTAAATATTTGTATATTAATCCCCCCCCCCCCCAAAAAAAAAAAAAAAAAAAAAAATTAGATAGTCTCCAGATCATATATATATATATATATATATATATATATATATATATATATATATATATATATATGTGGGAAAATTCTTGCACAGCCAACAGATGGCGCTGTCTCTGATGCTTATCTTTGAACGAGATGACGAACGGGAGTCAGTAGAGATCTGGCTGCAGTGGAGATCGGTTGAGACCGTCAGCGTGAAAGCTGACATGCTCATTTAGTCCTAATTTGAGCACAGAATGCTCATAATAAGTGTGTAGAGCCATGGAGGGCTCATTACTTCATTTTCACTATTTGATAGCACGCGTAGGTGTTTTTGTGTATATAAGTACGAGTAGGTGCTTAAATGTTATTTTGTTACGGTTATACTGATGAAGAAAGCTTGTTATGTGCTAAGCCTCGAAACCAGCAGTTGGTTAATGATAGGAAGTCTACTATTATATATTAATCCTTATATTTAATCTGTTTTGTGTATGTTACGTAATAAATGTCTTCGTTATCTAAGTCGCATCTCATCATTGCCCCACCTCTAGACACCCAGCCAAGATTCTACATATATATATATATATATATATATATATATATATATTTTCTATTTTGAAATTATGAGAATTCATTTAAAAATGAATGGGAATATGTATACCTTGAACTTTAAATAAAATTGGTTTATATAAAAATTCGGCATAACGTAATTGCTGTTGGATATATAATCAAAAATGTATTTTACACCGAAGAGTTAAAAAAAATAATTCCAAAATCTCTAAAAGCTAGAAAACTTATTCATAACAAATAAATTAATATTTTGGTTTGATTTCAGCATAAACTAGAATTTTTTTTTGTTAAAAATTGAAGGTGATTTTAAAAATTTAAAGCTAAATCAATTTCCATTATGTTAATGGATCTTAAAGATATATTATTGAGTTCAAATAAAATAGTAAACGTTAATTTAAATCAAGTGGTATTCATACAATGTAATATATACGATATAGTTTACAGTCAAATAAAGCATAATTCGACACTTCAACAAAAATAATTTTTAATCAAATTAGTGACGAATAAAAAAGATTAAATAACTGGTTGATGATTATATTATATATCTAAATATTATAGAGTTTTGTCGTCACTTCTATAATTCTAAAAACACTTGCCAAAGATGAAATTTTATTTCTCTATGTGAAATGACGCTAGCCAAACGATTAAATAATCAAAGGAGACTATTGTGTGACCATGTTTTACGCGCCTAGCCTGTGTAGACTATCCTAAATGCTTGGACTGGTTGGTATCAAATTGACCGATGGGATCGGGTTTGGAAGAGTCCATTCTGCATTCGTTCTTTTACTTTTTCTGATCCATAAAGGTTATCTTCCTCTCTTTCAGCTGTGAACTTGTTGAGTTTGGACATGCGCAAAGGCTCCCATGGCAGCAAGAAACGAGATCGAACTATACTAAAATCTCCCCTATGAGAAAGTAGCATGTTGCAGGATAAGTGCCATCATGTGGTTGATAAAATTAGAGTTTGAACTGGGTAGGGTAATACACTCTTCATTTAAGTTTGAGAACATGGTTAAAATTCGGTCTAAATTTTAGTATGTACGCATGTATATCGACGATTTTTTAAACAAAACAGTTTGAGGATAAGTTTCAAAATTAATACCATTGACCGTTTGAGGTACATCATTTTGTAAGCTTCCGATGGACATAAAGCAATCTACGTAGAAAGGCTTAGTTGTTTGGTATAGCACTACACTGCATTACCAACTGAATTACCCAGTTATGAAATGACTGGCACTATTCATTCACTTGTAAGTTAGAAATATCCATGCATTCTACAAATTATAACGCAGTTTCACAAATGAATTTATTAAAATATGTAAGCTCCAATAATTAGGGATTTGTAACTTTCCTCAAATATTAAATAGAATATTTTAGTTGGAAATAACAATCTGTTAAAGTCATAAATTCATTTGCCCGAACCATATTTTCGAACTTTTGAAAACTTATTCTGAATTTTCAACTAAAATATGCAATTTTATTTTCATCGAAGATATAAATTATAGTTACTGAATAATTTTAGGGAAGTTCAGAACGACCTGCTGTAGAGATTCCGCATTTCGGCACCAGAAAAATTAAAGCCTCATTACAGAAGTACGAACATGCAAATAAAATGCAAGATTTTCAGAAAAATCAACTCCAATTTAAACAGAGACGCACTCGAATTCCCCGACAGAATGAACCCACTCCGATTAAAATTAAAAAAATAAAATTTCCTCACTCAATTATTTCTAACTAATCGTAGTTATAGCAAGTTTTAAAAAAAAGAATAAAAGAAAAGAAAGGAAAAAGGGAAAAAGAAAATCTTACCCGAGTGTTAATTATTATAAAACTCCCTTTATACTTAGCAAGTTGTCTTTAATAAATAAATAAAAACTTTATCAAAAGTCTTAAAAGTAAAATTAAAATATCTTGTATATTTAAAATTTGACAGATACATTACATATAAAATAATTACATGATTAAAATAACTTTTCATATACCATGTTTTTAAATTTTCTGTTAAATCATATAAACGCTACCGAAGGCAGTGTGGACCCGAAATAATTGGCTAAAAGTATTAAAAAACTGCGTTGTCACAGTGTACTGAGCTATTCTGAAAGTTTCAAATGTCTAGCTAGTCGAAAAGTTATATGATTGTTGAATCATATAAACGCTACCGAAGGCAGCGGGAACCAGAAACAATTGTCTAAAAGTATTAACAAATGCATTGTCATCGTGTTTTGAGCTTTTCTAAATGTTTCAAATTTCAAGCTATCGGGAAGTTATACGATTGTTGAATCATATAAATGCTACCGAAAGCAGCGGGGCCCCGAAACAGTTGGCTAAAAGTATTAAAAAAAAAATAATAATAATACATTGTCACCGCGTTCTGAGCTATTCTAGAAATTTCAAATGTCTTGCTTGTCGAAGTTAGTTAAAAATCGATTGCAAGATTTGCACTGAGCAAACAAACAAAATAATAAGAATCGAAATCAATAAAACATAGTAAAATGAAAATGTTACAGTATATTATCCAGTTAAAAAAATTTGCGTAGAACGTACGCTATATTAATAGGAAAGCACCACAGAACTGGCGTTTTAATGTAATGATTACAAAACTTTGAATAAACACCATAAAATGCATCAAAGTTTTGTAATTAGTACGCCACATTCCCTGGCAGTAAAGTATTTATTCATATTTTAAAAGTACAGAGCAATTTAAAACTTAAATTATAACAATAAACTGTTCGTTTACGTTATGGGAAAAAAAAAAAAAACATTCATAGCTAACTGGGCTTATTTTTGTTTTTGAAAGCGTCTAAATTTGCCCACCATAATATATATATTGAAAGTTTTAATGTTCATTGATTTACGTACTGTTTAAATTAAAATTTAACTAGCTTAAACTTTAACTAACTTAAAATTATAATTTCACTAACTCAATAAATAATTACTCAGTGAATTTTATCGTTAATGAAAATGCTCAGACGTTAATTTTTTATCGATTAATCGATGTTTGTAAAGCTTTTAATTTTTAATTACATTAATTTGTTGGCATCTTCCTATTCTCCAGTTTGTGTAAAAGTTTTACATGTGGCTACTCTGCTTTTTTCTACTTTTCTCTCTGGATTCCTTGATGATTTGATTTAATAATTTATTTAATTTATCATTCAAAAAGATTTTGCTGCCTCGATCGGGGCTGGAACAATATAAATTGCTATGATTAGCTATATTGTTTTACGAAATCGATGCAGCATTCACAGCTTTATGGAGTACATGCCCCCTGACGAGTTTTTACTACTAATTTTAAGCATTTTTATCCAATTATTATTTATGTGGCCCTTTTTTTATTTTCTTCGTCATTAAGTTTAATGGTCCTTTTTTTATTATTATCATTCATGTCGGCGTAAGTAATTAAAATCGTTTTTGTCTCTAATTGGTTCTTAATCTGTATCGCAACATTTTTGTGTCAGTCTTACCTCTAAGTTAAAGTTAGTTCTACTTTTTTTTTTTGTGTTGGTATTGTTTTGTATCTATTAATTTCTAAATTTTTAAGGTTAAATTTTATTACAATATCTATCATTTATATATATATATATATATATATTAAACATTATTTACGCCTTATTTTACCCTCTTCCAATATACTTTCTATATTTCGTTTTCAATAAACGAAAATTCTAAAAAAAAAAAAAGCGCATGCTGCTGATGATATTTTATACACATCACACACAAGGTGGAACCGTTGAAACAAAGTCATTAGCACATATTGAAAAATTTCTAAAATACTCAAAGCATTCGATAAAATCGACTAAACTGCTTTGAACTGGTGCAATTTTCACATAATCTCTTCTGAATGTATATGATTCAATGTTTAAATGCTTAATTTTTGCAATTCGTTTCGCCTTTATAATGGCTATTAAGTCTCACGGAAAACACTATATAATTACTGGCATTGATTAAAAACATATGTGATTCTATGTCGGCTAATCGTACATAGCATAATTTAAGTAGAAAATTTAAAAAACTGTACTTATATACATTTGAAGTCAAACTAAAAATATTGCTTAACAGATAACAATAGAACAGGTAGTTGCTGATTCGAGTTTCTCATCTACAATCTAATTTTCTGTCAGGTCCATCAACGGCCGAGCGGTTCTGCGTTCAAAGCTGATAGACGTGAGGTTTCGGGTTCGATACCAGTTAGTGCTCGTCAGTCCAGCCGTTTGGAGTTTTCCGTGGTTTTCTCCGAAAATTACATGAATGCGCTCTAAGACCCCTTAGAAAACCCTCCATGTTGGGCAATCCTCCGCAGGCTTATGACTCTAGTCCAGTCAATCGGCCTTATTCCTAAACTCTAATCTTCTCTCTAACAATCAATAGTCTGAGGTGCAGAACATTATACACATATTTACCTTTTTTTTATCCTAATAAAACTTTAATATTTTGTACATTGAGTTTCGTTGTCGTGTAAATCTTGCAAAGATATCTTTTTAGTAGGGAAACAAATATTTATTTCACTATTCTTCATACATAAGGGGTACAGTTGCGTGCAAAAGTTTCGGGCCAAACTAATTTTCACGAACAGTTTTTTAATAAATAAATATAAAAATAAATTAAATATTGTACCGTGAACTTTATCAAATATACATTTGAAATACATAACTAGCAAATTTTTACAATGAAGTGATTTAATTATATAATGAAATACATGTAAATCCATTCATCAAAAGTTTCGCGCCAAACAATTAACAGTTCCCCGTGACGTTATTGGTCCGAAGTGACTGGTCCATTTAAGACGAAATGATACTATATAGGAGATTGAGTTTGTTTACACTTGTGTGCCAGTACTCTGAAGTCAAGATGTTGAAGCACACTTATTTGCAGATTAGTGAAACTTATTAAATTACACCAGGATTAAAAATGTTTCTCGTGATATTGCTTTAATATTATGTATTGAAAAAACAATTGTTGACAATATTATTAAAAAATTAAAAAAAAAAAAAAAAAAAAAAAAAAAAAAAAAATACTTTGGCACACAAATCAGTACCTGAAAGACCCAGAAAAATAACTAAGTCAGTTGATAAAGTTATTAGAAGAAAGGCAGTTGTAATCCAAAGAAGTATGCTGCTACAATAACGCGTAATTTACTGGAGGAAAGCTTGGTTAATATTAGGCTTAATACTGTTTGGCGTAGATTAAAGCAAGTTGGACGTTTCAGATGCATCGGAGCAAAGAAACCGTTGATTAGCACAAAGAATAAGAAGGCAAGATTAGAATTTGCTAAAGTTCATGAATATGGAACAGTCGAAGATTGGAAAAAAGTGTTATTTTCCGATGAAACAAAGATTAATGTTTTTGAAAAGGACAGAAATAAATATGTTTGATGACCATACAATGTCAGGTATGATTCTAGATATCAAATGTTGACTGTAAAACATGGAGGGGGAAGCATCATGGCGGGGGGAGCTTTTTCGTGTAAAAGTGTTGGTCCTTTAATGATAATAGAAGACACTTTGGACAAGTTAAATGCAAAAACATCATATTCCCCGAGGATGGATTTTGCAACAAGATAATAATCCCAAACTTTGATCTGGACTGGTTCAAGACTTTTTAAAGACCAAAATTTAATATAATTGAAGGGGCAAGTCAATCTTCTGACATAAATCTCATTAAACATTTATGAGAAGAGTTAAAAGTAAAAGTAGGAGTTATTAATTCTTCAAATAAAAACGATTTATTGGAAAAAGTTAAAGACAAATCACAAAAAAATGACCAATACAAGAATTAAGACTTTAATAGAGTTGATGCTTCATCGATGTTCTGCTGTGATAGCTTCAAAGGGCATATAAACAAAGATATTAATATTATTTGACCTTCCGATACGTTAGAAATAATATTTTTTGCTATTTTGATAGTTTGTTTTGTTATAATTTAACATTTTTTTTTTTTTTTTTGTTAACAAAATCTGTAAGTCGTTTAGTTCGACATTATAATTGATTTACTCTATATAATAATACTACGATTTTTTAACTCTTTTTTCATACAACAATTATTAACGAAAAATGTTTGGCCCAAAACTTTTGCACGCAACTGTATATGCGAGTAAGACCACGAAGTAAGAAACTGAAATAAATAAATAAATAAACTTCAGATAAAAGTTTTTTTTTTTTTTTTTTTTTTTTTTTTTTTTAAGAAAATAGTACTGTCACGATTCAGTGAATAAAGGCTTAGTTTCAATTTCACTTTTGCTTATCGAGAAAAGACATTTTAATTATTTTCTTTTTTCTTAATCAATTCCTACAGATTATTTTTGCTTGTACACAAGAAATAATTCGCTGTTAAATATTCGGAAAAATCGAAGAGATTTCCAACAAAATGAAAAAGAAAAAACTTCTTCGGTTGAAACTGTAATTTTTTTTTTTTTTCTTTCACTCTGAAGGAAATAAAACTCTGTAATGGTTTTTACTAACCACATAAATTAAATGATATGCTTCGTCAGGCATATTTTCTTCCTAAAAAAGTTTCACATGCAAAAATGATCTTACAAATTAATTATTTTTAAAGTGATAAGCACGTCAAACGGTGGCTTTTATGGCAGTGATGATGATGATAGATTAAAATGTAGCAATTTCAGGGTTGTAGTTTAATTTCCATTTAACATTTTTTTTTTTTTTTTTTTTTTTTTTTTAATGGCATATTTTTTTTTTTTTTTTTTTTTTTTTATGTATGTAATAAAGATATAATGAGGCTTGAAAGCATAAATTTTTCGTGGTGAGTAATTTTGGCAATTTGAGGTTTTAAAAAATTAATCAGCGTGGAAATAAATACTGTTAGAGACATTTAGATTTTTTTTTTTTTTTTTTTTTTTTTAAAGTCAATAAATAAATAAATAAAAAAGGGGACTTTTCTTGCTATATATATATGGTGGCAAAAAAATAAATCTTTTATTTTCGTTTGAACTGTTATAGAGTTAGGATTACAGGTACAGAGAGTAATTAAAATTACGTAATTAAAATTACGATTTCAAAACACTGTAAATTTAAAACTACCCATCAGAGCAACCTAATGTTTTACCAGAGCAATCGTGAGGCAATGAAATTTTGTTTGGGGAAGGAAAAAAATAGTTCCAACATGTTCCTATAGAGGACGCTGTCAGGGTAACGTCAGGGGAAACGCGTAACATTGACTCATTAAACACATAAATGCTGTTAGCAACACAATGGAATAGCAGGAAACAATAGACTTCAAAGGTTTACTACAATTTTTTTAGCAAAAAGGCAAGGATACGTGTTTACAGCTGAAACAGTCATAGTGAAAAGAGAAAGAAGAGGAGCTTCATGAAACAAAAACTTTACAGATAATTAACGGCACATTTTGGAACTTTTTTTTTTTCCCCCTTTTGCCATACAAAATTTCATAGCCTCACGATTGCTCTGATGAAATATCAAATCACTCTGATGGGTAGTTTTAAAATTATAGCGTTTTGAAATCAGAACTTTAATTATAATCACCCTGTATAAATGAAATAAATGACCTGTCATGACTGTTGCTTAGGTCATACTTGAAGACAAAAATGACGAATCCAGCACCTTTGCGACCAAATTAGGTTTAGACAAGAAATTCCCAAAGGTCACCAGTATCTGGAAAACCTTATCTCAATTCTGAACAAAGTTAGTGTTTTCTAGAATGCCTTTATTTTGCATAGATATGTTAACAACACCATAAAAAGTTAAAAACCAACTTCCGAAAGATTTCAGTTTGTATTATAGACTTTCGAGAAGACTAGTTGTAAGTCGACAAACATGCGATAAGCTGTGCATCCCTGTATTTAAACGAGCGAAATTCTTGTTACACAGTGTGTATACCTGTTTTTATACTGTTAATACACACTACAGAATAGTGTATATACTGTTTCTTGAGTTTATTCTACATGTGGCTGTTTTACTAGATTATTTTATTTAAAGAATATTTTGAAAACAAACTCGTTGATTAGAACCTGTCTTCATATTTTGCTATGTATTTTTTCTATGCAAGAAAGTCGACATTTCTGTAATAAAAAAATACCATTTTTTTTAGCATAAAAGAGAAAATATCAGACAAATATTTCTAGCTACAGAAGATTACTAAATCCATTAAAGACTAGATGTTTAAAATATGATTTAAGTAAGTTTAAAAGAATACCTGCGCGACAATAAAAATTTGGGCATATGTGGTTTATAATTAGGGCACAAAAAACCATGAAACTTTACATTTAATCTTAACCTGATTAGACTTTTACGTATATCAACCACCAGATGGTGCTGATCCACAAACATTTCACAATTCGAAGGATATCTATATCTAGCAGCCATTAGATGTCTCGCCAAATTTAATGCATATACAAGTTGCTTGCTTTGAGAAATATGGATTTTTTTTTTTTCTTTTTACTTCCTCTTACCCATAAGGCAGAGAAAGTATTGTTTTTGGGTCAAATTTTCGAACGCGAGATTTTGTTATATTTACACGTTTTGAGGTCCCCTGAATACGAAAATCATGTTTTTAGCAAATGGTCTGTGTGTATGTCTGTGTGTGTGTGTCTGTCTGTCTGTTATCAGCATATCTCAAAAACAAATTATGGCAGAAAGTTCAAACTTGGTATTCTAAATGTGTATCATATAGGGATGCTACAGTAAGCTTTTCGTTAAGATCAAGCAAATGGTTCGTGTACAGGGACAATGAACAGAATTCTAATACATTACGTCTATGGGGGAAATTGCAGGTAAGTAGAGTTTAACGTCTATAGACTGCACTAAACCAAATGAAACGAACATATATTTTTTGTAATAGTGATAGTTAACTGGGAAAAAAATTATGTGTATGTAGCAGCCTCGCCTCCCCCCTGGGGGGAGTCCCCCCGCGAGGGGAGTAAATTTTCATGATGGGTATCATTCAAAAGAGCTTGCGAATACCTTTAAAACGAATGGTTGAACTATAAATCTGTGATAATTTAAAACAAAGTTATATATATATATATATTTTTTTTTTTTAACGAAAAAAAAACTTAGATTTTTTTTTTTTTTTTTTTTTTTTTTAATATTGTGAGTAAAATGGACTTTTTTTGGATATTTAGTGTTACACTACCTCTCTAATATGGAAATCGTCTGCATTATCATAAAAAATAATTTTTTTAAATAATAATTTTAATAAATTATTTTTTAAAAACAGAATTATTTTTTTAATAACCGAATTAAATTCTATATAAATGTAGGTGCATTAATGAAACGGGGGGTTGAGGGGGCTACCGCCCCCCTCACACAGAACCAATTATCGTATAAAACTGTTCTGAAGCCTAATTTGAATTGTTTAGCATAGGTTTACATGACAGTTCTCGTTATCTTACCTCTTAATCTGCAACCTGTATTTATAGTATGAAATTTCAGCGTAAGAGAAAGTCGTGTGAGTGACACACCAGATTATTTCTTTTACTTACACTGCGCCACAGTTAGCGTTGTCGTGAGTTATTTTTATGATTTGCGCGATTTCTATAATTCGTTTAAAACATGTAATTCTGTTAAATCAATATGTATAACTGATTCTTATATTAAACATTTGCTTTATCTTTGATTGAATTTTACACCAGAAAATACTGCTGTGGTTTAAGCGATTACTTTAGATTTTAAAAAGTAGGCAATATAAAGTAAACGACAAAATCAATTTTTCTTCTTTATTTTGAAATACTAAAAGCAATAAGCATGTCTATATATTTATAGCAATGCTATAAATATATAGACATGCGTCCATCCTACAATTATTTGCAAGCTTTATTTTGCAAATCTTTTTGGGAACAAGCACCGTCTTTTTCTAGTACATATGTACTAGAGTACTTTCCATCTAGGCTATGGTTTTGAGTCTAAGTAATATCAGATATGATAAATTCGTTTTACATCGTTATAAGTAACTAGTCATGAAAACTTATATAGGTATTTGATATAAGAAATGAAAACATATTTAATATAAGAACTAAAGACTATCGGAAACAAAGGCAATATCCAAATAAATGTGTAACTGAAATAACAATGAGAAGGAGCAGAGGCCACCCCGGCTTAAGGTGAATGGAGCGGGTTTAACAAGTTTTACTGACGCCAAAACGTCTCTAAGACCATATAAATAAGGAAGGGGGGGGGGAGAAATTCGTTTTTTTTTTTTTTTTTTTTTTTTTTAGGTGAAAAAAAGTTACTTGTTGATATTTAAAATTCAGGTTTATTTCACATTTAAAATATTAATCACTCTGTACAGTAATACTCAATGATGACAAATTATAATCATAAAATACCACAAAGATATTTCAAATAAGTATAGGATCATCTGAAATCAAGAAGCATAAAAAGGTAAATATATATATATACACACAGGAAATGCAATTTTCTTTCTTTCTTTTTTGTTTTAGTACAGGAAGACTATTTCTTTAAATTTCCGATTTTCCGTTTTCGCCGATTTTTTGTTTCACCATAAATATGCCGGGATACCTGCCAAATATATTAAAATATTATGCCAAATCTGTAGAATCATTTACATTTTATAAATAAATATGATTATTAATAACATTATATTACAATATATTTTGCATTATATATTACATTATATAAATAAATATTTTCTTATCTCAAAAGAAATAAAATAAAATAAAATAACGTGCAAACATTCTTTTTAATAATTAAAATAAAATTGAGAAAATCGTGCTAAAGAAATAGAACAATATCAGAATAGAGCCCCTTGTCAAAATTAAAAATTTTCAAACTCATCACCAAAATGACAATAAATAAATAAATAAAAACTATTGGTAAAATTCTGTCTGTGACAGAATTTTATTTAGTACGTCAAGATTACTTATATTTGTATTTTATGACCCTTTAAAAAAAAAAAAAAAAAAAAAAATGAAAACACTAGTCTAAATTAATCAGAAAAAATTTAGCCGAGACCCGTTGGCTCTGTGGTCAGAATACACAACTACGAAACTGAAGGTTGTACGTTCGATCCTCATTGATGAGAAGTGAAATATATATATAAAGTCTTTACTGATTTCACAAAATATTTTAAGATCGAATAAGAAATTAAATGGTAAAATTGAATATTGGCAGGCATTTTCGAAGAGGAACACTATAAATTGGCAACGACACAAAATTCCAGATTGAAAGAAATAGTCCTGTCGTACTAATAAATAAAATGAAATAAATAAAATATAAAAACTGCCAAGGGGAACCCCTTGGCAGTTTTTCGTATGCTAAAGCTATAACAAAGTAACTTTAAGAAATGAATATAGTAACCCATGCTAGGGAATGAAATTTAGTTACTGCATGTCTTTACATGAAATAAGAAAATAAGTCCTCTCGTACTAAATTAAATTCTGTTTACAAAAAACGTAAGCAGGTTTTTACTTTTTTTTTTTTTTTTTTTTTATATAGTTTCAGCAATTCACCAACCACCCAAGCCAAACAACGCAACCCATCCTCCGTAAACATATATTATATATATATACACACAGAGAGAGATAATAGAAAAAAAAAAGGAAAAATGATAAAGGAAAAAAAATACATAAAAAAATAGATTAAGATATTAAATTACACTGAAAGATAAAAAATAAAATAAAATGTTTACAGATTAAAACTTTCTGACCTAGTCAGAAAATGAGGTTGATTTTTCTGAGGTTGATTTTAAATAAAAGCTGTTTTAAAAGATGATAGTGAATCAAGATGATTAATAATCTTTGTTCAGACATTAATACAGAATATGTATATACAGAATACCAAGCAAATCGATTCATAAATGCGTATGAGATTAGAGTTTGAGATATTCAAGTGGCTAGCATTTTGGAAAATGATAGCGAAAGGAGTTGATCATTAAACTTGGTGGACACCTTGATATAGACTACGTATGTACCAAGTATCCAGAAATCTATCCATAAATATATTTATTATAGGAGAGTGAAATCTTTATGTAGTCTCCATTTTAAAACAAAATAGCGATCAAGTTAGCACACAAACTCACTCAAGACATTTCTAAGATAAATCAACTATCCGATTTTGCTTAGAATTGATTCGATATTACTGTGATTATCATATTGGATTTCGCATATTTAAATTTTCTTATTAATTTTTCATGTACAATATTCTTCTATTTTTATACTAATGATTATGCATTTATATATATAATTATGCTTGCTCAGACGTATGAAATTTATTTTTTAAAACATTCATAATATTTTCAATACAAAAATAAAGTCCAACTTTTCACGAATGAGATAATTTTAATGATTTTAATGTTAATTTTATATGATTAATTTTAATGAAATATAAGAAAAGTTTTACTAATAAAAATTTTAAATCATTTACTTTTATCTTCACGAAAAATCTCCATAAGATGCAGTGCTAAATATTTTTAATGAGAATTTTAAATGAATTTCAAAAAGAAGGAAAAATTATTAATTATCCGTATTTAATGAAGGCTTATATTTTACATAAATTTAAATTTTATTTAAGATTAATGTTCTTATATTAATGTTCTTAATAAATCTTATTTTTGATAAAATTTTTAAATTTACGTTAAATATCTCATTAAATTGTGTTCAAAAGTCTCCTTTAAAATCCTCATTAAAATATTTAAATTTTTGCAAATGATATTTTCAATGAAGATTAAAAAAGAGCTATTCCAAACAACGACAGGGATTGCTGTTTATTTTTAAGATTTTTCTGATTATTATTACATGGCAGTTCAATAATTTCAATCTACTGTGCATGTATCTTAACAAGCAATAATATTCAGGAAGTCATAATGCATAAATTGATATGCGGTATGGTCGTTTTACCGTAAATAAAACTGTTTTTAAAATTTTACTGTTTTGAAATTAAGCTAATTCGTTCCCTAAACCCGGAACTGGCAACCAACAAAATGTGTTTGAAAATTAAATTATTTAGATTCATTTACGAAAAAATATGTCTATTTTACCATATTTTTATTAACTTCGATTCTTGTTTGTTCCTGTGTCCAGTACAAATCTTGCAATCGATTAAGTAACTTCCCGACTAGCTAGACATTTGAAACATTCAGAATAGCTCAGCACACGATGACAATGGATTATTTTTTTTAAATACTTTTAGCTAACTGTTTCGGGTTCCTGCTGCCTTCGGCACGCTTATACGATTCAACAGAAAATTTATTCAACTATCTTCCCGACTAACTAGACATTTGAAACTTTTAGAATAGCTCAAAACACGATAATAATGCATTTTTTAAATACTTTCAGCCAATTGTTTCGGGTCCCCGCTGCCTTCGGTTGCGGTTATATGATTCAACAATCATATAACATCCCGACTAGTTAGACATTTAGACATTTGAAACTTTTATAATAAATAAGAACACGATGACAATACATTTTTAAAATACTTTTAGCCAATTATTTCGGGTCCCTGCTGCCTTCGGTAGCATTTATATGATTCAACAATCATAACTTCCCGACTAACTAGACATTTGAAACTTTCAGAATAGCTCAGAACACGGTAACAATGCATTTTTTTTCAAAAATTTTAGCCAATTATTTCGCGTCCCCGCTGCCTTCGGTAGCGTTTGTTTGATTCAACAGAAAATTTAAAAACATGGTATATAAAAAGTTCTTTTCATCTTGTAATTTTATGAATTCAAATGTTTGCATTTTTTATTAACATTGAGATTTTCACAAGCAGATGTATTCAAATTTTAGAAGCTTAAAAATCAATATTCAAATGAAAGAAAGTAAACTAAAATAATGAATGACAATGTTATACTATTTTTTTCTATTTATCACACACGAAAAGATGATTATTCTTAACAGGATTTTCAATAAATACAAAAAGAAAAAAGATTTGATGTTTGCATTGATTATACAAACGCTTTCCAACTGTAATTACCCGTTATATCGTTTAACCTTCATAGTATCCTTTTTTTACACCTTTATGACAACAACTTAAAATATACTTTGTTTTTATTTTGAGAAGAAATAATTCAATAATTATTAATATATACAGGGTTTGCAAAGTTCCTAAAATTTTACACGTGTTTTTATTATGTTATCACCACTATTTAAAAATTAAATTTTTCTTGAAGGTTTTTAATGTTTTAATATTATTTAAGAAATGGATGTTTACAAATATTGGTTACAATATGCTAAAATGAGCGTAATATTTTAGGAGCACTGCGTGCCAGTTATATATCTTATTTTGAAGGAAAATCATGCAATAGATCACTTTTGTACATCACTGTATATTATATCACATATAAATAGCAAGGATACAAAAAACTATATATTTAATTGAAGAAGGATTCTCTTAAAAATTTCTTTACAACTTTATTTCTAAAAAGAAAGGTCAGAAAGATTGCTTTTTTGATATCCTGTTTATCCTTTAAAATTG
This sequence comes from Salticus scenicus, assembly GCA_963930645.1. Taxonomy (NCBI): domain Eukaryota; kingdom Metazoa; phylum Arthropoda; class Arachnida; order Araneae; family Salticidae; genus Salticus; species Salticus scenicus. The sequence continues at coordinate 57,167,009 of OZ005654.1, read as the reverse complement.
TATACGCACCAGCATACTGTATACAAAAATATCCTTAATCGTTTTGGTTTTACCAATTTCCATTTTTATGCTCGTTTTTTCAAATTACAATATAATAATTTAATTTTTCCGGAGAGGGAAAAAAAGATTTTTCTAGAAACAATTTGTTGAAATTCCGAACAAGTTCAAGTTGTTCTAATCCGAAGAATTTGAAAACCATGGGTATAAGTCAGTTTACTTGCATCTTAAAATACAGGTATAATTTCATAAAACAATGTACATTTGGTACTGCAGGGATGAGAATTTTACCCAAACCTCATGCCACTATTTATGAAACAAGATTTTCTTTTTAAACCAACGATTTTTATAGGTAGAGAAATATTTTTCAAAAATAGTGGTATGATTCTGCACCAAATTCCCATCCCTGGTACTGTGAAAAAATAAATTCTAATGAAGCTAATTTATAATTCATATATTATACTTTTACGTTGCTTCATTATAAATGATGTAAAAAAATCCATTATGTTTTAAAGCTTCGACAAATGTTTATAATTTCACTTGTACAATAGTAAATACACTATAACTTATGAGTGTGAATATTTGAGTGAGCTAAATAGAGAAACAGTTTGAATATACATCGATTATTTAATTGAAGCTTGTATAAAATTGAAGAATATTCTTACATTGATATTCATTATTGCAATATGAAAGAGCTTCGTAATACTTTATTATGCCATGTTATCCGACATAGTTATTAATATTACTCTCAAATATATTTCTGGGGAACGGTAATATTTGAAATATTTTGCATTAACAATTTATTGCATCTTATGTATTTTAGTATAGCTTCTGTAGGTTTGTACACGTTTATATTGATTGAATTTATAAAACTATTCGAGGTTCACTTGAGTATAAAAAGAGACTAACTTTCATTTCCTTAAGAAAAGAGAAATAAAAATTGCAGGATTTTTATTAAATAAATTATAATTCAGGCATTAAAAGCATTGCGTGTACTATTATTTATCTATTTAGAAAATTCTGTATTTGTAAGGTTTATAAGGTGTGTATATATATATATATATATATATATATATATATATACACACACACGCACACACCTCGTTAACGTGAATCTCAAGGGGAATAAAAAATGTGTTCATGGTATCAATAGTTCATGCTGTCAGTATCTCAGAAACTGATCTTCATGCTGATGGGGATTGTGGAAGCAGTTCATGTTAAAAGTAATTCACGTTAAGCACGTTCATGTTAACGAGGTTCGACAGTGTATATATAATGTGTGTGTGTGTAATCTCAAAATAATTTGAAAATAATTACAAGATAAAAAGTTTTTTTTTATATACCATGTTTTTAAATTTTCTGTTCAATCATATAAACGCTACCGAAGGCAGCGGGAACCCGGAGCAATTGGATAAATTTTTAAAAAAATTCATTGCTCTTGTGTTTTGAGCTATTATAAAAGTTTCAAATGTCTAGCTAGTCGGGAAGTTAGTGAAAAATCGATTGTAAGCTTTGTACTGGTAACGCTGCCGAAGGTAGCATGTACCCGAAACATTTGGTTAAAAATATTTTTAAAATGCATTTTCACCGTATTCTGAACTATTCTGAAAGTTTCAAATGTCTAGCTAGTCAGGAAGTTAGTTAAATAAATTTTCTGTTGAATCATATAAACGCTGCTGAAGGCAGTAGGGACCTGAAACAGTTGACTAAAAGTATTAAAAAAAAAATGTATTGTTACTGTATTCTGAGCTATCCTGAAAGTTTCAAATATCTAGCTATTCGAGAAGTTAGGGAAAAATCGATTGCAATCTTTGTACTGATAACGCTGCCGAAGGCAGCAGGAACCCGAAACATTTGGCTAAAGGTATTAAAAAAAATGCATTTTAACCGTATTCTGAACTATTCTGAAAGTTTCAAATGTCTAGCTAGTCGGGAAGTTTGTTAAATAAATTTTCGTTCGAATCATATAAACGCTGCCGAAGGCAGTAGGAACCTGAAACAGTTGACTAAAAGTATAAAAAAAAATGTATTGTCACTGTATTCTGAGCTGTCCTGAAAGTTTCAAATGTCCAGCTAGTCGAGAAGTTAGTGAAAAATCGATTACAAGCTTTGTACTGGTAACGCTGCCGAAGGCAGCAGGAACCCGGAGTAGTTTGTTAAAAATATTTAAAAAATGCATTTTCACCGTGTTCTGAACTATTCGGAAAGTTTCCAATGTCTAGCTAGTCAGGAAGTTAGTTAAATAAATTTTCTGTTGAATCATATAAACGCTGCCGAAGGCAGTGGGGACCTGAAACCGCTGACTAAAAGTATTTAAAAAAAGTATTGTCACTGTGTTTTGAGCTATCCTGAAAGTTTCAAATGTCTAGCTAGTCGGAAAGTTAGGAAAAAATCGATTGCAATCTTTGTACTGATAACGCTGCCGAAGGCAGCGGGAACCCGAAACAGTTGGCTAAAGGTATTAAAAATATGCATTTTAACCTTATTCTGAACTATTCTGAAAGTTTCAAATGTCTAGCTAGTCGGGAAGTTAGTTAAATAAACTTTCTGCCGAATCATATAAACGCTGCCGAAGGCAGCGGAACCTGAAGCAGTTGACTAAAATTATTAGAAAAATGTATTGTCACCGTGTTGTGAGTTGTCCTGAAAATTTCAAATATCTAGCTAGTCGGGAAGTTAGTTAAAAATCGATTGCAAGATTTGTCCCTGACAAACAAACACACAAGAATCGAAGTTAATAAAAACATGGTAAAAATATATATACTTTCGTGCGACAACATTTAAAATATATATATATTAGATAACAGAATGTTATAAGTAATTTAATAGAATTAATTTATTAAGACTGCCATAAGAGATATTTATTTTTAACACGCTTTTATTAGCTTCACCTGTATGTATGTATGTTTGTTTGTTTGTAACTTCTCTGGGAGCAAACAAAAAATTTATATTGTAAAAAAAATTCTTTTCCTACGTAAACGATGTGGCGTAGAGTTAAGGCGCCGCACTACGAACCGAAATGTCCAGCGTTCGACCCCCGTCAGGAGAGATTTTTTTAAAAATGGTTTTTGTTAATTCTAAGTTATTTTAATTAAAGATTTAAATGTATGTTAATTTTTCGGTGTGTCACTCACACGATTTTCTCTTACCCTGAATTTTAATACTAAGATAGATATTTTGTGCTTTTCAGTTCACATTTCTATAAAAGCGTGTTCTTTAATTTTTTAAAACTATAATATTATTTATTTACTAAAAAACTAAAAGAAAAAAGAAAAAAAAAATACGTTTGGCACTCGGGGACTGCCGCGGTAAAGCTATTGCATAGCATTTTTTATCAACTTATGCAATTATAATTATTTATTTTATTTTTTACCCTTCCGCTCCCTCCCCCCTTTCCCGCCCCTCCTAATAATTTTAAAAATTCAAAAATATCCGCAATCGATTTGTAGGTATCGAAAACCTCGATGTACCAAATTTGAATCATCTAACTCTATTTTTTTTTGCCCCTCTGTCCCCCCCTCCCCGACCCTTCTAATAACTTTACACTTTCAAAAATATCCCCATTCGATTTGCAGGCCTCTAAAACCTATCTGTACCAATTTTCAATGGCCTAACTGTATTTCTATTTGTTTTTGCCCATAGTCGCCCCTTACCGCCCCACCCCCTTACCGCCCCTCCTAATAATTTTACAAATTCGAAAATATCCGCAATCGATTTGTAAGTATCGAAAACCTCTATATACCAATTTTGAACGATCTAACTGTATTTTTATTTTTTTGCCCCACCTCTCCCCTCCCCCCTTATCGCCCCTCCTAATAACTTTACACTTTCGAAAATATCTCCATTCGACTTGCAGGCCTCTTAAACCTATCTGTGCCAATTTTGAACGGCCTAACTGTATTTCTATTTGTTTTTGCCCCATAGTTCCCCTTTACCGCCCCACCCCCTACCCGCCCCTCCTAATAATTTTACAAATTCAAAATCATCCGCAATCGATTTGTAAGTATCGAAAACCTCTATGTACCAATTTTGAACGATCTGACACTATTTTTATTTTTTTGCCCTCCCTCTCCTCTCCCCTCCCCCGTTCTTGCTCCTCCTAATAACTTTACACAATCGAAAATATCCCCATTCGACTTGCAGGCCTCTTAAACCTATATGTACCAATTTTGAACAGCCTAACTGTGTTTCTATTTGTTTTTGCACCATAGCCCCCCCCCCTTGCTGCCCCACCTGGGGACTGAATTTCCAAAATTCCAGAAATTGGTTTTTAGATAGTTGCATTAGCTATATTTTAAAGCAAAAATTTCACGTTTATCTATTTTTTTTGTTTGAGATATATAGGATTATGCGAAATCACGTTTTACGCATGTGAAATCAAGTTTTGCCCCCCTTGGGGACCGAATTTCAAGAATTCCAGAAACCGATTTTTAGACATTTCTATTAGCTATATTTTAAAGCAAAAATTTTACGGATATCTGTTTTTTTGTTTGAGAAATGAAGGATTTTGTGAAATTACGTTTTGAAGTGCCGAAGTCTGCCGAACTGTCTGTCTGCCGAACTGTGTTCGGTTTTTTTTCGTTACGGAATTTCTGGATTCGGTCGCCGCGCTCAAAGCCCGCGATAGAAGCTATGCAATAGCTTAAAAACTGCAGTTGAAAAAGGTCCAATAAATAAGTCTAATATAAATCGGGGTAATAACTTAATCAAGTAAAAGTATCAATATGATTAGGAATTTGAGAAATAATCATAAAATACTATATATATATATGAAAAAAGTGTTAAATCTTGAAGTGTTTAAGAAAAATTATAAAAAAAGGGGCGGTTGGATGGGCAGATGTTTTATTACGGATAATGGGTGGTGTTGTTTGGCTGGATGGTTGGGTAGGATCGTGAAAAAAAAAAAAAAAAAAAAAAAAAAAAAAAAAAAAAACAGTAGGCTTATTGCATTTACTTTATATTAATATACAATCTTTATTTTAACATTAAATTTTCAGTTCCTTCCTTGTTGAGTTGTCAGTTCTTAAAATTTTAATCATACTATTAAGCACATAGTAATCAATAATTTTCATTGTTGCTTCATTGCTTCTTTATTCTTTATTTGCTATGCAATTTTGCTTTTTTTAAAAAATCCATATGACTCCTATTCTGGTCGTGGCAGGCTGGGGAAGTGTTGCCGGCGTGAAACTAGTTTAACCCCAGAGACAAGTCACAAGTCTTGCCGCCTGCCTCCTTCCTTAAGTTTCTTAAATTATTTTTTCACAAGTTTCGTTTTAATTTAAATTTTTCTGTTAAGCTCTTGTTGAGTTAGTTTATTAATTCGTTTGTTTTGCAGGCTGTTAATTAATAAATTTGATTTCTTTAAATATGTGTATTTCATCCCCTAATACATTTTTTTCACCTTTCTGAGCTTCTCCAACATTTTTTTTTTCCCAGTCTTATTGATCTTTGTGGTTCCAGTGATCTTGAATTACGTTTTTTGGCTTTTACTACGCTTAATAAATCTTATATTTTATATATATATATATCTCATCATCTGTATCGGAATTATGAATATTTAGAATTAGAAAAAACAAGCGATTGAGCGGTTAGAAAGAAAAGTTTTTCGTTGTCTGCCCAAGATACTACACCCATCATTAAAATCAAACAAAATAAAATCTCGTTTGTATCCATTAATCTTTTTAAATTCATTATTCTCCAGAAAAGCACTGTTTTTATAGAGTAACAAGGTGTAACTTCAGTTTAACCCCACATCTGAATTTGGCGATTTTTCTTTGGCGCCGTTTTGAACGATAACAATGACGTACTGGACTGTTTGCGATATAATATGGCAGTCTATATGTTGTTTATTTTGGATTTATGTTTTATGATTGAGATTATGATTTTATCATTTATGATTTTTAGATTTATGATTTAGCCATAATCGCCAACTATCGTTGTGGGGTTATACTGAAGTTGTTCCAGTAACAAAACAACTTCAGTCCACATGAGAAGCGAGATATGGATATAGAAACCAATGGTGAAGTTAAAATTTGAAGCGACATACAAATTAAATAAATAAAACTGTGTATACACATATTAAATAAAAGCCAGTCCCTAAAAATGCATTGGGAGAAGAGCTCATTCATGACAGGGACTGTAAAAACTAAATTTTAAAACCGCAGCAACATAAAATGTAACGGGGAAGAAAAAGTTTAAATGAAACGGCAATAACATTAGATATAAAATCGATAAAAAAGATGCTGCTTTAAATGTCGGGTACATCCATCAAATTAAGTACTCATCTCTCATTTTGAAGTTCCTAGTCTGAAGTTCTAAAAAGCTAATAGTACTTATCAGATGAAGTTAATACCCTGCCTTTGTCACTACATCTTCAGTACCACTAAATTGAACCTCCCCTTCTTTTTTTCAAATAGCTCTTTGTTCCACTCTCCCTTTCACGCACACTTGGGCGCCAAGAAACCATAAAAATGAACTTTCGATAGACATTCCAGACACTTAAAAGGGGAAAAAAATTAAGTTTCTTGAAAAAAGAAAATGCATTAACATGATGGATAACATTGAGTGATGTAAAAGTAACAGTATTTAAAAAGAAAAAAAAATGTTTTTTTTTTTTTTTTTTTTTCCTTTGTTAAATACTTTATTTCAACGTTTAAAAATATTGCTGTAATTATACGAAAAAAATTATACAGAACTTATTTTTCGATAAAAATTTTAATACGTATAAATGTATAAAGATATAAATAATCAAAAAGTCCATAATATTATTTCAAAAGCTATAAAATACCTATTTAAAAAAAAAAAAAAAAAAAAAAAAAAAAAAACTTTTATTATTTAGTTTATTATTAATATTAGTTATTAAAAATTAAAAAGGAACAAAATTTATTAAAATGCATTTTAAAATAAATTTGAAATTTATGAGCATATTTTTAGATTTTTATATATCAAGAAATATAATTACATTTTTTATCAATATAATTTAGTTACTATATTTACATATTGATTCTTACTCTATTATAATTAGCTGGCTTTGCCCATTTCGATGACCACTATAAAATTTAAGTAAATCATTTTTAGAATAGAAGTCTCAATTTTTTTAATTCCTATTATTTACTAATAAGCTTTAAAAAAAAAAAAAAAAAAAAGAAAAAAAAAAAAAAAGAAATGTTGAACAGCTATCGTTTCCAACAAAGGAATAATTTTTTTTAAATAATTTACTTGTTAAACATAAACCTAGAATAACAACTTTCTTTAAAAAAAAAAAAAAAAAAAAAAAAAAAAAAAAAACATGCAAAAGTACTCTGATATTATAATTTGGAGTTGATTCCTTTGCCTCAATACTTATTCTATCGCTAATAAATAAAAGCCCCAAACCAATCATTATAAAACGTAGCAGTTTTCTCTATGTAAATGCTCGTTTTCACATGAAATGACTTCAAATAAATGACGCTATTTTTGAAAGACAATAGTACTTCATTTGGTAGATTTTCTGAAGGTGACGTCATTTTAACATGTTATAAAAAATATTTTAATTATATTAAGACACTACATCATTTTGTTGCACACACACACAGAGTAAAATGTTTAAATTGCTTGCATGAAATAATATATATTTGGAAATAATATAAATTGTATGCATGAAATAATATCATAATGGATATAATAAACCTTCGTGTTAACCTTAGTCTGATTGTTGAAATGATCAAAGCCCAAATTAGTTTTAATTTTACTCACTTCCTATAGCATAGTATTTCCTAAATCGTTATTGGCTAATCCTGCCAAATTTCTTCAATCTCATTGGCTGGTTAATCAATTATCGAGAATGTGATTCCCTGTTGCATTTAGGAGTACTAATCCTTCTTGTTACTTCGCACTTATTGACAACATGCTTAACGCTACCTAACATCAGTATACAAATTTTACCTTTAATTTTTAGTGCTTCTAACGGTGATGTCACTAATATTTTCTGTATTAACCACACCTCTCAAAAAATCAATGAATACTACTAAAATTTATTCATCAAATATGACAATGAACACGGTTATATGGATTATATATATTTTAATTTTATAGCTATCCATCACATATCTACAAACAGCATTGTCTGGCATGAATATTAAATTATCACTTAATTTATGTAATTTAGAGTAATAAGTTCAAAAAATAAACTCATTAATATATTAATCAAGTTTTTAAATTAAATTTAAAAAAAATAATTGATTATTTATAATCAAACATATCGTCAATGTTATATAATTATAGTAAGGCATTATTCTAACAGCAAAACCTTTCTAGAACCAAAATTGTCTTGCTCCTCAACAACAATTTCTTCGATATACCAATTTTTGCAAATTAATAGCATGATTGTATAATTTTTAAGAACATTAGAAACAAAATTAGTATAAATTATTCCTGTTATCTTTATATATTTATATGAAGTATTTTAACTTCATGACTATTTTATTTGCAAAATTCTTAATTTCTAGCATTTTTTTTTTTTTCCTTCTTTCAAAATTAAATATTACGAATATATATTTTTAAAAATAAGTTTCATTCGTTTTTACTGAATAGTGGTTTTAAAATAGTTATCAATTACTAAAAGAAGTGTAAAACTAACTGCTGGAGGAAACAGTGTAATTATCTCATTCCTATTTAATAATTATAGGCTTGTAATTTTGTTTATTTTCTCCTTTTCTGAACTTTCAAATCTTATTTTGTAGCACTACTTCTTAGATTGATATTTATTAACATTGATTTTTTAAAATATGGAAAAGAAAGAATAAATTTTTACGTGTAATTGTTGTTTGAATTATAATCAGTGAAATGCTTATTTATAATTTACTGATAACTTACTTAAAATTTCCAAAATTTAACAAATAAAAATTCCTAAAACTATTAAAACGTTTTTAATTGCAAGAATGGTTAAGCACAATTTATTATACTACAAACGTGTAACATTCATTATGATCCTTTTTTCCCCATGATATAAAGATTTTACAAAATTTATAAACAGTAAATAATAATAATAAAAACTGTATATTAATATATATATATATATATATATATATATATATATATATTATTTATATATTTATTTATTTATAGACAGATAGAAATTTTAAACATTCTCTCGGATAGTCTTTTTTCCCCCTCACGAGAACAGTGCTATTTAGTGCAACTGTAATATTAAATATAGAACCTAAGAAATTCCAGTTCATGAAATTTTAACATTATTCAATGAATTTTCTATCATTTAATGCACGATTTTTAAAATTATTTTTAAAGTAACTTTATTCATTTAGAATCATAAAATTCATATTAAACACAATCCAAAAATTGACACACTGGTCTTAATATTTTATTGCATTCTTTTAACTTCTTAATATATCTTGTATTTAAAAATTAATTGAATATATATATTTCTTATATAGTTTCTTGTTACAGCGGTGATCCTGGTTTAGTAGAGATATCTGAAAGGAAAGTTAAATTAGCAATATTTCAAGAAGTCTAATTGCTGTCATCAGGATGCTTTCATTGAATAAATTTTCAAAAAAAAAACAAGGATGAATAATTCCAACAGGTTGATACAGAGAGCTGTAAAACATTTAATAATGTTGCAAATAATTCCAGAGTACAACGTTGAGATAGTCGTGTAAGATGGGGGAGAGAGCGAAAGTAATTATGTCGTTACTATACTATGATCTGGAGCAATTATGAGATCCTTACACTAGAACAGGTCTGAGATGTTTGAAGAAAAAAGCCAAATTATACAGCCAAATACTTTCATTGTTTCTCGGATAAAATGATATAAATATTTTGATTTTGAAAGTTCGTTATTAAATGTTATAGCCAATTATTTCGCCAATAAAATAAACACTCAAATTAAAATCCGTTACATCTTACGATTGGACTATAATTGCAATTTAGAAACTAAATCATTTCTTAATGATTTAACTGACAGGGATTTCTAAATTTAGCTATAATGAAATAAACTTGTGCTGATGTAATATTTGATGCAGTGTTTTCCAAAAGAGTAATTTATTTAATAAATAATACTCTGAACTCTCAATTAGATGATTTGGATGTGTAATCACAAGTTATTTATTAACCAAAAAAATTTATATTGCATACGTTAATGATATTTATTATGCAAACCAAGAAATAAATATGACACTTAATTATTTGAGTTTAACGGAAAATAAATTGTTCTCTTTCAATCAGTAATTCTTATGATATTAAAAGAAAATTTGTATTATTCATTTAAATGAATTGAAAGAACTGATATTAATGAAAGTAAGCTTCTCAGATAATTTCGAATACATTAAGTAACATAATTGCAAATTAGATTTAAACTAAATTTATTTATATTTAATTAACTGATAATTTGATACTAAATATAGAATAAAATTAGATGTATTTGAATAACATGTGATTAACTTTCTCACAATATTTATATGTTTTTTATTTCTGTCTTTATATATATTTAAAAAAAAAAAAAAAAAAAAAAAGGAATAAAATTAAATAATTCTTAGGAAAAAAAAAAAGTGAAATAATAATGCATTTGAAAAATAATTCATTTATTTTATTGAGATTTATTCCTAAAGCAGCTATATGTATACATATATATTCTTTTATTCTTTTCCAAAAAAATAGATTTTTATATACTTATATTATTTCTTGTTGCAAAAAAAAAAAAAAAAAAAAAAAAAAAAATCTTAATCATTTCTTCCTTCAATTAAAGCGCATCTTTGAAGCGGCGAAAAGCGGAACAAAACCCATTTCTCTGTAAAGAAAACACTTTAATTAGTTAAGGAAATTAGAATATAAAAGGAATTTCCTTACTCTAATTACTTTTTTGGATAACTGGGGTTAGATGCCATTAAAGAAATTAAAAACTTCCTCCCCCCAAAAAACGTCTAAGGTAAAACTTTGTGATTAATTGAGTTTGAAAATTCCAAAGTTTTGAGACAAATTTTATTTCCCTTGAATATAGGGATGTTGGAACTTTTTTAAAAAAATGTAAAGTTTTTTGAAATGAATAATCTAGCTAAGCTGGTTTTATAGCCTCGAGGCGAAGGATTTAAAAATTTAAGAGAACAGCTATAGCAGGTCGAGGATATAATACGAGTAGAGAAAGCGGGGTAATAAAATATCCACCTTTTCCCGAAGCAAGAGAAAATTTCATCTTTCATATGACTTGGAGATTGCATAAAAATAAATTAGTTTATTGTATTCTTCAAAGAAATCCGATGAAAAATTTGGATATTAACGGTTTCCATTTCCGAATGGTTAACACTTCGGCCTCCAAATCCAAGGACACTGGGATCAAATCCCCGGTCAGGCATTTATTTTTACAGTTATTCGCATCCCGTTTTAAACAGTAGGTCATGGTCTAATTAACTCTCGTGTGAAAAGTGTCCTCATAATGCTAAGTCAAACCAAATCATTTCTTAAGGTGTAACACTGCTTCAAAGTTTAAGAAAAATTATTCTCTCTAAACGATGGGTTAGACGTTAAGAATAGAGACATTTTTAATAACAATAAATTCACATTAATTGCTTCCGGGAGTTACATTAATTAGATATTTATTTTAATAAATTACTCAAAAAAAAAAAAAAAAAAAAATACATCAAAAAATTATTATTATTATTTGCTAATAATGACTACATGGGTTATTTTAAATTATAGATATGTGATAATTTTTTTTATTTATTTATAATTTTTATATATTTATGTTATATTTAAGTCATAGTATCATATACTATATATTAATAAATAAAAGAATTTTTTTAATTATCTCTAATTTATCATCATTACTATTATTTTATTGCAAGCACGTTAAATAGCTTTAGTCGAATTATGTGAATATTTCAAGCAATTCAGTTTAATAAATATTGTGGAGAAAAATATATAGATACTGTTTAAGAAGGAAAAAAAAAAAACTTACTTCAAGAAATTTTAATACAAATTTTCGAATATGAAAATCAGAAAATAGTTGATAACTATGGTTTTTCTTTTTTAGAATTTGCAGAAAACTAACATTCCCCTCCCCATCACTAAATACGTCTTGGAATATAAAGTATTCTGATTTAAACCCTTGCTGTTTAAACTTTTATAACTTTTGTTAGATATAAATCTTTCTCAGAAATTTCAACTTGGATAATAATATAAAACAGTTTTTAACCCTTTCTTCCCAATTTTTTCCCTTCATAAAACAATAAATCTTATATTTAGTCAAATTTATTCCAAAGGTAATATATATATATATATATATATATATATATATATTTAAATAGGAGTAATAGCAGAATACGAATTAATACAGCTAACAAAGCAACTGAGAGGTGTTTATGTTTAATATAACCACTGATGCCATTAAAAATCATAACTTTTCAATAAATAAAAATATCAAAATTTTAGAAGAAATAAAACATTGTAATTAATTAAAATGCAAATAATAAACATTAAAAAATAAAATAAAAACTATTTCAAACTATTATATTATTAGGGGGACCGGAAAATAATGTCGTTTTGAATTAAAATACTGACATTGGAAATTTATCCTGGATAAAATTTAAGATATTCTTAGGTAACTCATAAAATGGTTATTTGTAAAGTACCATGTAAACACTGTCAAACAAAAATTTCCGGTTTCATTTTATTAATTCAAAACGACATTATTTCCGGTCCCCCTAATACTTAACCCTTTATATCCTAAATTACCTTATTTTTTGGAAAAATAGTTTGAAACGTTTTTTATTATATTTCTTTGCTTCATGAAAAACATCTCATATTAAATTTAACTTAAACTATAGCTTAACTATAGGGAAAGCTTAAATTATAGGGACTTTGAAGTTCCAATGAAATCCTGTAGTAAATTTAGGCTATACTGAGGAATTTTTTTGATGGGACTTTAAAGTCCCGATGGGATACAAAGGGTTAAACTAGTACGTTGTGATCATCACAAAACTTTTTTTTATATGCTTTTACAGATCTCTCATCTCAGTTTAACATGCAAAAAAGTTTAATATAGCTTCTCAGAGTAAAGATTTTGAATATGGAATTTGGTGTAATTTTTATAAAAATATGTTGAGATGTAGCCATGTGGAAAATCACAGGTGGTGACTACCAGCGTCGTTTGCCGTTCAATATGCATCGAAGTAAAACGGCAATCGTTTTCATTCGTTCGATTACACCACATAACAAGTTTGGAGTAATAATATGCCACAGAAGTCGAGATTAGTCTTCCTTTTCACGGGGTAATTTGCAACATAGCAGTGCCACCTAATCAGTACCTAAATCGGCAGTAGTAGTACAGTAAATCGGCCAATCAGTACCCAGATTGAATCAGCACAGTGTTTCATAATTGTTCTTTCACGCAAAAAGTTTTGTGCACTTATATACAATAGAATCCGAGGTACAATTTTCCCGTTCACGAGGAAAATTATAGCCTAACAGCACCCTTATCGGTCGATATGCACCTAAATTGAATTAGCATAAATGGCCTTCTCACATATCGGGTTTTGTTTGATTATACATAATAGAAACTGAGATATACATTTAATTTAAAGGGATGAAATCTCAGTATAGCAACCCACCTGTTGAGCGATTTCGATTTGCACCAAAAATTAATAAAAACTAATTTATATTCAAATGCAAATACATATATGCAGTTATTTGCAATAGTTTCTGAGGTAGAATTGGAACAAAATTTAGTCAAACATACAGACAAATTGACAGACAAACAATTTCCGAAAATTATTAAATCGTGTTCTGGATCTCTCAGAACATGTAAATTCATCGAAAATTTTAAACTGAAAATTTTTTCGAATCTAATACATTCTTCTATTGGATATAGAAAAAAGTAAAAAAGTATGTTAAATTCTAATTCTTTGTTTATTAATATAATTTATGATATTTCTGTAGTTATTTTTTTTTCTAAATTGAAACTGGTTTCACCATTTTCTCCTTTAAAAATACTGTTACTGTATTATAATTACAATATTCTCCCACAATTATACAGTGTGTTGTGTAATTGTCACTAAGATTCAGCATTAATCATAATTAATGATATCATGCGATATTAATGACTTGTAATATTGTCTTGAAGCGGTTATTATGAATTCTTTAAAGTTAAAAATATTGCTTCATGTTAGAAAATGGCAATGATCCAATTTCCATGTATGCCAGATAATGCGACAATTTTAACAATAAATGACTATTATATAATATTAGACTTGTCTAAAATATCTATTCGAATTTCTGATTAATATAAATAGAATGGAATTTCGGAGAATATTTTTTATCAAAAATATATATTTATAAAAGATTAAAGAGAACATTTAAAGAGGTTCTAGAGATTTTATAATTGTTAGATATATTCAAATGCAAAGGGTTTCAAAGGCTAAATAAACATATTTTCTCTAACTTTTATTATTATTTATTTTATTTATTTATCTTTTATTTATTTTTTAAAACGTAATATATATATATATATATATATATATATATATATATATATATATATTTACATAGATTTTTTAGAATATAATAGAGCAACAATTTAAACAATTTTTTAAATAAAATTTTCATTAAAAAATTGGAAAAATTCCGCCATTCGATCTTAGTTTCCGGAAATCCTTCAGAAAAGCCATGGATATGATTTCTGAAAAACTAATTTGATTTGTTTAGATTTCTAAAAAACTAATACACTCATCTTATTGACATTTTGTTCACTTCAAAATAAAATCATCTTGTGCTTGAACATATATATATATATATATATATATATATTTCTGATTACAACTTATTTTACAATTTACAAGGTTATACGTGGAGTAAAATGTACCAAAAGTTACTGTTTACAATTCTGCCAAAAATTCAATAATAATAAAAAAGTAAAATAAAATAATTCTCCGTTGAAATACAAGTCGATTCTATTTTGAAGAATTGGGAAAATTTTAACAACTTCGATGCATTAGTTTTTGGAGAAATCGTGTCCACTACTTTTATGAATGATCAGAACCTATTTATAAAATATTGTTTAAATGTAGCTCTTTTCATATTTTCAATAAATAACAAACACAACTATGCACCTGAACATAAATTTTGGGACAATTATTTAGTTTCTTCGTACTACAAAAACAAACAAAAAATAAATCTATAAATATTTATTATTAGCGTATTGTGGGGCAAAAAAAAAAAAAAAGCTCAGTAAGCGAATACATTAGTCAGCGGTGGTCAGTCCCATCTGAAAGAAAAATTTAAGAAATGCAGTAATGGAAAAAAAAAAAAAAAATAGTCAGCATACGTGGACTGTGTTCAGCTTTCCATCATATATTTGTTCTCATAAATTTTTACTATAAAACATACTATATTCATGTTAAGAGAAATAAATTTGACCGATCACTTGACAATATGAAGACTGAAATGCCCCGCTTAATAGGATACCCATCGTTTAGTTCGATACATTTAAGTTTTTCTATACATATATATATATTTTTAAGTAATCTCATTGGGTTTAATTCCATATTTTAGCCTTGATACAACTTCATACAATTTCGAATACAATGATTTCATAGTGCAAGTTTATATGCTGTATTCTGCTATGTTAAAAAAACTTAAATTTTTAATAACTTACAAAATTTTCAAATTCGAATACTCGTAGTCAAATACATTTAAGATAGTGTCATAAGTAATATTTTAAAAGTGGTCTGAAATCTTTTTTTATTTAAAATTATTATTACTCAAATTGGAGCTTTCTGCGAAATTTTGCCTTATTCTGCCAAGCGTAAATAATGAATAATTTACGATTTTTTAAATTATAAAATTCATAGCCATCATATCATCATTCATATCATTATTCAATATAATTTTTTAACAGTCGCCTGACTTTTTACGATGAAAATATCTCTCAAAAGGGACGTTTCTGCGAAATTTTGCCTTATTCTGCCAAGCGTAAATTGCGAATAACTTACGATTTTTTAAAATTAGAACCATAGCCAATTATGTTCATGCTATTATCCAATTTAATTTTTTAACAGTGGCCTGACTCTTTTTACGATGAAAATGTCTCAAAATGGATGTTTATGCGAAATTTTCCCTATTCTGTTGTATTAAGAAATTCGCAAATTTTAAGTAACTTACGAATTTTTCAAAGTAGAAATTTCATAGTAAATGATGTTCATGTCAATATCATAACTGATATTTTACAGATGGTCTTACATCTTTTCATTAAAAATATTCCTGTTAATGCCCGTTTAAGCAAAATTTTGCCCTTTCTACCATGAAAATCAATATTAATGACAAATGTCATAAATAATATTTTAAAATTGGTCCGACCTCCTTCCGTTCATTTATTCTTGAGATATCGCACTGTAAAAATTAGTTTCTTAAAAATGAGCTAAATTATTTCAAAATAGCTCCGAAACAATATATATTTAAATTTGAAAACCCGTGTACTTATTTTTGAGTATACTGACATGCTCAAAAATGGGGTTGACCAAAAAGAATCCCAATATCCCCATATTTGACGTGTCAATATACTCAAAAATGAGTACATGGGTTTTCAAATTTAAGTATATATTGTTTCGGATCTATTTTGAGACTATTTAGCTCATTTTTAAGAAACCATTTTTAACAGTGAGTGTACAAATTAACACACTGACACCCTATAGACGGACACCATAGCGATTTTCGGATTCAACACACCTCAAAATATCTAAAATCGTTATATTATCAATACAATAGTTTATTTATATTTTAGTTAATGAAACAAAATGTCCCAGAGTAAGAAAGAAAAAAAAAAAAAAAAAAAAAAAAAAAAAAAAAAAAAAAAACTTTTTTTTTTTTTTTTCACAACCCGATATCACTAGTTTATTTTGCATAACAATATGTAGCAAACGCGACTTCAAACATTACTGTCGAAAATTAGCACGAGAAGTATGTACATGATTAAAAAAAAAAAATCAATACAACATATATATATTTAATTCTTTCGTATGAAGTGTTCCATTCTCTCATTTAACTATTAGAAAATCCAAAACGCACGCAAAACGCAGCGTAAAATCGGTAGAATATCTCATCAACCGATCGAAATATTGGATTTCAAGGGGAATTGATGGCGTGTTCAGCGGAAATTCCAATCGATTCTAGAATTAATTCCAGGTAATAAGCTGGTAAACACGTTTTGCATGAAATACGTTCCCTCTAGAAAATGCACGAAGCGTTTCAATGGCATATAAATGGATAGCCTATAAAGCAAATTTCTAAGTGTTACTATTCACAATTTTTAATACAAAATTTCGAATGATTGTTTTAGACGTATGCCATTCATAAAAACTCAAGGCGAAATTGTAAATATTACTAGTATGTTGTATCCATCACAATTCATTTTTTCAATATATATATATATATATATATACACACACACACACACACACACACACAGGGCGATTATAATCAAACTTCCCTTATAAACATCATCCTACAGCGCAAACGGGTAAAAGAAATAACGAAATTTGGTGTATAGACTATACACGAGATGCGCTCACGGAATTTCGAAAATAAAAAAAATAGTTCCAAAATGTCCACCAGAGGGTGCCTTTCCGAGGAAAACATTAAATTTAACACAATAAACGACCAAAACAGATGACAAGGTGATCAGAAACGAGTCAATAAATGTTAATATTGTTTTTGCATTCCGTTTTGGTCGTTTATTGTGTTAAATGTAATGTTTTTCCTGAAAAAGCGCCCTCTGGTGGACATTTTTGTAACTTTTTTTTTTCGAAATTCCGTGAGCGCGTCTCGTGTATAGTTTACTGTATATCGTTGCATTCCGTTCACCCGTTTGCGCTATAAGATGGTGTTTATAGGGGAAGTTTAATTATAACCGCTCTGTATATATATATTTTTTATATATACAAGTTCACGCAGTACAAACATTTTAATAAAATTATTATTTATCAAAATTATTTTCTCATGATGAATGCAGACGATTATCATCTCGGAGAAGTGTAAAGCGAAATGTTATAAGAAAACTATATTTGTGTCTTACAGATGACATCTGAGAAAATGATTTCATCTGGAAACTAGTATGTTGTGGCCACCACGAGACTTTCTTCTATATTTTCCTATACAAATTCACTCAGTAACAATAATAATAAAAAAAAAAAAAATGTGAAAATGTGAAAATTTGTTAAAGTTTGTCAAGACACGGAAACCGTAGGACTTTGACAAAAATAGGGGAAAAAAGCAAAAATTAGTTTAAGTTTGTCAGAATACGGAAACCGCGGGAGTTTGATAAAATTAAGGGGAGAGGGAAAAAAAAAAAAAAAAAAAAAAAAAAAAAAAAAAGATTTTTTTTCTAAGTTTTTTTCCTAAAAAGTAAAAAAAAAAATCGATAACTTTGTTTTAAATTATCACAGATTTATAGTTTAACCATTCGTTTTAAAGGTACTGACGAGACCTTTCGAAAGATACCCATCTTGAAAATTTTTGCCCTATATCACCCTGTTAAAAATTTGGAAAAAGCGGGATGGCAACGCAACCTGTAAGACGATTTTTACCAAAAGTTGATAGGCACTAATGTATGTCAAGGTGCAACTACATACCAATTTGTATGAAATTCTGTGCAGTAGTTCCAGAGATACAGTTGCCACAAAATTTTGTCTCACACACACACACAGACAGACATTTTCTAAAAATGGTAAAATCGTGTTCTACAGCTCTCAAAACGTGTAAATCCATCAAAAACCCGAAATCGAAAATTTTTACGAATCCAATACTTTCTTCTATTGAAGATAGAAGAAAGTAAAAATAGATAATTTTGTTTCAGATTATCACATATCTATGGTTGGACCACTTGTTTTAAAGGTATTGCCGAGTTCTTTTGAAAACTATTAATAATTGAGAGTTTACACCCCTTGATGCAGGGAAGCTCTGTTCTAATATATAAAAAATTATATATATATTTTTAGTTATCTATTAATAATAAATAATATATACATATAATATATATATATATATTCCGCATTGATAAGTTGGAAATAATTCTCATTGTACACACTTATACGAAATTTTGTTCTATTTTGCCATACTAAAATATATGAAAAACAGGATAACGCAACTTGTAGAGAGATTTTCATGAAAAGTTGATACACAATAATTTAAGATGCATCTACAGATAAATACATACTTGCCAACATCCTAATTAATATTCCGTAGTGTTGTTATTACATAGTTGTTGTTCCGTAGTGTGTCCGTAGTGTCCCGTCCTTTTTTACACACCAATAAATTTTTAGAGTAATATTCTCCAAATTCAGTTACGATTAAATAAGAAGAAAAATACTCTAAAAAGATACTGGTGTGAAAAAGAAGGAGGGGCTAACAATACTACGGAATGTTATTTAGTATGTTGGCAAGTATGTAAATATATATGAAAATATGCACATTTGTTCTTGAGCTAGAACTGTCACTTTTTTTTTTTAAGCCACGAAGCACGCATCTTTAATATTATATATATATATATACATATATATATATATATATATATACATCCGTGTTCTGGACCCTTCCATCTATGTAAATACATCGAAAATCGAAACCAATGCTTTCTTTTATTATGTAAAGAAGAAAATAAAAATGACAAATTAAGTAAAATAATGCATTTTGGTATTGAAAAAAATTTATTCACGAAATATATTTTAGATAAGTAATTGATTTGACAGAAAAATATTCCTCTTTTATACAGAAGTTCATTAACTCCAAAAAGCATTAAATAATTATATATATATAAAAAAAAAGTCGAATTGTGATTTGCATGTAATAAATCACTCCTTTAAATAACGTGGAAACGCGAAAAAAATTAAAAATTATTAAGGTATTACAATTATCTGATTGGTGTTAATTTTCCCCTCACATTTTGTTAATATATATATATATATATATATACACACACAATTTGTATACCTATTTGTATGCAATATTCTTTGGAGTCTGTGATTGAAATACAATATATAGTCCTTATAAGTGTAAATTATTAAACTCAGTATTTTAATAATACTTACGCTAGGTGCTCCAGTGATTCACATGCTCCAGTAATTGACAATTTCCCCGAAATAATTAATAAATAGGTAAAAAAGTAAAAGCAAATGTTTTACATATAAGAATTTTAGCATTGTATGTCAAACACTGGAGCATAGGGTGCCTATTTATGGTAAAATGAAAAATCAGCAGTGTCAAACACTGGAACATAGGGCCAATTACTGGTAAAGTGAAAAACTGGCAGTGTCAATTACTGAAACATTGAGCGGGTGTAAAAAAAAAAAAAAAAAAAAAAAAAACATAATTATCAAATGTATATATTTCTACATATATGTGGTTCTGAAAGTCTTTCATACTATATATATTAATTTATGATTTCCAAAAATAGTTTCTGATGACTAAGACATTAAAAACGTCAGAAATTGCTCTAAAAGTGTCAATCACTAAAGGACTTACCCTACCTCTTTTTTTTTTAACAATAAACCTGATCTTTCCATTCTCTATGATGTTCTGTAAATAGTTTATTTTATTTATTTATTTATTTAGTTTATTTATTTTTTGATAATCGTAAATGAAATTCTACATAAATTTCTTTTCGTTATTGCAAATATTTGCTCATTTTGGAGCATTTGAAATGTGATATAGGTTAATTTTACATATTTCGTAATTTATTTTTCTGAATTCAAACTACTACTCATCTCTTAAATATGTCTAAATTAGTAGCTAGTTGTCTCTCAAAAACTGCAAATTAATCACAAGATATTCTTCTGCTAAGTCAAGAAAACCTTATTTTTCCAGTGTCGTTTTTTATAGGGTTGATCCACTTTAATGCAGAATATCCATTACAATTTATAGAGGGTTTTTTATTTTATTTATTTATTTTTTAACAAGCAACATGCTTGTAAATACTTGGACTTTCAATTATAACTGGGAAAAATTTAATATTTTATGTTACTTATATGGAAATAATTTACTGACAGTCCTTAAAACTTTGTCCCGTAATGATTGACACATACCAATATATATTTCAAAATAAAATAATCTCTAAATACAATCTGCACATTTACGTATAACAATGATAAATTATTTCATACATACGAGACAAATGTGTAAAAATAAATAAATTAATGCAGGTTTTCGCAAATGTATATCATCATAAGCTTTCTGTCACGAATTCAACCATTCAGATAACATCAGTAGATTTCGACTGACAATAACGACATAAAAGATAATATATAGAACCTTTCATATATGGCTAAATAACAATGCATTGTGCATTGGTGGTTGTATAGCATATAAAAAAAAAAAAAAAAGAAAAAGAAAAAAATCTTGAAGAGAAAAAAAATATACAGTAAAATATAATCTAAATCATTAATAAAATGAATTGTTATAATAAGATATGTTTAGTTAAGAGGAAATAAATATACTTTTACAAATAATAGGTATAATAAATGTTACTACATTTATAACCGATATTATATATATATATATATATAAAGCAGAAGGGAATAAGATAACTGTTATACAGTAAAATTATCGATTATCCGCAGGCGCAGGAAATGGATTAGATTAGGAAAGCCCAAAATCTACAAATATATTTTCTGAAGAAGAATCAAATGATTGATTTAGAGAAAAAAAAAAGTATAAATATATATTTAAAAAAAAGAAAAAAAAAAAAAAACTATCTTGATTTTGTTTATCTTTTGTAAAGCACGGTACTGTTTAATTAACAGCATAAATTAACTTGCAGGTTGCAGTTTGGTTTTATAGTAAATCTACATTTCCGTTTATTGCTTTTACAACTTCCAGTACATAAAATACAATTTTTTTTAATTGTATCGTGAATATTTTCATTGTTTGTATAATGTTTTACATACAGTAAAATCAAATTTTTGATCTAAAATATTATTTTTATCTATTTGTAGTTTATCAGTGAAACCATTGCAATTCAATTCTGCGTATAAATCGAGAGCTTACTGTACATTGTATAAATTTTTATACTTTTTTTCTATATATTTTTATATAAATCTATCTATCTATCTATCTATCTATATATATATATATATATATATATATATATATATATAGAGAGAGAGAGAGAGAGAGAGATAGAAACTAGTTGGTATAGGTGGACTCTGCTCAGTTCCACATCATATGTATATTCTTATACATTTCTAATGCAGGACATATTATACACATGTTAAGAAAAATTAATCTGATCAAACGCTTGACAGAGTAATAGAATGAAATCCCCGCCAAATAGGCTACCCACCATTCAGTTAGATATATTTATCTTATTCTAATCTATTATTATTATTTTTTTTTTTGGGGGGGGGATCAATTTCATAGTTAAAATTTCATGCTACTATTTCCAATGTAACAATCCCCAAAATGCACATTTAAATGTAATATCGCTACATTTTGCTATGTTGATAAAATCTTAAATTTCGAATAACTTACGAAATTTTCCTATTAGAATATTTGTAGTCAATGATGTTCAAACAAGTATCATAAATGTTATTTTGAAGTTGTCTGATATATTTACGATCATCAAAATGGACGTTTATGCTCAATTTTGCCCTTTTCTGCCATTTTAAGTAAATCGTAAATTCCAAATAACTTACGAATTTTTTAAATTGGAAAATTCATAGTCTATGATAGTCATGCCAGTATCCTAAATAACATACTTCGAAAGTGTTCTGGTACCTTTACGATGAAAATATCCCTTAAAACCGACGTTCATGCGAAATTTTGTCGCATTCTGCTATGTTAAGAATTCCGTAAATTTCGAATAATTTACGACATTTTCAAAGTAGCATGTTTATAGTTAATGATGCTCATCCTGGCATCAAAATTGATACATAAAATCTGTTCTTACATCTTTACGATAAAAATATTTCTTTTCGTGCACGTTTAAGTCAAATTTTGCCGTCTTATTCTCCCGTGTTAAGAAAATCGTAAATTTCAAATAACTTCTGAAGTTTTTTAATTAGAATGTTGAAAATGAATAAGGTTCTTGCCATTGTCATGAATAATATTTTAAACCTGGTCCGACCTCTCTGGGATCACTTGTTCGTGAGATATCGTGTACACAGACTAACACACTAATGGGCTAACAAAACTAACAGACACCCTGCACACGGACACCATACCCATTTTGATGTTTTCGAATTTCTCACACCTGAAAACATGTAAAAAAGTCAAAAGAAAAAAAAAAAAAAAAAGTCGAAAATTTTCTCGATTACCCAAGTTCCCCATACCTATAGTATGATGGGGAACTAAAAAAAAATTTCTTAACTCCCCCAATAATTTTATTTTTAAATATAATTTCATGAGTATATTCGAAATAACTATGATAGGGCTTTGAAGAGTATCGAACATTGTGTAATGTCAGTTGACATGCAAATTGACATGCATCAATTGGCAGTGCAAAGAAAGCCACTTCTTCAGCCATTACCATACGTATAACTATACAAGTATGTTTCGAAATTACAAATAGTATTTTCGAATGTAAGAAATCAATATTGATTACTTTATGATGATCTTAGTCATAATATTACAGTTTCAATGACATTAAACAAGGACTCATCATTCCAGTTTCTATAACCAATAACGGGATTACACTGCCTCAAGCACCGTCATAAATCAACGACGGATGAGTGCGGCGTGAATATCGATGACATCTCATAATTTTCGACAGCTCTCCACCTGTTAGACGCCTTGATGTTTGAATATATAATGATATATTAAAATTCTAGATGTTTATTCATAATGCAATAAAATACGTTAAAAAACTAGTACAAAGACAAAGGTACAGTCTTAAAATAAAAGTTAAGTGAAATTTTCAATGTATTTTTTTCCCTTTAAGATTTTAAACCATTCGGAAAATTAAAATAAATAAATAAATGATAAAACTATTTGTACCGTAGTAGATGCAAAAAGTATTCTTTTTCTATCAGAGAAGGATTAATATTATTATTTTTAAAGTAAAACGGAAGAATAATTCTAACAAGAAAGTTTGCATTAAAATCCATACAAATTTTTACACTACATAACAAAAATGCATTCTTAAGAAATTAATTAATACTTTCTGATCATGAGTCGCACTTATTTTTATTTATTTATTTTTTATTTTTTTTAATCGCAGAAATTGGTTATTTGAAAATAATTATTATTATTTAAAATTTAAAGGGTCGAAGTGCTATAAATTATATTTATTTTATGTCACAATAAAGCAAAATTGATTCGATATTTACCAGTTCCATAAAAAAAAAAAAAAAAAAGTATTGAAGGTTTTTTTTCTTCATTTAATTTTCGCTTTGCATCTTTTCACACCTTTTCCCACAACAATAGATTGTCCGTTTCTCAAACTAACTTCGTGATCGGTAAATACCGTAGTAGTGATATTTTAATTTATTTTGATTTATTCTTTCATAAAATGAAAACAAAAAATTATAGCGCATCAGTCATAGAATTTTAAGTAATACTAGGGGAAAAGAAAAAAAAAAAAAAAAAAAAAAACATAGGGTAGGTGCTCTAGTGATTGGCATGATCCAGTAATTCACATCTATCCCGAAATAATTAGTAAATAAGAAAAATAATAAAATCATACATTTTACATATAAGAATTTTAACATTTTATGTCAAACACTGCAGCATAGGGTGCTAATAACTGGTAAAATGAATAACTAGCAGTGTCAAACACTGGAACATAGGGGGGGGGGGCAATTGCTGATAAAATGAAAAACTGGCAGTGTCAATTAATGGAACATTGAGTGGGTGTCAAATAAAAATTCATAAAAAAAAATAATTGTTATCAAATGTATATATTTTAACATATGGCATGAAAGACATTCAGAACACATATATTTTCTAACTTAAGATTTCTAAAAATATTGTCTGATGACTAGAACATTAAAAATATAAGAGATTGCTCTAAAAGTGCCAATCACTGGTGCACTTACCCAACTTTTATTTTATTATTCAATTTTTTTTTTTTTAATTTGTTGAGGTAGTAAGAGATATTAGGAGGTTTAAAAGGTAAAACGGAAGAATAAGGAAAGAAAAATTAAATCACTTATCTTATTACATAAGGCGTGTAATTTGCACTATACAGCGATTTAAAATTACAAATCTATCTAATCATTAATTATTCACGTAACAATATTTGACGATTCAAAATTACTCTGAATAGTTATGTAAAGAATGAAATCTATGCTTGAAAAAAAAAACATCTTAAAATATAATTTATTTGTATAAGTTATTTGTGAACAATATGCAATAAAAATTCATTATTAATAAAATAGTATCCCCGATAAAACCATTTCTTTAGAAGTATTGCACAAAATACTACTGTCTTTTATACCATAAAATTTTTTGAACTTTTAAAGATAGATAAAAATGAACGGAACAAAATGAACATAAAATAAGTTACCAATAATAAATAAAGAACTGCTTAGTAATTTGATGGCTAAAAATATTTCAGCAACGTTCCCTACATTGCGTATTTTTAAGTCTCTGAAAACTTACGCAACGATAAAACATATGTTTCTTTCAGCAAATATTTATCATTAAAGAAGAGGTTTATTACTCCGATATTTACTTAAATATTTTTTTTTTTTTTTTAATAAATGTTACGATTGAACATTTATTGAAGCAAAAAAGTATAAATTTCATTTATAACGAATTGTTAAATAAAATACAACTTGCATTTTTTTAAAGGAATATTTCGTGAAACATTCAACAAATATTTGAAACTTTTTAAAAAGCTTTGATGTACTACGTCTTTTTAGAGGAAAAAAAAAAAAAAAAAAAACCTTTATATAAAAGCGTATAATTGATAACTCTTGTCTTAATTTTAAAGATCTGTACAGTTTATTCTTAAATATAAGAAAAATGCTTTGAACGTAGATATTACATTGTCTTCCGTAAATTTCCAAAATGTAATCATCAATATATTTTCTTTTTTCTAGGAATTAAATACAAATTAAGTAAACTTATTCAATTGTAAATTCACATAAAAGATGATTTATCAAATTTTATTTCAAATAATTGTCTTCCAGATAAAGAGATTTTTTTTTTTTTCTTTTTTTTTTTTTTTTTTTTTTTTTTTCATGCGTTTAAAATATGTTTCTAAAATTATTGATCACAAAAAGCAATTAACCATGTATCTAAGACGCTTCAAAGTTCATTCACGCAGACAAATTTATGAAAAATTCTATAGAATTTTAAATGATTATTCTTTAAAAGAAGATTAATTGGTTGTCGTTATCCAATTAGACTTCATTCACTTGAGTTATATTTTATTCTTTATTCTATATTTATTGGTTATTCTTTTCTATTATACTTAAAATGCATTTTAGTGAGTGTTTGAGTGATATATTTTGAAAGAAGATTGCAAGAATTATTAAGGGAGTTTTAGTAATAAAAAAATACAAACAATGGTGTTGAATGAAGATTAAACATATGTACGTGCATTATATTTGTTTGCAAATGCGCATTAATTGTTTTTCTTTTCTTTTTTTTTTTTTTTGTGCAAAATAGTTAAGTATGGAATTTCATCAGTTTAAGAAATGGAAATTTCAAAGAAAAAGCCCGATCTCTTTCTGTACTGAAAAAAACTCTCAAAAATTTGTATTCAAACAGGGTGACCAGCAATGACGAAGATGTTCAATGAGTACCTTACATATTTTTACTTAGTAATTATCAAAAAGTATTAATGAAGTTTTTTTTTTTTTTTTTTTTTTTAATTAGGGATATTTATTCCTCAGTCCGAGAGTTGCTTAATGCTGTACAAAAAGGATTCAACTAACTGCGTAAAAATATTTTTAATAACAAGGTGTTAAAGGGAAAATGCTAATTATAAGGAGAAATGCTTTTGTTTTATTTTAAATATTAATTAGAGTACGATAATTGCTTATTCAATATTCATATTCATATATATATTTTTTTTTTACATACATTTTTCATTTAATTTATATCTGTACACCTAAATTTTTGTTTAATAATAATAATAATAATAATAAAAATCAAAGCAGTGTTTGGGGACTGCCGATAGAAGTGAAACTAAGTAACTTGTGAATTGTATCGTCGAGCTATTAGATTATTATTTTTAAATTATTTTTGGTTTGTAACGAAGTGTTTATGATCTGTATTATACGATTCGGCACAAGATTTGTAGCTACCCAAATTAAATGAACTAAGCCTTATATTCGGTAAAAATATTGATTACTTATGAAATTATTTTAATTAGTAGCTAAGATGCAAAAGAAAACCGATTCAGGACACCCCAAAACGTGTAAATGTGGTGAAATCTCGAAATCCACTTTCGATAATATAAAAGAACTTTAAAATATCTTTCGAATGATGTATTAAAAATAATTTAATCATAATTAGAAATTGAAATTTTGAAATATTAAAGCGCCATCTGGCGGTAGAAATTTCTGTAAGTTACTTTTCGATTCCAATTCAACAAAGCTTTCAAATGATGTATTACTTATGAAATTATTTTAATTAGTAGCTGAAATACAAAAGAAAACCGATTCAGGACACCCCAAAACGTGTAAATCAGCTGAAATCTCGAATTCCACTTTCGATTCTAATGGAAAGTCTTCGCTGACGATGACGCGAGTTTCATGATTTTTGTTCACCCAAAAGTGCACAACGCGCCTAAAAAATTTTTCACTTCAAAACGTTAATACTTGATTTGTAGTCTATATTATTTATGTTGTAGATTACTTAATTCTTTTATTTAATTTAATCATCTATATTGGTAATTAAAAAATGAAAATTTTGAGAACTTCCTCACCACCATTCTTCTCGCATATTTCTTTTTTTTTTTTCCCCGAGAATAAATTCCTCTGTATGATCTGCTAACAGTGTGAGTTGGTATTTGGTATTAAGTCCAGTTAACTACATGAACGACCTAGGCCTGAGAGGGTGTTCCATGAGGGTCTTTCTAAGGGGTAGTAGCCTGTATTTATGCAAGTTTCGCAGAAAACCACGGAAAACTACGAACAGCTAGGTTAACCAGCGAAACTGTCATCAAACACAGCACTTCCCGTCTACCAGCTTAGAGCGCACAACCGCTCGGCCACTGGCGGGGTTTGATCTACAAAAAGACTTAAAATAATGGCAGTTGGGCGCTAGGTACCCTTAAAGGGCTTAGAATTTAATATGTGCGATATTTTACCCAATAATACTTTTGTTGATCTTAAGTGAAAAGCATCTAATGCAAGTATAAATATGCTTTTACTGTTTCAAAAAATAAAATAAATTACAAAATATTGATTTTTACTTCCTAAAATGAAACATACCAGTTCGAAGTGTTACTGTAGTTGAAAAAAAAAAATATATTCCCGTCTATACCAAGCACTACATTATAAATAATGATGATAATAATAATTTTCCCGATAAAACCATCTCTTTGTAAATATCGCACAAGACTGCTTTCTCACATTTTTTTTTTTTTTTTTTCTTTTTTAACATAAAAAAAAAAAAAAAAAATTACAATAAAACAAACAGAAAATCAGTTATAAATAAATAAAAACCGTTTAGTGATTTTATCTTTAAATAATTACAAGATAAAAAGAACTTTTTGTATACCATGTTTTTAAATTTTCTGTTGAATCATATAAACGCTACCGAAGGCAGCGGGAACCCGGAACAATTGGCTAAAAGTATTAAAAATATTCATTGCTATCGTGTTTTGAGCTATTATAAAAGTTTCAAATGGCTAGCTAGCCGGGAAGTTAGTTAAAAATCGATTGCAAGCTTTGTACTGGTAACGCTGCCGAAGGCAACAGGATACCGAAGCAGTTGGTTAAAAATATTTAAACTTGCATTTTCACCGTGATCTGAACTATTCTGAAAGTTTCAAATGTCTAGCTAGTCGGGAAGTTAGTTAAATAAATTTTCTGTTGAATCTTATAAACGCTGCCGAAGGCAGTAGGGACCTGAAACAGTTGACTAAAAGTATTAAAAAAATATATTGTCACCGTGTTCTGAGCTGTCCTGAAAGTTTCAAATATCTAGCTAGTCGGGAAGTTAGTTAAAAATCGATTGCAAAACTTGTACTGGACAGACAAACAAACAAGAACCGAAGTTAATAAAAACATGGTAAAATATTGCATAAACGTTCGTTACATTACACATATTTAATGCTACGTTTAGTAACGTAATAAATAAAATGCTTCTTTTAGCAAATATCTTAAAAAAAAAAAAAAAAAAAAAAAAAAAAAGTTTCATTTTAGTAAATTATTTGGAAACACTGTATTTAAAATAAATTATTAATAAAATATTTTTCCCTATAAAGCCATTTCTTTGGAAATATTGCACAAAAAGGACTACTGTCTCACAGGCCATTAAAAATCTTGAGCAAACAAATATAGGAAAATATGCTAAAATGATTAAAACATAAAATGACGAGTCGTTCTTTATATTACAACATTTTTAACTGTCTGAATAGTTGTGTAACGAATGAAACGTATGTTTTATTAAGCAAATATTTACCTTCAAAAAATGTTCTATTACTATAATATTTACTTATATATATTATTCTTTTAAAAATATTACGACTGCACTTTTACTGAAGCAGAAAAGGAAAATTTTCATTTGCAAGAATTTAAAATTAAAAAAAAGCTCTTGTAAGTTTTGAAAAAGAATTTTTGTGAAATACTTAGCAAATGTTTAAGTAACTACGTATACATTAGAATTTTATTATTATTGTTATTTAAAATTAAAAAGAAAAAGTTTACTATAAAACAAATTTAATATATCGTTTCTTAACTTAAAAAAAAAATATATATATATATATACACATTATTTAAACATAAATATAAAATGCTGTTTAAAGCGCAGATGTTGACTTTCATAAATTTCTAAATATTATTATCAATAACACTTTTCTCGAAATTAAAAACGGGAAAAAAAAAATAAAACTCAATATTTAAATTCTTATAAAAGGTGATTGATCGAGTTTTATTTTCAATAACTGTGTTACAGAAAAAGAAATTATTTTTCGTCCATGCGTTTAAAAATGCATTTCGAAAATTGCAGATTATAAAGAGCAATTATCCATGCATATCGGACGCTTCAAAATGCATTCAAGCACATAAATTTATGGAAAAAATGCATAAAATATTAAACGAATACTCTTAACTATAAGTTTGATTAGTTTTCGTCATCGATCCAATTACTTTTATATACATTGTTTAGTTTTATTTAAAACACATGTTGTGATCGTTTTGTTGATATATTTTGACACAGGATTTCAAGTTTTGACACAGGTTTCAATGATTTCAATTATTAAGGCCACCAACGGCCGATCGGCTCTGCCCTCAAAGCTGGTAAACGTGAGGTGCTGGGTTCGATCCCAGAATGCACTCGTAGGCCTAGCCGTTCGGAGTTTTCCGTGGTTTTCTGTGAAACTTACGTAAATATGGGCTAGGGCCCTTTAGAAAGACCCCCACGGAGGGCACTCCCCCTCAGGCCCAGGACCTTAGAGTAGTTAATCGGCTTTACCCCCCCCCAAAAAAAAAAAAATAAATAAAATAAAATAAAATAAAAATAAAAAAAATAAATAAAAAAAAAAGAATTATTAAAAAGAGTGTAGCAATAAAAGTAGAAATACTGGTGTTAAATGATGAACAAATATATTTGCGTGCATATACGCAATATTTCTTTCTGTTCAAAGTAATTGTGTATGTAATTTGATCAGTTTGGAGAGAGTGGGGGGAAAGGAAGAAGAAAGAAAAAAAGTAGTACTCGTTTACTGTAGGAGGGTGCTTTTAGCTGCAGCCATGCGTATTATTATTATCCACCCCCCCTCCAACCTTATGAACAATTAGTGTAGATAAATTTGTTGATTGTAAATGAAAAGAAATGAACGTGATATATATATATGTATATACTTACAGTTTCAAATAGTAAAATAATGTGCGAAATATATTTTCCTCTTCTAAAATGAAATAATATCTTGATATGTTACTCTAGTTATAAAAAAATATATATCTATATCTATAGCAAACAAAACACTATGAAAATGTGCATTTCTATTAAAATATTTTCACCAATAAAACAATTTATTTGACAATATTGCAAAAGACTTGTCTCACACATTTTTTTTAAGCATATAAAAATGAAGATACTTATTGCAAAACGAACAAAAAATCAATTATCAAAAATTAATTAAAAACTTCTTAGTGATTTAATTGTTAAAAATTGCAGCAACGTTCATTACATTATACTTTAATACTATGTAATACATAAATGCTAAAATAGTAATGTAACGAATAAAGTATGTTTCTTCTAGCAAATATTTATCTTCAAAAACTTTTAAAGAAAGTTTTAGTGTCATTTTAATCAGTTATTTGTAAAAAGTACTTAAAAAAAAAAAAAGGATTATTAATAAAATATTTTTCCTCTATAAAGTCCTTTCTTTAGAAATATTAGACTGAAGACAAAAGTTTCACATCTTATTAAATATTTTGAGGAAACAACTTGTGAAAAAAAAAAAAAAAAAAAAATAGAATATCAATTGTGAATAGTAAAGGGAGAAACGCTCACTGATTTGATCTTTAAAAAATATTGTAGAAACGTTGATTGTATTACCCCTTTTTAATTCTTTAAATAGTGAGGTAACGATAGAAATATGTTTCTTTCAGAAATTATTTATCTTGAAAGAACATTCTATTACTTTGATATTTACTTAATATTATAATTTTATAAATGTTACTATTGCACATTAACTGAAGCAAAATAAGGAAATTTTTCATTTGTAAAAAAATTGCAAAATAAAATATTTCTTGTGAATTTTAAAAATGAAATTTCGTGAAATACTTGGCAAATTTTGGAAATTTTTTTAAATGTCTACTAAGCATTACATAACATTGTAATACATTAAAATTGAAGATAAACGTTTTCTATAAAACTTAATATTGACAACTCGTTTCTTAGCTTTAAAAAAAAATATTACAATTTAAATATAAAAACACTGTTAGCGCAGATATTGTCTTTCGTAAATTTCACAATGAGATTTTCTCGAAATTAAATAACAAATAAAGGAAGTTCGTTCAACTGTACATTTTTATAAAACATGATTTATTTTAAATAATTTTCTTTCAGAAAAAGAAGTTATTTTTCTTCTATGCACTTAAAATGCATTTTGAAACTATTGATCATAAACAGCAATTATCCATGCATCTAGGACATTTCAAAGTTCATTCGCGCAGATAAATTTATGAAAACTTCTCTCTATAGATTTTTCAATGATTTCTATTTTCTAGAAGATTAATTGGTTCTCATTATCCCATTACATTTTATTCACTTTGCTTTTGTTTTACTTAAAATGTATTCTATGAAAGTTTGGATGATATACTTTGTCATATGATTTAAAGGATTTAAAAAAAAAAAAAAAATGTATAGTAATAAGATAACACTGAGAAGCTGTTGACAATTTGTGAACAAAAGTTTTTATTTTTATATTATGATGCTTGTTACAAACGTGTAACATTTTTTTCGAATCAAAATAGTTAAGCAAGACCATTCAAATAAGATAATAAAAAAAAAAAAAAAAAAAAAAACTCGTTTTCTGTGCTGTGAAGTCTATAGACTGCACTCGTGCCTACTTTTGTTTCTTTGATGAAGATATGTGGTTAATTATTTTGATTAAAAACAGTTGATTTGTGTTTTATAAAAAAACTCTTTTTTTCCCCCTCTTTTCAGAACTTTATTGTTTTTTTTCTTTTCTTCTCTTCTTCTTCTCTCTTTTCAGAACTTTACCTTTTTTTTTTTTTTTTTTTTTTTTTTTTTTTGTGGTTGTTTGTTTTGTTTTTTTTTCAAACCAAGAAATGTTTTTTGAACTAATGCTAAGAATAGAACGCTTAGAAACATTTTAGAAATAATGATTATCTAAAATATTTTGTACAAAGAATAGACATTTCAAGTGAAAACATTTTAAACAAACCTAACCATATCAATCTTATTTAACCGCATTTAAAAAATTATTTTGCAAAATTTTCTTTTTAAATGCACTATGCTAAATACAAAATCTTTTCGAAACTGAATTTTCAGACATCTTTATCAACTCTGTATCATTTCTATAACATTGTGACAAATCTAAGTTATTAATAGAATTCCCAAGAAAAGAATCGAATGAATATTGTGTCTTCTGAAACAACCTCAGGATTAAGGATTTTGACAAATTGAATACCGTTTGAGAAAGCGTTCCATAAACAAAAGTGTTTCTTACAGAACAATTCGCTCTAATTTGTTTTTCTCAAAAGAAATGTCATTCAAATAATACATAACAGTTTCGTTCAGAACATCCGGAAATGAAACTACTAAAACATAGTTTTCTGACTGAAGTATAAACAACAATAGATTTTCTGCAGTAGGGTGATTTATATTATGCAATATGTGACTGCATGAAATTTAATTATCGATTTACGTGTTTGATAAAGAATAGAGAATTTGATCTTGAAGATACACATTTCATTATCTCTGATTATTATTATTTATTAGCCTTAAATATGTTTAAATAAACACAACATAAAATAAAACTAGTGTGTTGTGGCCACCACAAGACTTTCTTCTATATTTTCCTATATACATATTCAATCAGTAACAATATTAAAAAATAAAAAAAAATACGATTTTTTTCTAAGTTTTTTTTATTTATTTTTTTTGTAAAAAGTAATACATATTCAATCAGTAACAATATTAAAAAAAAAAAAAAAAAAAAAAAAAATTTTTTTTTTTTTTTTTTTTTTTTTTTTTGTTAAAAGTAAAAAAAATCGATAACTTTGTTTTAAATTATCACAGATTTATAGTTCAACCATTCGTTTTAAAGGTATTGACGAGATCTTTCGAATGATATCCATCTTCAAAATTTACCCTCCCCCCCCCGGCGGGTACTTCCCCCCCCATGCACAAAATTTTTTTCCTAGTTAACTATTACTATTGTCAATAATTCATATTAATTTTACAATCACAAGTTTAAAATAACTCTCATTATGCCCATTTATACGGAATTTTGTCCTATGCTGCCATGTTAAAAATTTGCATAAAATGCGATTACAGCACCACCTGTTGAGCTATTGATCCCCAAATCTGATAGGCACCAGTTCATGTCAGGGTGCAACTAAATACCAAGTTTGGTTAAATTTCATTCATTGGTTCGTGAGATACAGTGTCCACAAAAAAATGATACAGACAGACAGACATTTTCTAAAAACTATCAATTCGTGTTCAGGACACCCCAAAACGTGTAGATCCGTCAAAAAACGGAGGTCGAAAATTTTCGCGAATCCAATACTTTCTCTATATTACATATAGAAGAAAGTAAAAATGCACCGAAAATTAAATATGCAATCTCTATACATTTTCTGCGTCCCTTCTTTCCTTGAACTCATAATAAATGACTTAAATGTCAGTTTCATTCTTCAATGAATATTTTATTATTTATTTATTTTTTTTATTTATTTATTTATTTATTTGTTTGTTTTGTTAAAAATGAAAAAAAGAAAAAAAAAAAAATCGATAACTTTATTTTAAATTATCGCAGACCGATGGTTTAACCATTCGTTTTAAAAGGTATTGCCGAGCTTTTTTTTTTTTTTTTTTTTTTTACACAGCTGACTATCTCTGTTACAAATATTTCTTTTAAATTTCATAATGATTGTTAAAAAATAATTCACTTTATGCACATTTATACAAAATTTTGTCCTATACCACCATGTTAGACATTTAGAAAAAGCGGGATGACAATGTAAGCTGTTGGACATTTTTTCCCAAAAGTTGATAGGCACTAATTTATGTCAATGTGTAACTACATACCAATTTGTATGAAATTCTGTGCAGTAGTACCTGAGATACAGTCGCCACAAAATTTTATCACACAGACAGACCTTTTCTATAAATGATGAAATCTTGTTCTACAGCTCTCAAAACGTGTAAAACCATCAAAAACCAGAGGTCGAAAATTTTTACGAATCCAATACTTTCTTCTATTAAATATAGAAGAAAACTCTCAGATATAATAAACTTTTAACAGAAATAAATTGTAAAATGTTAATTTTTTTTGTGACAGACATGACATCAGACGGATTTCTTATTTAATTTTAAACAATAAATTGTAATTTATCTTAATGGATTTTGGTGTGACCATGTGTGTGTTTTGCATAAAAATACGAAACTTTTCACCAACGAAAAAATTATTTTCACTTAATAGGGTAAAATTATAGTTTGACAAACATGATTTTTAGTGACTCATCTTTAATCCTCAATTGCTCTAAATTGAGCCACATATGAAGTTCAAGAATTTTCATTTATAAAAAGATTAGTGTAAGATAAAGATATGTAACTAAAACAAAGTTTTAAAATATATATAATTTAAGAGCGTGACAGACATAACATGTGTAAAAATTTAGAATCATCTTCCTTTACTTCCTTTATTTATTTATTTATTCCCATTAATAATGTACATTTTTTGAATGTGTAATACAGACTATTATTTCATAGGTTTTCTACATAGGAAAAACTGAACTAACTGATTTAGTTGATAATTAAAAAATGGTCTTTATGACAAGTTTCGCAAGAAATTAGTAACTTGCATATTTTCCTTTATCAATATTCAAGCTAGATATACTTCTCTTTTTCGTAAAATAACAGATCAAGTGAACTGTAATTTTGTGAATAGCCATGTGTAAGTTTGACAAGAATCACAAATCATATTTTCGTTGAAGACTTTAACGATAATGAAGAACTGGAATATACTGAGAAAAATTTTCTGGAGATTCATCTGTAGTTAAAGTAAACTTAAGAATATTATTAAAAATGGCCACGAAAATTTTAGATATGGCGATTTTGAATTTCTGAATTCAGCAAGTAACCTGGATTAAATAAACTTGGCGAATAATTTCATACTCACAATACTATTTGAAATATCACAGTATTCTACATAAAAAATATAAATCTATTGAAAATAGGGCTTTAGTGATTTATTTTTATTATTTAAAGAATCTTCTAATGCGGGAATGGCAAGATGTTTGGACGAATTCCTTTAAAGGAAGATACACCTTTGATCTTATCCCTAATGTCTCTACCTTTACATGGTCTCTTACACCATCAATTACCGCCTTCCTAACTGCTCATGGTTTATTTGTAAGCTATCTATTGCGCTTTCATTGCTTACGTTCACCAGAGTGCCCCTGTGGGGAGTGGGGCACAGATTCAAACATATACCACTCATGGCCACTGACATCCTCTTGGCAAATAAGAAATCCAACCCTAAAAGCAGCAAAATGACTCTAAAACATTTTAACATATCAAACTTTAAGAGCAAAGCTAAAAAAGATCTATGATCACCTCTTACTGTTATCAAATTTAATAGATTAAATAATATTTAAACACAATTTAACTTTTCTCCACTCAATCAACGCTTTGCTCTCTAAGAGAGTCCTTTGATTCTCCTTATCCCAAACTTCCCTCATCTCCTGGATAGATCTGGTCAGTTGTCAAGTAACAATAGCATTAGCTAGAGTTCATCCTCAAATGTACAACCATGGAAAGTGCTAAGGATTCTTAGGGTGTAGCTCTAAGTGACCAACATGAGTCAAGCAGTACCTGCTTAATGTTCTTTTGTGATAAAATCACTTTATTTACTCCTTTAAACAAACTGTTTATTCCAAAATGAACAATAATTACTATTTCTTGGATTTTTCGTGAACTGCTTTTTATCAGTGAACAAAATAGAACTTTAATTAGAACTATTCAAAGCTCCAAAATGCCATTTGTCGCGTGGGGTGCAATACCGGCACAAATATAATCAAAAAATGATTCCAGTATCTTTCCCATATCTTCACTGCCGCTCCTTGCCGCGTAGGAGACGTATCGCTATCGGCCTCTGTAATTTTATTTATTTATTATTTATTTAATTTAACTTAATTTAAATTTAATTTTTATTTTATTTATTTATTTAATTTAACTTAATTTAAATTAAATTTTTATTATTTATTATATTTAATTTAATTTAAATTTAAATTTAATTTTTATTTTACTTATTTATTTATACTTATTTATTTATATTATTATTTATTTATTTATTTATTTATTTATTTTGGGGGGGGGTAAGTAAACGTTCTGGGGGAGGGGCCTAGCATAGCTAGAATAGCTCGACATTGCTCCTAAAGCGATGAGCGACTCCTCGTCCATTGCCAAATTTATTTTTATTATTTATTTATTTATATTTTATAATGTCATAATCAGAAAACTAGATGAGCTGTAATTAGATACGTTGTATATTTTTATTGGGTAAGTGAGTTACAACTTAAGTTCTATGACAATTATTATTGGATTTGCTGTTGGGTTTTTAATCTCCGAATTATTGTTTATAAATTTAGTACGAAGTGCGATTTGGATTTTTGTAAAACAAAAAAATTGTTCATTGCAGCCTTCCGAAAGGCATTTTCATAAAATATTTTGAGTCGATATAGGCATGCAAATTTAGAAAACACATCCAACTTACAAACGCACGTTAAATGAAAACTTATGTCATTTAAATTTGGGGGGGGGGGGGAAATGCTAAATTAAAGGGGAAGTTACTCTCTCTCTCTCTGAAGAGGCAACATAGATATCTATGCATACTTGCCAACCTAACCCGGAAGATTGTTAGTTTCCGCCCCTTTTTACACACCACTTAATTTTTAAAGTAATTCTCTTGAAATACACTGGTGAACAATTGCTAAGGACGGATCACAATAGCTTAGTTATTGTCATCCGTCACTAGCATTTGTCCACAGAGCCCGATTAAGGCCTGCTGAGGCCCAAGGCCAAGGACGATTTTGGTGCCCCCCCCCCCCCCAAAAAAAAAAAAAAAAAAAAAAAAATAAAGCATCTTTATTATTATTATTATTTTTTTTTTTCAAAACATTATAAAAATGTAAAAAAAAAAAAAAAAAAAAAAAAAAAGGTAAGAAAATTTTACAAAGTTAAGAAAATGAAACTGGATACAAACTTGAAGTACTTTAAGTTTAGATTCAGTGGGTACAGCGTTGCATTAAAGCTAGACAATAGGAAATTGGCGAAGAATGTGTAGTCCGTAGACATACCATACAATATTGGTCCTTCACGGAGGGGATTGGATTTCAACTAAAGATTGTTATTAGCTAACTTTCAGTTAATTTTTTTTAAGGAAATCTTTGCCAAATATAGCATTTGAAATTTTTAAAATTATTTTGGTGCCCCTAGATAGAGGTGCCCTAGGCCGAGGCCTAGTCGGCCTGTGCGATAATCAGGCCCTGTTTGTCCACCAGTGTATATTTACGAGTAAATGAGAAGAAATGTACTCAATAAAAAGACTGGTGTGAAAAAATGGGCGGAAAGGGGTGGAGCTAACAATCTTCTGAGTTAGGTTGCCAAGTATGTCTGTTTCAAGCTCGATTCGATACATTCTACAATTTCTGAAACTGTTGTAAGAGAGAATTTCATTGATATATCTGGACATTCAATTCTAAATAGTGAAATTTTTCATACATTTTAAAAATACCCTGCATAAAAAAGAATCGTGTATTTTCAGCCTTTGGCGCATTATCACCATTTACAATCATTAAATAAAGGTTGGATATAATCAAGGAGTAAAAATTTACTTACCCAATTAAAACAACAACGGCGATTCCATCATAAATTTGAATTCAAAAATCTAAAAGAGAATGGAAAAATTATTAACTAGAAGTTTCAATCTAAATTATGACAGCAGTGAATCCTTCATTACTACATATATGAATTTTCAAAATTCTACTTAATGCATAACTTAAAGCAAGAGGTTTAAAAAAAAAAAAAAGACGCATGAAAATAATTTTCTTTTGATAACTGATTTTTTTTTTTTTTTTTTAAATACTAACACATGTTTTAAATTTTAGAAATTAGTTTATATAAAAATTTGTAATTTTTATTTATTTATTTATTTATTTATGTAAAATTTTTATTTTATTTATTTATTTTTGTAAAATTTTTATTTTATTTTATTTATTTATATTATTATTATTGTTTATTTGTTTATTTATTAATTCATTTATTATTATTATTATTTTGTTTTTGTTTGGAGGAAAATCACGCAAATAAATTTTAAACTGGAAAATTAAATTCAAAAATCTAAAAATAATTTCCAGTTTGGCGTGACATAAGGAGAATCAAATATATATTTCTATAAAATATGTTTACTACAATTTTTATATGATTTAGTCTAAAATGAACCCATTTAAACTGATTAAAGAAATGGATTAATATAAGTTTTACATTAGTGGAACTTCACGCAGTTTCTAAAATATTATTATTATTAAGTTTAATTATTATACTCAACATAATATATTTATCAAAGATTCTTCAGCGCCAGGTGCTAGACATGCTGGCTAGACTATTCCTTCCGGTCGGGAAAAGTTGCTTTTCTTTTTTTTTTCACTTTTTAGAACACTGGCCTTGCTATGGCCATCAAAAACACATCTTTCAATACTACAGCTAATCTCTTTAGTATCGTAGATAGAAGTTATATCTTTCAGATCAACACAACTGAAGAAATAATTTTTATCCCATCAAGATAATGCATAACAAAACAACACTGTCTCTTTCAAAGTTACCCAAAACAAAATAAACAATGTTTTAAATAAGTGTTTTGGGTATTAAAGCTTTGCTTAACTGTGTTACATAGATAACAAAATTTAAAAGAAAGCAGTTCAACTCGTTTACCAGTATGTACTCAAATAATAATATAAAATCAAATAAATAAAATATATATATAAAGTTATATGTTACTGAATGATATACATCTCAAAGCACAAATATTTAATAAAATCATAAAAATCGCAGTATGGCAATTCCGGCATTAAAACATAAGAACGATTAAATCGTAACATTTAGTTATGTACGTCAATGATTAAAATAAAAGAGATATTTCCTTATTAGAAGATAGGCTTATTTCTTTCAAAAAAAAAAAAAAAAAAAAAAAGGTCAAATGACAGCGGTATTTTTTTTTTTTTTTTTTTTTTTTTTTGGTCATCATATATTAAAACAAACAATATTTAATTTAAATTATTAAACAATTTCTTATATTATGCGAGACATAGCAAACCCTCGGCGATAGCTTCAGGGCCTCGAGGCCGATCCGTTCCCGAATCTCGACCAGTTTTTCTTGTCAAGTTTGACTTTTTATTTCTTTCGGTGTTAGGTTTCTTTCTTTCTTTCTTCTTTTTTTTTTTTTTTTTTTTTTTTTTTTTTTTTGTCATTTTGAGGTTTTTTTTTTTCCATAGCATGACTTTTTTCTATGGATTTTTAGCCTTTCCCCCTCGATTTTTACATTCTAATATGAGTAATTAAAATAGAATAAAAATTCTTAAAATTACCTTCTGTATTTCTCATCTTTATTTGCAAAATAACCGAAATATTTATTTATTTTTTATTTTATTCCGTTTTCCGACAAAACTTTCTTTGAAAATTTCAAAATAGTATTTACTCGATAAAATTATCTAAACAAAACTCCGAAAACAGAAAATAAGTACATCGATAAATTTTTCAAAGCTTTTAAAATTTTCGCGACGATTTAATTTCTTTATCAATATTCTGATATTTCTTATCTCTATTTCTCTTTACAACTTATTTAAAGAAATTAAACTGCGATAAATACCTCTTTGAATATTTCTCCTGTCTTAAAAGAAAAATATCTAGGGGATCATTAAAAGGAATAAAACAGGAAAAAATAAATTAAACGGATGACAGAATACAGACTAATTCATCATGTAGCCAAAACATCGATGAAAGAAGTTTGTCGACAGGGGATTATTGTAATAATATGAAAGCTGTAATTGTTTTATATTTTTCAAGAATCTTCATAGTTATGAATAAGAGTTAATCATAAAAAATTGAATTCTTTATATCTTTGCAGTTTGAAATTCACTTTAATGAAGATAAAACTTGTCAATAAAATTTATTGAGAATAATTCTTGATGAAAAATAGGAAATCTCTTGTGAATTTATAAAGGAGAGGGAAAAAGAAATTGAACTGAGTACAGACTAATATATTATGAGGTTGAAATGAAAAGGAAAGAAATACTGTGGCAGATTATCATTATTAAATTCAAGCAATAATTGTTTTATATGTTTCTTGACGGGACAAAATTGTTTTGAAAGTGTAGTGAAATTCTATTATGACAGTAACGAGGATAATACAGCATAAAAAGCTTTTAAAAAGATTGTGTTGAAAGATTATTCAGAGTAATCAATTTTTGTCATCTATTGCTGTTACTAACGATTGCCAAAAATCTACTAGAAAAATTGTTATAAAAAATTATAAGTGTTAAAATATTAAAATTATATTATTACCAATTATGGAGAACTTTAAGCAGATTGACATATGTTTAATCAATGGACACTTGAAGGAAAACCAGGTAAGCTATCCTTGTGTATTTATTATTTATTATATTGATTTATATTACTTATACTATTACAACGCACGAGTGCGCGTTCTTTAATAAATACTGAGGAATATTTTTTTCTTAATTAAAATAATGGGTACACAATTTTAAACCATCTTATTAAAAGCTCACATATTAAGATTTTGTCATTTCTAGTGCATTTTATCTAATCTAACATAAGCCATATATAAATGTACACAGCAGGTTAGTTAATTTTACAGCTTAATACCGATTGACTACACAAAGATCCTACGCCTGTACGTGAATTGTTCTTTCCGTGTGTGTGTGTGAAGGAAGGGGGGGGTCTTTCTAAATGGTCCTTGCCCGTATTTACGCGAGTTTCGGCTAAATGTACATAGAAAAGTATAGAACTGTTTATATATATATATATATATATATATTTTTTTTTTTTTTTTTTTTAAGGCGACATTATAATTATTAAAAACATTTATATCGTTCTCAGATAAAATCCAATTGACACCGTCGACTGTTTCTACAACACTTATACATAAAAACAGATAATTCTAATATTATTAATAGATTTTTCGTAAATTTTTCGTGATCTCCCACGTTTTTTTAATAGTTAAACATGGCATAATTTAAAATCTGTTAAATAAAATAATAATAACAAAAATCTATCATAATAATAAAATAAAAGAGCATTTTTATTAAAATCATTTTTAAATGTATTTAAATTGTTTAAAGTAACAAATCGGCATTCAGAGCCGTATAAACGCATCTTGTACTGAAATATTT
Organism: Salticus scenicus; assembly: GCA_963930645.1. Taxonomy (NCBI): domain Eukaryota; kingdom Metazoa; phylum Arthropoda; class Arachnida; order Araneae; family Salticidae; genus Salticus; species Salticus scenicus. Next base: position 57,124,752 of record OZ005654.1, on the reverse strand, counting down.
TTTTTAAATACGAAGAGAAATAGAGAAGTTTCGTAAGTTGCTCTTCGTATGTACCAATTTTGTAAGTTGCAAACTTCAAAAATGAATTACATTTAGTATATGCGATTTATATATAGGTAGATAGATAGATAGATAGATGATCAGAAAGTACAGTAGAAATGTAAAGATAATTAAATATTATCAGTACGTACAGTTGGAATTTAAAGATGATTAAATGATTATGAGTATTCAATCAATAAATATGATCATAAACAAAAACCACCCAATTCAAACCAAAAATGAAATAAAGTCAAAGCAAAATGAATTAAAACAAATTGGAATAAGATAACGGTATATTTGCATTCTAATTTTATCAAGGACCTGGTAGAATACAAACATGCTAAATGAATGTTTTTCTGTCACAAAGATAGCAAAAATTAAGAATTTCTTTGTGCCACGGCCCAAAACATTCATTGGAGCCAAAATAAGAAAAAAACTTACATCAAAATAAACTCACCACAACATGTGAGAAACTAATAAAATAATTTAAAAATTATGAATGAAAAAACACCAATAAAATTTTGTAATTATGCATCAATAATCACCAATGATATAATCAAGAAATAAACAACGGGAATATGGAAGAAATAAGTGTGTCACATGTAAAATTTAAGAACCAGATAGCCGTTAAAAGCACAGTTAATGTCAGTACATAATGGCAAAGAATCATGGAGTAAATAAAGATATGTTACAAACCAATTCAAATTAAGAATCCTCAATTTAGAATTCAGAGTTTCAGAATAGTAATTTGAATAATGCTGCCATCTGCAATTGTAGTACGAAAATATTTTTTTTTTCTTTTTAAATATGAAGGCATTATAAATTTAATTATGTTGAAAGACCATTGGGATAATCATACTAAACTAGCAATATAACAACACATGATTTAATTTCAAGTATTTTAATTTCTAGACCTAAAATAAAATTTATTTTGGAATAAAAATCCATTTAATGTTTTTTTTTTAATTAATTGTTTGGGATAACCATTAATAAATACTAAATTTTAAAAAAATCGAAATTGTATATTTTTCTAATTATTAAACACTAAAAGTTTTGTTTGTAGATTAAAATTAAGAATATTAACAAACACATATTTGTGTAAACATGTTTTAGAATTAGTAAAAAAAAAAAAAAATACTTTAAGGTGGAAATCTTTGTTTATCATACAAGTCAAATTCCAATTGTCTATTATGTATAAGAATAATTTTTAAATCTAAAACATTAAATACATTAGATTCCAAATCAGTGCTACTATGAGATAGATTTTCAGGATAACCAACAGGTAAATATTGATTTGTGTTATGTTTATCCAAATATAATATAATTATATCATCAATATATCTTAGTAATTTAAAATTAGTACATTCAATGTCTCGCTCATAATAATATAAATATAGATCATCTAATACACTAGATGCAATACTACCTTGTGGCAACCCTAAACGTTTAAATAAAGAATTATTGTATAAAATATAGTTATGATATAGGATAAACGTAGTCAGAGTTTTAAAAGCTGAAGAAGTTATGTTTATATATATATATATATATATATATATATATACATACATATATATGGTTCTACATTAAATATATATATATATATATATATATATATATATATAGAGAGAGAGAGAGAGAGAGAGAGAGAATATTTCGTTTTAACATTTTTCAAAAATTATGAAGTGTAGTCCATAAAGATAAACAGAACTGTAAAAATAATTTCTCTATTTAAAATATTTATTATTATTATTATTATTTTTTTTTTTTTTTATTATCCGTCTAGAAAAGTGACAAAGCTTTTTATCAAGCCTCCATTGAGTCGATCGCAAATGAATAATCATGATAAAAGGATATTAAAGCAACAACGTATTCAAAAGTTCTCATAAAAATAGGAAGTCGCAATACATTAAAAGCCTCCTTCCATCAAAAAACAGAAAGAAAAAGGAAAAATAAATGAATAATGATGACGAAGCCAAATTGCATCTCCATTCTTCGTAATAAACAAAGCATCTCAGTTTTTACATACTAGAGTTTAAAATATATTTTCAGTTGTTTGTAGAAATATTATGTTTATTGTCAAGTGCTCTAAAAATATATATGTAAAGTATTGAATGTGGAACAAAAATATTAAAAACTGTAACAACATATCAATTCACAGTGTTTATATTTTTGCAAAGCGGATATGACATCTTTAAAATATCCTTAATCATCATCTTAAAGTATAGTTTTACTGTCATAAATTATCCTTTTTTTTCGTCGCTGGTGATGTAATTAATTTCAAATATTTAGCAACTAAGATTTCAACTAAAAAAGGAAAAAAAAAAAAAAAGAAGAGAAAAGCCAAATAGAAAGAATTGCAAATTTTGAAGCAACAGTTAACACGTTAATCGCCATGTCAGTCATATGTGCCTGACGCATTTTTAACACGCATTTTTAACTAGGAAATAACCCTAAAAGGAATATGATATACGCCGAGTAATTATTTACACGTTAATCGCCATGTCAGTTATATGTGCCTGACGCATTTTTAACTAAATTGTCTAATAAAGTTACCATGGCCCATGTGAAAATTTTTCTGATATTATCGTGGCGATTAACGTGTTAATTTTCATCTTTCAGTTCCTCTTCCGAAGTAGAAAACTTTATTTTTCATATGAAAAAAATTTCATGAAATGTAGACAAACTTATAAATATACTTTTAATAAATTATATATATATATATATTTACGTTATATTATAATAATCTTTAATTTTATATCATTTTATATCGTACACATATTTGCTTAAAAAAAAAAAAAAAAAATCATATAATATTTCTAATAAAAAAAGAATAATAAAGTCAGTACTCATAAGCAATATAAAACAGGTTTGTCGCTAAATAGATTTTAAAAGTGAAATTGACACCAATGTTATATAATAACGCCAAAACTAAACATTTTAATTAGCATACTGCAGTTTGGTAGCGTTAACACGTTCGTCGCCGCGTCACCCATATCTGGGTGACGGGTATGCTTCCATGTGGGCCCCGTCACCCAAATATGGGTGACGCTCTTCTTGTTGAAGTTAATAGGATTTTCAGTGGGATTTTTAAAAGGCTTTTAATGGAATAAGCACTGAAATTTAAATATAGGAATACAGCATAAAAATACTAAAAATACACACATAAATTGCATTTTTTAATAATTTATATTTAGGATAACATATTACATTATACTATGTCGCATGGTGTTCATTAAAGCTCTCTAAACACATTTAAGGTGATTTTCGACATTTAGAACAAGAGGTTGTAGTTTATTTTTTATTTATTTATTTATTTTTTACATTTTTCTTCGTTTTTTTGGCATTCGGCAGTTTGCCTCTTCTTCTGGTAACATAGGGGCACATCCTTCTTATAGGCTTGTCCTGGTGATTCTTACGAATTTGTAAATGGTGGGACATGTTCCTTGTTTTATTTCTATTATTGTCGGGCATAATATTTTCCAAGGACAACCATTCGGCAACGAGAAGTTCCCGAAATTTTCTTTCTTTCTTTCTTTCTTTCTTTTTTTTTTTTTTTTTTTTTGGGGGGGGGGGTGGCTCTTTGGTTATCTACGGCGGTCGGATTTGGGCCCGGCGAGAAATTCAGCCGAATCACGCTGGGCAATGAAAGTGCTAAGCATACTCTCATCTGTGAAGAAAAGCAAGAATGATTGGGGCTATTAAATGTAAATACAGATTCTACAGCCTTAGTATTTAGCAAATAAAATTGTTGGAAGAATAGCCAATAAGAAATACAGGGCTATGGAAATAGCAAATCACCACCCATTTCCATAGTATTAAATCCGGGCTTTAGAATCAGCTTCCTTTTATATTTAGAATTAGAAATCCTTGCTATTCTGTATTGATCATGGTAGGCTTAACGCTAGCAAAAATAGCAATACGTAAATTTAAATTCTTATTCTTTTACGTTTTTAATATTGAAAACAATTTAATTTTTTCGACTCATTTGTTTTAATAGGTCAAGAATAATAAAAGTAGAAGAATACTATCAATCTGTTCAGATTGCTAAAATTTCACAAAATGACTTTAATATGGCCTCAAAAATGCTTTTTATAAAAAATTTCGATGTTCGTTGAAAACATAAAATTTAAGAAATAATAACAGGAGACTTGGCGTTGGAATAATAAAACCCGAATAAACTACTACGTCAGAAACGCGAAAGAAAAATATTGCAAATGCATACAGCTGTTTCGGTAGCCTAAAGCGTACCGTGATCCTTTTTGCACTGAAGACGGTACGCTTTAGGCTACCGAAACAGCTGTATGCATTTGCAATATTTTTCTTTGGCATTTCTGACGTAGTAGTTTATTCGGGTTTATAAAATTTAAGAGTTTGAAATGTTTTTTAATTGTTTTACTAGTAAGCTTTTTTTTTTTCTCCTTAATGGATAATGGAATATTTAAAAAGTTCTGATGTTACTTTCCTAGGAATATTTATTGTAAAAAAAATATATATATATATATATATCGACATTGCTGTTGAAAGAAATATCTAGGAAAATATTTTTTTTTTTTTCCTTTTCTAATATCAGTTACAAAAATTAAAATGAATTACAAAATACCTAATATCTTCAAATACGTTATTACAATTAGTTCAAATATCCTTAGGCTTTAAAATTATATACTTATAATTATTTCCTTTATTTACATACCGCTCTCTTTAATCACATACTTTTTTAAAAAATTTTGTAAAATGCCTTGACACTCTTGATGGTCGAATGAAGAAATTTATATGACCCTTTCATTTCCCTAATTAAAAATGGATAATGGAATCTTTAAAAAGTTCAAATAATACTTCCCTAGAAATAATTATATATACCGGCATTTTTGTTGAAAGAAATATTTAGCAAAATAAATTTTTCAATATCCGTTAAAAAATTCAAATGAATTACAAAATATCTAATATCTTCAAATACGTTATTACAATTATAGTTCAAATATCCTTAGGATTTAAAATTAAATACTTTTAATCATTTCATTTATTTACATTCTTTCTAATCACATACTCTACTTCAAAATTTTGTAAAATGCCTTAACACTCTTGATAGTCGAATGAAGCAATTTATATAACCCTTTGCCCTACCCCTTAACCCTACTGCCATTTCCTTTAAAATAGCAGTAATATCAGAGTACGAATTAATATAGTTTACAAAGCAACTTTTTATTTGCTCTTAATATCATATACTTATTATAACAGAGGACGGGACAATGGCGACCTTTTTTGTGTGGTAAAGGTCACTCATAAAAAGAAGTCACCTGACACCATAAATTATAGTAAGCCAAACTGGCCAACATTGAAATTTTCTCGCCAAGCTTTAAACTCTGCTTTATCTTACACAGACGGTATAATTATTTATTTATTTGGAAAGTTCTTTTTAAAATTTTTATTTCGCTTTAAAAGTTAGATTGTTTTGAATCTAAAAGAAATTTTATCGCAAGCAATAGGGATTATAGTGTAACCACGTTTCCTACGTCTAGCAGTGAGGACGAGTCGAAACTCTTGGAGGGTTTCCAAGTTGACCAACAGGTTTGAATTTAGTAAGCATCCAGTCAATCGGTATTCCCTTATCGCTTATTTTCTCTGAACGAAAAGCTTGTCTCCCCTATTTTACTAGTGGACTCGTTGAATCCGCACTTGCTTAGAGGCTTCCATGGTCGCAAGAAATGTAGTTAAAGAGTAGATGTTCTGATGAGGATTAGATTTAACAGGTAAGTGTTTTTTTTTTTTTTTTTTTTTTTTTTTTTTCGCACTTATTAAGTAATTATATTTTTGTAAAATACTTACAATTGTTATATTTAGTTCTTTAAATTAAATTACTTTAAATATATTATACCATATATATTCGAAGAAATTCCATGATTATTTATGGGAGTTAAAGCGAGTATAGACAGACAGAAAAACCGATCTCGTAAACAATTTTGAACTTTGTTGGAAAATATTAATAACAAGATAAAAATAAATTTTGGAAGCTGTAGTATTTTACTCAAGTTTTGCTTATTGTATCTTTTAATAATAATAAGAAATATTTATATTCTAAACAAAAAATCGCCTATAACGCGATAAATGACAAAAAAGTTTTCTCTATAGTCAGCTGACTCATCTTTGCCACACTTTATTATATACCCTTAATAATGGAATGATCCGTTCATCATGCTTAATATAACCCCTGATGCCATTTAAAATCTTAACTTTTCAATAAATACAAAATATCAAAATTTTTAAAGAAATACATGTTACAATAAATTAAAATATAAATTATAAAAATAAAAAATAAAATAAAAAATTATCTGAAATAGTTCACTTAAATTATCCAATAAAAGAAATCTGATCCCGTTATTATTATAAGAATGGTGTAAAAAATCCTTTTTCCTTCATCAACAGATATAGTGAAACCATCCAAAAACTATATTTTTCGGTAGGTAGTTTTATATAAAAATACTGTTCATTTTGAATCAGTGGAAGTAAGTTGGGCTGGGTTTTGGAGATTAAAGGCGAATGGCTGCACTAGGGTCGAAGGACTGGAGGAAGGTGCCCTACCGTAAGTGGTCATTTTAAGGGATCCTAGCCCGTATTTTTGCAAGTTTCGGAGAAAACCACGGAAATCTCCGAACAGCTAGGCCAACGAGCGCGGACCTGGGATCGAACCTGACACCTCACGTCTACTAGCTTCGAGCGCAGAATCGCTCAACCATTAGTGGAATTTTAGATGCTAAGAAAGAAAATCATAAATGTTATAATTCCAAATGGCATTACGGGGAGTGAAAAGGTTAACAGTATTATTGGAAATTTTGCTCAAGAAAACATTAAAACTGAAAATTTGTGGAATGCATTCAAATTTTCTTTTCAATTAGTATTTTGAAAAGGTACATATATCCAATTTAATATTATTTAAGATTTAATTTTATGCATAGTATGAATGCTTCAAACAAAGACATGTATTTACTGATAGTTCAATATTAACTGAAGTAAAATAACTATAGAAAACACTATCCATTGTGACATAATGCATTTTAAGAAAATATTGATGAAATTTAGCTCTTCATTAGGTTTTAAATTGGCTTTTAAAATATTAAGTCCATTAATATTTTAGAAGAGAATGACCAGAAAAAAAAAAAAAAAAAAATCCATCAAATGCTGGATTTCTTCCAGGAAATTTTAAGTTTTTCTTAATCTTTTTAAAAACTTAAGATGAAAAACAGATACCATTTCCAAACTGTCAATTTGTAAGATGTGATGAAAGTTTCTCTCTTAAAAAAGAAAAAAAAAAAAAAAAAAAAAAAAAAACTGTCAGAAAAAAACTTTTTTTTTTTTAATTTTTCAACATGAAAGTCCCCAGTCATCATAAAAAGTAATTGAATTTTCTATTCTTAGAAGCTTTTCTCTCTTAGTTGCTTTTTCTAATATAGTAATTACTTATAATGGAAACTATTTTTCTTTTTTTTTCGAAATATAACATTAAAATCTATACATTGTTCTGTAATAAATTTAAGTTGAATATATTTTATACTTTGTGTTTCTTAAAGTTTTATTTTATCTAACACTCAGAAGAATATACAGCGGAAACTTTAAATAGAACTGAAGTAGTTTGGTGCGGCACTCCCACGACATTCTTTTACTCTGCATTCCAATACTAAGAACTACAAATTACACATTAACGTTTAACAAGTAATTTATAAAAATAATTGAGAGGGGGGGATAACGGCCCTGTCAATAATGACTGTTTAAATTTAGTGCCTATATTCATTTTAAAATATTAATCTTATTATATCAAAAAAAAAAAAAAAGTTTATTCCAGATTATTAAAATAACGTTCACACACATCACTCCATGAAGATAACCAATATTGGTCAAACTTTTCATCAAGTGGCTACTTCATATGATTTTGAAAGTAGCAAATTCGAATTTCTTAAATATTCATTTTTAAGTTATGCTGATAATAGTTATGCATATACACAAGTAAAATTTTCATTTTCGTATTATCAGGACCTCAAACCCAAAATTTAGAGTCGAAAATTGGACTTCAAACAATACTTCTTCTACAAGAGGGGTATGAGAAAGTAATTATTTTTAAGCATTCTTAAGCAGTTTTCGTAAACTTCATATAATATACCCTGGTAAAAACATCAGCATAAAAACTGAAAGTATTTCGAACTTTCTATAACAATTTGTTAGTAATTTAAAAGGTTTCTGCAGGAATTTTAAAGAAAAATAAAAACAGCAGCCTTTCTTTCATTAAATATTCAGTTTTTCTAAAGGTTTGATACAGGCTTACCTAAAATACCTATATGGAACCCTCAAAAAGTCCAAAATACCTGCAAGTTTTCTAAAGAAATCTTCAAAAAAAAATTTTTTTTTTTTTTTTAACTGAAGCACTTTTTATTAATTACAATAAATAGCAAAAAAAAAAAAAAAAAAAAAAAATGTGTTCGCTTAAATTTGTGTAGCCCTGTATATTATGGGAAAATTATATACACACCAGTGTATTTAAATTAAAAATAATATATACACACACAAACGCATAACAATACTTAAAATGCATTTTCTAGTAATTCCCATGCATATCCCTATTATATTCGAATACCTTTTTGTGCGGTCCGGTAAACAAATGGTAAATTATTTCCATATTATACTTTACACACAGCATGGTTTTATACATATAAAAAGTACCTCAGAAAAGTCAATTTTACACCAGAAATCTTAACAGACGAACGTATATATTTTTGTACGAGGGTGGAAGTACCTGTGGTCAATGACACAGGTACAGTCGGTAACAAAAGTGTCCGAACACTAGCAAAAATTCCTAGGTAAAAAAAGTACACTTCATACGTTTTTCTTAAATAAATCCTTATCGACTCATGTTCTTACACAGACTAAGAAAAGATTCGACAAGAATTTATTAAACAAAACCGTATGAAGTGTACTTTTTTTAGATAGGAATTTTTGCTAGTGTTCGGACACTTTTGTTACCGACTGTATATTATAGGTCACATTCGCACTGTTATACAGATTTTGATGAGTGTAGGACTTGGGTGCATAAAATATTTTTTTTTTATCATATAGAACAGGGGTGGCCAACCCGCGGCCCGCGGGCCGCATGCGGCCCACCGCGTAGTTTCTTGCGGCCCGCAAGGAAACTAACGATATTTAAAGTTTGACTTGACAACTTTGGTTAACGAATCAAAAATTAATAAATACGTTCTGACTTTTCGAAGTGAAAATACCTTTCAACGATTATGGTAGATAAGGAACTGTTGTAATGGAATGTTATTAGATCCATTATTCATTCTTTTTATTATAGTTTTAATATATAGTCGTAATTTTTTTTATAATCCTATTGTTAATTTATGAATGAAAATAATTTAAATTAATGTATTCTTCTCCGAATTTTCACCCTACCCTTCTCCGAAAAAAGTATATACATACATGAATCATATACTCCCAACCATATATACACATATGCATATGTACAGTCATAAAATAATAATAATAATAGTAATAATTTCCTCCCCGACTAATTTCGCCGTAAATCATCGTAGAAACTAGCAGATGATGCCTAACGATTGGTAATGACATCTAATTTTTAATCCAAAAAGCTTGTCGAAATTGCGGGTTGCCTTAAAAAAAAAAAAGAAGTTGATGCCAGTTTTAGTATGTATACATCCCTTAAGCAAAATCTAACTAAACCGTCTAAACTAGGCCTTATTACTAATCGATTGGCCCCAGTCGCAATTCTCTACATTAATTTACGGCGGAATTAGTCGGTAAAGGAGGGGGGGGGATTTTTTTATGACTGTACATACAGTGTGGCCCGAATGAATAAAATATATTTCTAATGCGGCCCACCAAGTGTTTTGGGTTGGACAGGCCTGATATAGAACACATAGATTCTAAATTTTTGAAGTGGGCTAGCGTCTAAATAAATTCTACATTCGATTAACGTGTAAATTCGTGCCCATGTCATAGATTATCTTCGCAAGAACGATACACATCATTTATAAAAATGTAGAACTTATTTATTATTATTATTATTTTAACGGGATACAAAGTATAAATTTTTATACATTGCAATCTATGGACTATAAATATTTTAACTTCATTTCAGTAATGATAAATTGTTTAAAATACACACATACACACATATATATTCAGTCTTCATTTAAAAAAAAAAATCTGGAGTGACTCCACTCGACTTTCCGAACATTGAGTAACTAACAGTTTTGTAGATAAAATAAAGAAAGAGGAATTGCTAAACAAACAAAAGAGAGAAAACCATAATAGAGTGTTTTTTTCTCCATATATCACACGAGGTTTTATTTAACGCTACTGAACTTTGAGCCCTTAGATCATAATGATAAAGAATTTTTCGTTTTGTCCCTGTAAAAATCTATAGATGCTAGATTCACCAAAATGCTTATAGTTAGTGCAACAGTGATTTATAATATTCATACAAATTTTCAGCTCAATTGAATAAGGCGTTTAGATGCTATCGCACTTTTAAAAATTTGGTCTCATAGGCCATAATGATAAAGAATTTTTCTTTGTGTCCCTGTAAAAAAACTGTAGTGCTAGATTCACCAAAATCTATACAGTTGGTGCAAATGCGACCTATAACATGTGTACAATTTTTTTGCTCAGATTAATAAGGCGTTTAGACGCTATCACACTTTTAAAAATTTGGCCCCATTGGCCTTAATGATAAAGAATTTTTCTTTGTGTCCCTGTAAAAAAACTATAAGTGCTAGATTCTCCAAAATCTATACAGATTGAGTATCTGTGACCTATAATATGGGTATAAAATTTTTGCTCAATTGAATAAGGCGTTTAGATGCTATCGCACTTTTAAGATTTTGGTCCCATAGGCCATAATGATAAAGAATTTTTCTTTGTGTCCCTGTAAAAAAACTATAAGTGCTAGATTCACCAAAATCTATAGGGTTCGTACTATGGTGACTTACAATATACGTACCAACTTTCAGGTTAATCGAACAAAGCCTTTAGACGCTAGCGTGTTCACAAACATACACACATACACACATACACACACACATACATACATCATCGTAAAAATAGTGAAAACGGACTCAGGGGACCTCAAAACGTATAGAAACATCAAAATCTCGAATTCGGATTTTTGACATGATTACAATACTTTCCTCACTATAGTGTTCGGAAAGTAAAAATATATGTATTTAATATATAATTTATTTAATTTAATGACTAATGACATGGAACTTCCAAGAGGACAGTTTTATTATTTTAGTCAGATTAAAATATTAAAATTCAACCCCTTTTAAGAAAGACATGACCAAAATATTTACATAATAAAAAAGTGCATTGAAAATGCATTTTCCGAGGAAGCCTGCATTACGGTTATTGCAGAACTGGACCATTTCCAAGATTAAAATACTTTATAAATGGACATTTTTCTGACAAAAGAAGCCGTTTGGGGGTTAAATTCCATTATATAAAGAATTTTTTGATAGCTTAAAAAAATTGCCATATTTTCTAACTTTAACGTAAAAATGAAGAGTTATGAAACACATTTTAGTTTTAAAAAATGCTATGGCTATCATAAAAAGTGTTGCTAAAATTCGTTGATAGTTTAAAAATAAATTGGATTTTTTTTCCCACTTCAACGTAAAAATAAGGAGTTCTGAACAATTTTTCGGTTTAAAAGGAAGTGCTCTATCGTAAAAAAATAAATAAATAAATAAAAATAAATAAATGTACGTTTGTGAAAGAACCTAAAAATGTCAACAGAGAAGTTAAGAGTTTTCCAAATATAATTTTAATCACATTATTTCTTCTTTCATTAGTACTTTAAATTCTTTTTTTTTTATTATATTACTTAAATAAAAAGACAAAGCAAATTTGACTAAAATTTTATTTCACTATTTAATAATTATATTAACCCTCTCGCTGCGCATCCCGCGATTTCCACGGGCAACGTAGAAGTAGCAAAATTTGCGCAACCCGCGATTATCGCGGGGATGCGTTTTTGCCGTCTATTTAAGTGTGCAACCCGCTCTTTCCCCGTTCATGGTTTCATTTCGGCTTTTCTGTAATGTTTAATTGTTTATTTAGATGTCAACAAACAGATGGCGTTAGTTGTCCACGTTTCTGCGAAATATAAAAAGAATTTTTTTTAGCATTTTGCGCGCGCTTTTCAGAGCTCAAAGATGTCTGGCAGGAAGCGTTTCGCGAGTGATATGACCTATGTTCCTGACGATATTTCCGACACTGACAGTAGTTCTGACTCTGATTCCGAGTATATTGATGATATTTATAGCGGAACTGATGAAAATTTCGAGGATTGCGAGGTCGGACTTTGCCTCGAGCCTTGTTTCGAAATTTATCATACAAAACTTCATTTCTAATAAATGTTTTGTAAGTATTTTGCATATTTTCATTAGTATATACTTTTTACCTTTGTACTTTATAAAATAAATCATAATTTAACCAAAATTGATTTTCAAAATTTTGCTTTTATATCATTATTCTTCAATTTCAATATTCTGACAACTTTTTTCTATGATCTAATTCTATATTGAAAAAAAAACTCTTTTACAAAAAATTTTTGTATATTTTAAGTCTAAAATATATGTAGATTTGAAATATGTAATAAAAAAATACGCAATTTTTGAACCTATTTTGATAAAAAAAATACGCAGCGGGAGGGTTAAAAAAAAAAAAAAAAAAAAAAAAAAAAAAAAAAACTACCTAAGGTAACGACACCAGTGCACGTCACTCTTAAGGCCTTATTTTTAAAATGTTTGTTTTTTTCGCGTGGCATTCATGTGGAATTTATGTATCAATATTATACTTTGGTCTATTTTATACACTGATTCTTCTAGTTGTTGTTAGACACTTTCATTTTTTCAATACGTTAAGCCAATTTAAAAAATAAAATTAAAATTAAACCTATAAAAATGCACCAGTGCTCGTCACTTGAAAACTGCGTTTCACCAGTAGTCGTCAGGTGATTGCACCAGTGGTCGTCATGTAAATAAAACGCAACAATTTGCTCAATAGTTTGATTTTAATTGCATTTTTGCAAAATTAACTGAATATTATTGAAACAGAATATCTTTGGAACATATTTAGAACCCAAATCCATTCTTAGGGTTTAAAACACAAAACATTAAATGGTAAAATTCAAAATATTGCGAATAAAACAAATTCATATGTGAAATAATTTGAAAATTCTTTGCTTTTAAGAAAAGTTTTCAAAATTTTATTCCTTCTCAAAAATATCTTTACTTAAAGCAGAGGGTAAGTAGCAGGGGAGGGGGTAATAATCTCGTTTTTAAGAGTGACTTTGTTCCAAATTATCGCAGTAAGATTGATTTTACCATGCTTTTTATTAACGCGTATTCTTGTTTGTTTGTCCAGTACAAATCTTACAATTGATTTTTAACTAACTTCCCGACTACCTAGACATTTGAAACTTTCAGAATAGTTCAGAACACGATGAAAATGCATTTTCTAAAGACTTTTAGTCAACTGCTCCGTGTCCCTGCAGCCTTCGGCAGCGTTATCAGTACAAATCTTGCAATCGATTTTTAACTGACTTCTCGACTAGCTTGACATTTAAAACTTTCAGAAAAGCTCAGAAGACGGTAACAATGGATTTTTAAAATATTTTTTGCCAATTGTTTCGAGTCACTGCTGCCTTCGGCAGCGTTTATATGGTTCAACAGAAAATTTATTTAACTTTTTTCCCGACTATCTAGACATTTGAAACTTTCAGAATAGCTCAAAACACGGTGACAATGCATTTTTAAAATATTTTTGGCAAACTGTTTCGGGTCCCCGCTGCCTTCGGTAGCGTTCACATGATTCAACAGAAAATTTATTTAACTAACTTCTCGACTAGCTAAACATTTGAAACTTTTAGAATAGCTCAAAACACGATAACAATGCATTTTTTAATACTTTTAGCCAATTGTTTCGGGTCCTCGCTGCCTTCAGTAGCCTTTATATGATTCATCAATCATATACTCGTCCCGATCATCAATCTTCCCGACTACCTAGACTTTTGAAATTTTCAAAATAGCTCAGAACACAGTGACGATGCATTTTTAAATTACTTTTAGCCAATTGTTTCAGGTTCTTGCTGCCTTCAATAGCATTTATATGATTCAACAGAAAAATTTAAAACACGGTATAAAAAAAAAATTCTTTTTGTATTGCAATTATTATTTTTTAAACGTATGGGTTGATTATGCGTACCTAACACATACTATAAAGGAATTTTGAGAAATCTTTCGCCTCTCCTTCCTCATTAAGTGTGGGGTGGATGCAAAAACACGTTTTCAAGAGTAATTATTCTCCAAATTATATCAGGAAAGCAATTTTTTGATGCGTTGATTGGTTATGCGTACCCAAAAATACTGTAAAGGTATTTTGCGTAATTCTTTCCGACCAAATTTTGAGAAAGTGTAGCAAAAACGTATTTCTACGCATAACTCTGCTCTAAATAGTCTTACAAAGGCGATTTCTGATGTGTGAGTTGGTCTTATGCATCCAACACCTAGTATAAAGAGATTTTGCGAAGATCTTTCGTCTATGTGAGGGTGGCAATACATATATATATATATATATATATATATATATATATATATATATATATATATATATGTGTGTGTGTGTGTGTGTGTGTGTGTGTGTGTGTGTGTGTGTGTGTGTGTGTGTGTGTGTGTTTTCAATCTAAACTCTGCTGCAAATTATTTTCGGGAGGGAATTTTTTTTATGCGTTGGTTGGTTGTGTGTGTGCACCTTAGACGCATTATAAGGCGATTTTGCAAAATTTCCCTTCCCCTCTTCCCTTCCCTCGGCCGAGCGCACAAAAAACACGTTTTTAACCTTAGCTCTACTCCAAATTAACGCAGAAAGGCGAGTTTTGATGTCTGGGTATTGGTTAAAAGTACGGAATATGTAATTTGATAATATTGCGTTAAAATTCTAAATTTAACCGTGGGAGAGGGGGGGGATAAAAAGCGGGTAAGTCTATGCCGAAGGCAGTAGAAGCCAATCATCATATTGCGGGACGGAAAGCTATTACAGAAGCCAGCGGGAACATTAACTGCTGTTTCGACTGATTTCAAAGTTTTTTTTTTTTTTTTTTTTTTTTTATAATGATAGGGATTTTTCCTATTTTATTTAAATATAGGGACCAGCAAAGGTGGCAAAGATTGCTAGTATTATTCTACACATCAAGCTAATGTTATGAAATATTATAGATATTAATGTTATCAAATGTTAATGTTATTTAATGTTATCAAATATTATCTTACAATTTTAATTAGTCAACAGGGTAATTTTTATCACCATTTTAACTATTTGTTTATCTTACATAATTAATATAATGTATAAACAGAAAACTTGCTTCAGAAATGTTTTTAATGTTTAATATTTTCTATATAAGTTTTTATTCACCTGCATCTAACATAACAAAAAAGCCTTAACATAATTTTGAACTGACTCACAGTCATGCTAACTATGAAATTAAGCCTTTGTATTTTATCATTTTTGAAATATATATGAATTAAAATTAAATTATCACGGTCAATAAAAAACTTAAACATCACTTAAAAATATCTTCGCAAAACCATGACATCATAAAAATTTAAAATACATTAGACAGATGTATGGAGTAATCATGTCTGTTTTTCTAAAATATATAACAGAAAACTAGAAAAAGCGCTTTATAACTAAATATGTTTATGTGCCATTGTTTAATTTTTCCAGCAAAATAATATGGAAAATTTTAGGTGGTTTAAAGTCAGTCATAGTAAATTAAAGGTACCATGACTAACTTTATTTAAACAAGCTATACAAGAGTTACAAGTGCAATAAAGTTCACGTTCTTGAGGTTAAAATACATTTGTTTACATTTACGAATACCCCTGACGACTACTGGTGCCGATAGTCAAATTAAAGTAAAAATTATACCATTATAATTCTAAACGAAAATATAGTATTTTTCATCAAAAATGTTACCCAGTTATTAAAAATGTTAAAACACCAGTGTTCGTCAGGGGTGACGAGCACTGGTAAAACGTGCAAAATATGCACCAGTAGTCGTCATACCTTAAAAACCTTTATATTATGTCAAATTTTAAAAAGTTGCACATAAATCGTATTCTGCATTTCATAAGCATTACATACAATGCTTTATGAGCAATGTCAAAAGCAGCGAACAACAAAATATAACAAGAAATGCATATCTATTCCCTTAATCATTTGCTTTACGTTGACTCAATTCAATTGTAATTTAACATATACTTCCCTTATTTTGTTTCTCCCTACTCTTCCCCAATAGTTGAAATCGAACTTTTTATGTCATAAGAAGCAGAAGGCTTTGGAGAATCTTATGCGGGTAGATTCAAATCCATACAGGTTATAAAACGGTTATTTTAACACTTCTTTTAAGAGGGTGACGACTACTGGTGCAGATTTTAGGGGTGACGAGCACTGGTGTCTTTAACTTATCTAAAATTAAGTACGAATAAAACAAATTTAGTATATGTGTGCTAAATATATAATGGAAAACATATGTAAAACAAAATTGCTTAAAACAAATACAAATACCTGAAAGATTATTATTATTGTTTTACAGATTTTTTTTTCTTATTAGGACTATTAAGGCCGAAACCTAAGGCTTAAAATGGATTACAAATCACTGTAAGCATTCATTCCTAACTGGCGTCGAGCCTGATACCTGAAGGTCTTAGCACTAATCATTCAGCTACCATACGGACAATATAAGCATTTAAGCTAATACAAAATATAAAATATTTGTCATAAGTGAGTACTGCTCAGTTCCTCACTATATATCTTTCTCCTTAATTTCTAATATAAAGTGCGATTATAGTTAAAGTTACGATTTTAAAAAGTTCTAACTACAGGCCAGAATGACTTAATATTTCACCAGAAAAAACGTGGGGCATTGGAATTTTGTTTTTCGATAGGGGAGGAAAAAAAAAAATTCAAAACAGTGTTTGGGGACTGCCGATAGAAGTGAAAACTAAGAAACTTGTGAATTGTATCGTCGAGCTATTATTATTTTTGAATTATTTTTGGTTTGTAAAGACGTGTTTATGATTCGGCACAATATTTGTAGCTACCCAAATTAAAGGAACTAAGCCTTATATTAGGTAAAAATATTGATTACTTATGAAATTATTTTAATTAGTAGCTGAGATACAAAAGAAAACCGATTCACGATACCTCAAAACGTGTAAATTAGGTGAAATCTCGAATTCCACTTTCGATAATATAAGAGAACTTTAAAATATCTTTCGAATGATGTATTAAAAGTAATTAAATCATAATTAGAATTTGAAATATTGAAATTTTAAAATATTACAACGCCATCTGGCGGTAGAAATTTCTGTTATCTACTGTTCGATTCCAAATCAACAAAGCTTTCTAATGATGTATTACTTATGAAATTATTTTAATTAATAGCTGAGATACAAAAGAAAACCCATCCAGGGAACCTCAAAAAGTGTAAATCAGGTAAAATCTCTAATTCCACTTTCGATAATATAAATGAACTTTAAAATATCTTTTGAATGATGTATTAAAAATAATTTAATCATAATTAGAAATTGAAATATTTAAATTTTAAAATATTACAGCGCCATCTGGCGGTAGAAATTTCTTTAAGTTACTGTTTGATTCCAACTCAACAAATCTTTCAAATGGTGTATTACTTATGAAATTATTTTAATTAGTAGCTGAGATACAAAGGAAAACCCATTCAGGACACCTCAAAACGTGTAAATCAGCTGAAATCTCGAATTCCACTTTCAATTCTCATGGAAAGCCTTCGCTGACGATGACGGGAGTTTCATGATTTTTGTTTACCCAAAAGTGCTCAACGCGCCTAAAGAAGTTTTCACTTCACTTCACTTCAAAAAAAAAAAAAAAAATCCAAAATGTACTGATAGATGGCGCAGTCAGGTTATAGTCAGTAGAAATCCTAGGATTTCTAATAGTCAGAAAAGGTCGAAATACACAGGAATGTCAGCCGAAAGGAAACAACAGAATTGAAAAATTGAAGGGACGACAAATTTATTAGCGAAAAGAAAAAAAAAAAAATACATGCTTACAGCAAAAACAGCGATAGTGACAAAAGAAGAAGAGGAGCTTTATTATACAAACGCCTTGCGTAGAATAAACGGAACAATTTCGAATATTTTTTCCCCTTCACCAAACAAAATTTCCCTGCTTCATGATTGTTCTGGTAAAATATCCAGTCAGTCTGACAAGTAGTTTTAAAGTTAGAGCATTTTAAAATTTCAATTTTTATTAAAATCAACATGTATGTCATATTATATTAATGGGCAATGAATTCGGCTGATTGCTTGACACAACCAGAAAATAATATTCTCCAACCACTACGTTACTTTTCCTCCGCATCAATATATTTACCCTACCTTCATTTTCTACGTAAGTTTACAGACATCAGTTTAGTATTTTTTCCCCCATACAATTCCATGCTATGTGATGTGCACCATGTAATAATCTCCATAACCTAAATTTATGTGTACTACACATAAAATTATTACACTATTTTTCCATGTTATACAAATATTCATTTTCGATAAACTTACGAAGGTTTCATAATATAATTGCATTCATTAATGTTTATGCCAGCACGATAAATAACTAATCTTCTCTAACTTATTTACGATAAAAATAATCTTCATAATGAGTGTTTAGGCGACAAAATGCCCCTTTCTGCTATGTTAAGAAAATCTTAAATTCTATATAAAAAGAAATTTTCAAAATAACGTTTTATTGAAATTTAAATTAGGCTATTTCCAAGATTATAAATTATATTTTAAAACTGGTCCGACGCCATTACGTGATTTATTTTTGAGATAATGTCTATACTACACAAATTAAACTAAAAATTCTACAAAGGTACATCTTATTGATTTTGTGATTTTTTTTTCACTTCTCATATCTCAAAGCGAGTAAAAATTTAGTAAAATATAAAATAAATGAAAATAAGTTGAAATTTTTCATGAATACCAAAGCTTCCCTACAGCATAAAAGAAAAAAAAGAATAACATAAAAGATTTTTTTTTTTTTTTTTTTTAAATCAGCGTTGTCTAACAGAAAATTTCATTTAGCACATTATAATAGCTCAGAATAATGTTAATGGATTATTCTATAAAAATCTCAAATTATTTTTAAGATTCATATGAATGTTAATTAAGTTTATATAAAGAAAAAAAAAATTAAAAAAATAACTGGAGGATTTTTTATAATAAATTAGTAACAACTTAATATATATATTTTTAACTTTTTCTGGTTTATAAATATGCTTTTCTCAAAAACTCAGGCGTAAGATTGTGACAGTTTTAATGCAAGTAAATTTGTTCAATTTTACACTTTTATTTCAATTATTTCTTTACTTGATGGTAAAAATCAAATGTAATGTAACCCCTCTTCGCTCTTAGATTTGTCAATTTGCCAGTTTTTTTTTAATACCAGTAAATTTTTATAGATATACCCACTTTATATTTTAATGAAAATTTTGTGAATAAATAAGCCGGAAAATAATTTAAGGGAATTAGTGGTATGAATTAATCTGGAGAGTTGGAAGATCTGCCCTCCCCCTCCCCCAAGAAAAAAAAAAAAAAAAAACCTACAGCAATTTTTATTTTAAAAGCAGCAAAACACAAATGCATTTGTTTTCCATTTCAGGATGCATTTAAGGTTTAAATACAAAATTTTCAATACAATGTAAATAGTTTAATTAGAAAATATTTTCTAGACTATATTTTTTTACAAACTATATTTCAGTGGTACAAAATCTACAGAATTTTATTAAATATGTATTAACATTTCGTTTGACATATTTATTTAGATTTCTCTAATAAAAATATTTAATAATTTTTATAAGATGCGCTCGAATAGAGTAATTCATATTAGAAAATTGAATTCTAAGGGCTTTAACTGAAATTATATATTATGTATTTTCTAAAACATTTTAATTCTCTATTTACTTGCCTAAAACTAAAAACCTATAATAAGATACATAAAATATTTAAAATATTTTTAGAACATTATGTTATCAAGGAATCCATAAAGTAATACACAAAAATATAAAATATATTGTTAAACTATATAGATGCATAATTGATCGGGGGGGGGGGGGGGGGATACCGTTCGCAATTTTTTTCTTTTAATTATAAAAGTTTGAATTTTTTTTTTTTTTTAATTTAAATAATTTTCGATAAATTTTAATATATATATATGCAAATTGTTACTATTCTTAGACATTAACCCTTTTTCTATCAATATTTTTTTTTTCTGAGAAAAAATAAGCTTAAGAATAGTCTGAACGCGTTTCATTCAATAGATATTGGATTTCTTTAGCTAATAATTCTATCTACTTAGTCATGATTGTTACCGGTCTGAAAAGCAAAAATAGGAAGCCTTCAAAATATTGCTTCATATTATTATAAGGAAGCAAAACAGAGCTGGCTTTTACATACTTGCCAACCATCTCATTATGAACCGTACAATTTTTAGTACCCGCCTTTTTTTTCCACACCAATAATTTTTTAGAGTAATTTTAGTCTTATTTAATCGTAACAACATTTGGAGAAAATAACTCTAAAAATATAGTGGTGTGGGAAAAGAGGCGTTTTTTCAGGGGGCGTTAACAATTGTACGGTTATTAATGAGATGGTTGGCAAGTATGCTTTTAAAAGCAATTGGTACAAAAATTTGAATAAACACCGCAAAATATAAAAATTCGTAATAATTGTTTCAGGTCGGAAGAAAACACGACCTTTCATCAGGCGAATAAAGTAGGCACGAGTTGTGCTACTTTGTTTGCAGCACTCGTGCCTACTTTGTCTTACAAAGGGTAGTGTTTTGTTTCGACACGAAAAAATTGTTGCGAGTTCTTATATTTTATGGTGTTTATTCAAAGTTTTGTACCAATTACAATAGCTTCATATTATATTTAGAAATCTTCCCGGGACATGCCCCAATGCTAGCAAAAAGTTTAATAATAATAGTAATAATAATAAAAATAAAGATTAATAACGGTTATTTCTTCTTAACCATCCAAGTTTCAGTCTTACTTCTTAAAAAAAAAATTAAAAAAAAAAAAAAAGAAGAAGAAGAAAATTGAAAATATTTCATTTTTGCAGCATCAGTACTACCAACTGAAAAGAAAAAGAAAAGAGGCAGAATACAAAGTGTAAAGAAAAAAAATAAATAAATAAATAAGCCCTACTTTTTTCATAATTTATGTATTCACGTAGAAAGAAATTTTATGCATAAAGAAAGTATCTCTTTAGATATCCAGATTTCTCTGACAAAGAAGATCATTCATTTATCTTCCTGAGAACTAAATTTTGACATAAAAACATTATGAAAATATAGCACATTTTCAATATTTTAGCAAGATTAAAATATACCAAATTCATCTCAACATTATCTCTATTTAGTCCTGTTTAAGCTATTTTCATGAAAATTACGCTGTATATTTCTTCATTAAACTTGGAAACGCGTTTCGAGAAGCAAGCTGAATTACGGTTATTACATAAACTTAGCTATTTGGAAGATTAAAGTCCCAAAAAGAAAAAAAAAAAATGGACACTTTCTTGATAAAAGGCACTTTAGGGAGTTAAATCTCATTAACTATAAAGTTTTTAAAAGGCCTTTTAAAAGACATTCATATTTTTCAGTTTAAAAATAAGAATAAAGACGTGTAAAAATATTCTTATTTAAAATGAAGATCATGAATTTTTCATAAGATGTCAAGGAGAAAAATGCCTTTTTTCCAAATAGCTCGAATTTAAATGAAAAAGTATTATTCACATTGTAATTCTTTTTATTATGTCTCCCCAAGTTTCTTTTCTTCTTTTTATTTATGATTAATTTATTAAAGTCAACAATCTATATATTAATAGGCAAACATGAAATTTGTCGTACACTTTTAACGTATTAATTTTGGAAGTAGGCTGTTGAAAATGATATCATTCGAAAGGTAAAGATTAGCCAGATTTGCAGAATATAAAAATTATTTTCTTACGGTGTTAAGAAGGTAATTTAAAATACTTTTATTTTATGCACTTTCTCATTTTATACACGTATTCTTTTGTATTAAATAATCCCTAAAGAAGAAATATATTAAATCTGGCAATTACTTAAAATTCAAATAAAACCATAAACACAGTAATTTGCATAGTTGTAGCATTCTTAAACTCTGAATTACAGATATTTCATTCTAAAAGGCAACGACCATTAGATCAAAGTTTCATACTGTTGAACATATATATATATATATATATATATATATATATAAAGGGGGATTTGATTTATGAAAATTCATTTTTTTTTTTTTTTTTTTTTTTTTTTTTCTTTCCTTTTTTCTTTTTTTTCCCTTGTGATATACGTCAGCTTTAATTAGAAGACACATTTTTTAGCTAAAACATGTTGCATTTCAACTAACTGAAATTGATTACTTATTTTTAAACAAGTGGATTTATTACTACATTTTCTGAATATATATGAAAAAATTGCAAGATCCAGATTTTTTTTTTTTTTTTTTTTTTCCCATTTTCTGGTGTTTAATATATTTACACGTTTCAGATTTCTTGAACACGACTGAATATTGATTATATTCATGAAATTTTTGTTCATGTTAATTAGTAGGTGGCGCTGTCATAAAATGATATATAAAAATGAATGTTTTTTACTACCAGTTTTCCATGTATTTACAAGTTTCGAGATGTGCTAAACATAATTCGCTCATTTTTAGAAAATCACTACTTGTCTGTGTGTATGATGTGCTAAAGAAATTTTTTATTATCTCATAAACCAACGAACAGAATTTGAGTACGATTGATGATTGGTTAAACTTTGATTTAAACTGGTGCTGATTAGATGTTAGAATATATCACCCAATAGGTGGTGCTGCTGTGTTGTGATTCACCCCATTTAAGTTAAGGCAATATTTCAACTTCTGTACCGTGTAAATGCACCAAACATGATATATGATATGGACATTATGTAAAACTACGCTGTTTTAATTTGAATGCATATCGACCGACAAGTACCACTGTTGTGTTACAATTTAACTCCGTTTACGAGAAGAAAATTATTTTGTTTTTCAAAAAAGTGGTCCATTTTCGACTACTGGACGATACTAGTAATAAAAGATTGATCTGTATTTTTAAATAGGTATATTGAAATCCAAATATTTCTTAAAAAAAAAAAAATAATAATAATAATAATTTTCATCAGCTTTTTAGTTTTATTTAATTAGATCATAGAAAACTGTCTGTATATGTTACGAGCAAAATATCCTGAAACATTTATTCTAAAGAACTTAAAGCATAATTTTAGTTATGATGCAAGTTTTAAAGTCAATTTATAAGGCAAATTTCTGGTATATTTACTGTAACGTCAACGAGTCCTTTAGAGTAACTGAAAATGGTCGTAATCGCGCAAGTCGCAACCATATAACTGCTAGCACTGCTAAATTTTAAATCAGATTTATACACCAGTATTTTACAAAAGGAATTTGCCATACATATTTTTTAACAAAGAAATAAAGTTAAATAAATTGTAAACATTTATAAAATATTTTCCGGTGTGAATCCTTCATTGAAAATAAAGGAAACTTGGCAAAGATTAAAAAAAGCCAATAGGATATAAATTTAGAATTTCATTTCTGAATAGATTTCTGTAAAAGTTTAAATTATTCAGAGTGAAGTCATCAGGACATTTTATTTATTTATTTATTTATTATTATTAATACTATTATTTTTAAGTTACAGTATTCCCTCAAAAACATAAGAGCGACAGAAAATACAGCTGTCGTGTGTATTGAAGAGACGGGCCTCGGCAACACAAAGGAATTAAAATCTGAAATGAGTCCTAAGAAACACGAGTGCCAGGGGACATCACAATTTTAAATATCAGGGAGGAATATACATTTTTCCCCCAATTAATATCCAACCTTAATTAAAACCTAACAATTTAACTACAAAAACGATAAGAAGTTTAGCTTACTCTGTATAAATGGTCAGATCTCAGAGAAAGCTTTGAAAAGAGTTTCTTTAACTACCAGGGGAAAGCCACGGAAAACTTCAAACAACTAACCCGAGGAGCGCAACCTGGATTCGAACCCAGCACCTTTCGTCTACAAGCTTTCAACTCAGAAATTTTCGATCTTTGGTGAGGTCATAATATTAAACTAAACGTCTTAGTAAAAGATTGTCTTTTACAATATGATGTACGGAAAATCATATCCGCATAGTTACTGTTAGCACGTATAATTGTCGCAATCATCCTTGTTCGACTTGAAAATTAATATATATATATATATATATATATATATATATATAAATTGTACTCTATTGTTTAATGTATTTTAAAAACTTACTTATTTAACTTGGTCATCAGATATATATATATATTATTATTATTATTAATTTAGAAAAAATCAAGTTATGCTATACTCAGTGTAAATTTTAAGTATAAATTTCATTTCCGACCAAAGTACCGTCTAGTTAAAGCATTTTTAAAAATCAGTTTTTAAGTTTTATTAAAGTTAATACACCTTAATAGCATATTCCTATTCAGTGATCGAATTTGAATTTGTGCAGTTTTGTGTGTTAATTGCAATATATATTAAAAGCATGAAAATTTTCCACATATCAGAGTAAAATATAATTTTCAGGCAATTAAAAAAAAAAAAAAAAAAAAAAAAAAAAAAAAAAAACACTTATTAATGCTGCATATTAAATTTTGCTTTTTTTTTAACATTAAAATAATATATGTTTAAAAAAAATCATTCTGTTATCCTGACAACCGTAAAAATTGCGGCATAGCAACGCATTTTTCTGTGCGATAAACACTACAATCCCATATTTTAACCATATTTTAAAGCTTTTTATATTAGTTTATAAATATTCTATATTCATAAAACATCATATATACGTTGCAATTTCCTAAAATATTTTTATAATTGTTTCAACTAAATTTGATCTGTGTATCTTTCAATATTTTAAAAGAAAGCAGGGACAATATAATATTAAAGCGCGGTATCTAAGATATTTAAGAAAAGTACTTTATACTTATTTTTTATATTTTTATTAAGGAAAGGGATTAGGAAAGGTTTTAAAACTTACTTAAAATCTTATAAAAATATTTTTATACCAGATATTAATGTTCTACAAAATAATGTTTACTTCAGTACAAAGGGATAAATGAAATATTAAATAAATAAATAATATTTTAATAAAATCTAAACAATTCTTATAAAGAAAATAATTTGAAACATTAATTTTTATAAGTGTACTCAAATTTATGAACGTCTGAATTCGAGAGAGAAACTAAAGTCAAAACCAAAACTTGCAAGGAAATGACATCAATAAGTCAGC
Organism: Salticus scenicus; assembly: GCA_963930645.1. Taxonomy (NCBI): domain Eukaryota; kingdom Metazoa; phylum Arthropoda; class Arachnida; order Araneae; family Salticidae; genus Salticus; species Salticus scenicus. The sequence goes on along the minus strand of OZ005654.1, from coordinate 57,099,244 downwards.
ATATTTATTAAATGAGGAGAAAACGTCTTGCAAGGCGCCAGACAAAACTAAAGGAATGGGTTTAGTCTGGGATTTCACGAAGAAATATTAACGATCATTATTTAGCATTTTCAGAAAGAAGCAAGAATGAAGTTCTGAAAATAAATTTACTTTGCATGAAGCAGCATCACATATGTGTGTACAGTTCAAATATTGTAAAAAATGGTTTTTGAACGAATTCGAATTTCAGTACAAAATGTAATTTATTATTATTATTATTATTATTATTATTATTATTATTATTTTATTTAAGATGTCATCCAAAATGTGTAAACACATAAATTAATTTTCAATACAAGGAAAAAAAAATTCAATGAAAATTTGAAATTACGATTGGAAAGGGGGGTGGGGTTGGTTGGGTGCAGTGTCTAAACAGCTTTCTCTCAACATTTGTACCTAAACTTTCAGCAAGACGTAAATCAGGTTTATTATCTCAACAATATACAAATCTTGCGTGCTTTTAAATAAAAAAAAAAAAAGAAGAAGAAGAAAGAAAGAAAGAAAACAAAACGAAAAGAAAGAATGTTCTTATTCATTTTTTAATGCATTCCGCTATAAATTTCTGACATTAAAAATTTTTAATTTTCGCATACAATTAAATTAAAGCATATCTTAAGTACATCAATATAGATGCGTGAAGTGGAATTCAAATCCTGCATCTACAAATCTTGTTATTAAAAATAGGAGAAGGGGGGGGGGGGGCGTACAATTGGGAATGAATAAGGAATTTTACTTTATAAAAGAAAATAATACATTGTTTAACTGATTAAGTTTTTTTTTTTTTTCTTTTTTTAACAATCTTACTGGTTAATAAAATACAGTATTACAAAAGAAGTCGTTCATATAGAAAATTTTCATGCTGTATAAAATAAAATAATAAATAAATAAATAAATAAATAAATAGTCTAATAATCTACTACATATAAATGGAGAACCACCAGACAATAGACGTTAAGATGCACGTTTTGTATTTATTTTTTAAACTTTCTCAAGGCGTCGATTGGAATAGGTACTGTAAAAATTTTTGCATGAAAGCTAAATAAAAATATCTTTGCCTATCTTTTTTTTTTTTTTTTTTTTTTTTTTTTCTCTTTAATCCTGTTCTTTATAATAAATTTTCAGTGCAGTATGAACAATAAAATATTTCAAAAGAATTTTTTTTTCATCTATACTAGTATATAAAGAGGAATAGTTTGTTCGTATAGAAAGGGTAATCTCAGAAATTACTGAATCGATTTATTTTTTTATTTTCTCTAACCAAAAGCTACACTATCCCTGAGTGCGGTAGGCCATGATTAAATTTGAGAAAAAAAATTATTTAATTCGAAATGTAAACATTTTAATTAATATCTCCATAAAAGACATTGGAAAAAAAATGAAATATTGTAACGAAAGTTGTTTCACATGTGAACGACGTGGATTCGAGGTAAAGTATTGGTGTACGGATCCAGAGATTGCGAGTTCGATGCCCGTTAAAAGAAATTGATTAAAAATAGATTTCGTTTGAATCTAAATAGTTTGTTTCTCATTCATTCATTGTCGTTTATGTTAATTATTCGGTTAATGCAATGTAATTTCTAGACTTTTCGAATTCTATAATATTCTGTTCTAGAAAATTCATCAATCATGTATAAATCGATGTAAAATTCAGTTGAGTTGAAAAAGTCCTAAGCTAAGCTTAAAGTTCTCTGACTGTGTTATTTCTCTTGAGTGTTTCCCCACAAAAAATTATCTAAGTCAAATCTACGTGACAATATTAAAAATCTAGCTGAAGCCGCTAAATTTTTTTACACGTTCATTTTCTTTCCTTGTCATGAAAAGAAATATATTTACTCGTAAATAATAAAATTGATATAAACCTTTGTGAAAAATTAAACTTTCACTGTAAAATTGTTATTATTATAGCTTTAAAAGTATTTATTTTGCTAATTGATATGATTTATTTAAAAAAAAAAAAAAAAAATGTTTGTCGATATTCTAAATATTGGCGTTTAAACATTATTATAAATTATATTTGTTAGTATTATGAATACATATATATAATCTAATTTATTTTACATTATTATTATTAATAATATATATATATATATATATATTTAAAATAGACTAATCGCTAAAATGGATGATTTACTTATTTATTTTAAATTATTTATATTTAGTTCTGTTTTGTTTTCTCACCGCTAATGTCCAATTAGGTGACTGTTATGCAGTTTGGTGCATTTGGCAATTAAGACACACAACGGGCATGTCAGCTTATTTTTTGTTTTTAATTAAGAAATAAATATATATATTCTTTACATATCTACACATATAATAAATGAATATGCGCATGTGTGTGCATGTTCGGCGCTTTTCAGGAAAACAACTGATCGCAGAGCTATACAAATTCGCATAGAAGTTCGTTATGACCTCTCCCGGCACACCTGATGCCCGATTTCCAAATTTATGATTTTTTTTTAAATTAATTAAAATATGAAAATTATAGCCTTATAATAGATTTAAAATAAGCCATTTAAATATTAGTTTTAAATATAACTGCTGACAAAAATGTTTACGAGTTCATTTTTTTCCCCTCCCCGCAAATAATAAAAAAATATAAAAAATTAAATTTGCTTATGAATATGACAGAAAGATGTTACTTTAATTTTGAAAAATTAAATAATAATAAAAACTAAATAATAATAATAATATACTTAGAGATAATCGTGGACATTTTTTTTTCTTTTCTTTTTTTTAAATTTTGACTAAAAGTACACAGGATGTTTTTCGTCAAGGAGTCTACTTTTGGAGTCTACAGCCATTTTAAGACAAGTAGTGCTTAAAAAATATAAATAAATTATAAAATATTGGAAAAAAAATAAAGGAAAAAATAAAGAAAGAAACAATAATCGCTTAAATTATCTATTTTTGTCAACATAATTTTATAGAAAAGACGAAATTTGCGACAAATATTCAAAAGTCGCCAAGGGGAGCTGTTATAAATCAGTACCATGATCAAGTTTGCATATATATTTATTTATTTTTCTATATAGCAACAACTATTAACCGTAACATATTTAAATTGAAAATATATACAACCACAAAATAATAATAATAACAATTTTCTCATACTGTAGACGTAGCATTCATAGCATATTGCAATATTATATTTGCCGTAAAATTCCTGTCACTTTATGGTCGACCTGATAAATCAAAGAAAATATAGTAAATAACGTGAAATTAAATACTGTATATAATACAAACACTGTTATTCATATGTAATTGTGATTTAAATATAAAAGGGCTACTTCTATTTTTTTTATATTTTTTTATATTGTCCATTTCGAAATTATCATCTGATAAGCACCTACATTCAAGCCCGGATAATGCACTGTCGTAAGCAGTAGAGACCCAAAACGATCTTTTGAGACATTTCAATAGATTTCCTCTTTATTTTTGGCTTAAATGTGATATTAAAAAGAGTGATTACATTTTTATTTCCTTTAAATATAGTGACCAGCAAAACAGACACAGCCTGCTAGTTAAAAAAGATAAAAGGGAAAATAAAATTAAATAATGAATTTTTACATTCATCTTTACAGGCGCATACAAATCTATGAACGTCTGTAACCCAGAGAGAAACCTATCTACAGTCACAACCAAAAGTTTTAGGGAAATGGTATTAATAAGTCAGCATATTTATTAAATGAGGAGAAAACGCCTTACAAGGCGCCAGATAGAACTAAAGGAACGATTCAGTCTGAGAATTTGCGAAGAAATATTAACAGTCATTACTTAAGTATTTGCAGAATGAAACAAGCAAGAAGTTCTCAAAATAAATCCACTTTTCATGAATAATAATATTTGTAAACGCTTATACAGTTAAAATTTTATAAAAATTGTTTTAACTAATTGGGGAAAAAAAAAAAAAAAAAAAAAAAAAAAACATTTATTGCATACTAGCAGGCGACGCCCGCTTTGCTGGTCACTATAATTAAATGAATCTTCAAAAGAATTAAATCACTATTTTTTATATCACATTATAAATAAACTATAAGAAAGAAAAAACCTATATTGAAATCCCTCTAAACCTCGCTTTGGGAACCCGCTGCCTACGACATCTGTTTTTCAGTTCGCACTGCATCGGGTCCACGTTCCCACTGCTTATAGAAAGGTGTTTACAGGGCACCTCAATTTGGGTATTTATCGATGACAGGTGGATCTACTATTATTTAACAACTTCTATTTTAAAGATTACTGTATCTCAGCATCTAATAAATATTTTAGTTTCTGAACAATGTATTTTATATCTCTCGCTATTATATTATCATATCATTCCGAACAATAAAATAAATGAAATAAAAAGTAGATTTTCTTTTAAAAGGAATTAAATAAATAAAATAAATAAATAAATTTTAATTAAACTTAAATTTTAATCAGATTAATCTTTTCTATAATGTACTACCATTATTTTTCCTAATAAGTATTATAAATTAAGAAAAATAAAAAATATTTTTTATTCTAAAAGAATTAATATAAAAAATGAAAAGTTGTTAAACTATAAAAAATATACTTAACCATAACAATTTATTTCTATTGCACAGCTATTTGATTTTCAATAAATATAATAAATTAAAAAAAAAAAAAAAAGAAAGAAAAAGTTTCACCTTCAAATGAATGAATGAATTAAACAAACAAACAAACAAAAAAAAAAGGGGGGGGGGGGTAATAGCTGTTGCTAAGATACGCATACGATTGAAATAAAAGAATAAATTTCAGAAAAATGAAACATTGAAGCCAATTTTTTAAATCTAAAAATAAATAAAAATTCAAATTCGAAAAAATCTCAATGAGGTGCACACCTGCAGGGCCCTATCTGCCAAATTTTGTAGCTCTGCGGATAGTTGTGCGAGCATCAGATCGCAGACAGACACATAAACACTTCTCTTTAGTTATATAGATTAAAAATCCAGCGTTTTTGGAATTTATTTTTGATAAAAAATAAATAAATAAAAACTAAAGAGCAATTAAATCTTAGGGGAGGAATGATATGAAAGCAGCTTATATTCTATACTTATAATAAAATGACAATAAAATAAAATGCTCCCTATTCTTTTTTTTTTTTTTTTTTTTTTTTGATTGGGGCTAAAAAAAAAAAAAAAAAAAAAAATCTGATATATGTAACGGATAATTTTACAGGTTATTAAGTTTACAAAATACTAAGCTTTTGTATGATATATACATAGATATTATATAAATTTATAATCGAGCATCTTGTTCTTTATCTGAGGAGCTTTAATGTGCGAAAAATCTTTGTGGAGATATATTTTTGTTCTTAATTTTATTTTTATAAGCAGAAGAAAACGAAAGAAAAATCTAGCGTTTTTTTAAACAGTTAAATTATAGAAGTTAAAAAAAAAAAAATTACGAAAAATATTGTTTAGTATAAAAAGACAAAAAGTAAAATCGGTCAGAAAAAAATGAAAATTCTTAATCATTGGTAAAATAAGTTTTCAAGATAAAGCGTTTACCTTCTTGGTGAAAATTTTTCGTACGTGTTCTCGATTCATTTTTAAAACACGCTTTAAGCTATGAAAACTCCTTTTTTCTTAAATTTAACACACAAACTAAAATCTATTAGGAAAATCAGTTTTGTTTCTACTGTTATCAGTGGTAGAACATTCATATCTTCTCTACTAAAGAAAAACTATTTTTAGAGTACACTTATTTTTAATATTAACATTTTACTCATAAACATTAAATAATTATATACATTGTACTGCATTAGTTTATAAAGAAACTTTTATAGGAGTATGTATTTTTGTATTGCTTTGCTTAGACGATATCTTTCGATAAATGACCTTTTTTTGGGGGGGAGGAAAGGGGGCGTTCATTATTTGTTTTATTATTAACTTTAATAGTTACTCTTTAACTACATTTCTTGCGACCATGGAATTCTCTGCGCAAGTGCGGATTCAAAGAGTCCACTAGTAAAATAGGGGAGACAAGCTTTTCGTTGAGAGAAAATAAGCGATAAGGGAATACCGAATGACTGGATGTTTACTTAATTCAAACCTGTTGGTCAACTTGGAAACCCTCCAAGATTTTCTACTCATCCTCACTGCTAGGCGTAGGAAACGTGGCTACACTATACATGAATTCTAATTAAAACATAGCCTTGTAAAAAAGAGATTACCGAAATTAAATGAGCAAAACTTCCTTCAAAATGTGCCATATAACTACTTTAACCACAAGTTAACTTATAACTACACGCATAAAAGCAATTTTGCACTTTTATTTATAAGGGTTATTTTTATTAAATTATTTGTTAATATATATAATTTTTCCTTTGCATTTTACAGTGATAAAATATATTTACATTTAAATCACATTTAAAAGAGGATTTAATGTAGCTAAAAAATGCGTAAACTGTTATCGAAATACTAGTTTATAAAATTTATATAAATTTACCTTAGTACCAAATGTTATGAAATATTTGTAAAGGAGTGAATATTATTACAATGAATAAAATTGCATAAACAGATTTAACATCAGAAAATAAATGTATTTTTGACCAAATGCATTTATGTTGTATATTTCTCTTCATATTCCAAAAGCTTGATAGTTAGAAACTCATTTTTCAATGATAAAATACATTTCATATCTGTAGCTTCATCAAAAGTATAACTGAAAGTTAAGAGAACTTTTATTAAAATGGTTCATAAATTTAAATAAATTTACAATATACACAGCTGTGAAATATTTAAAAAAGTTTTAAGGTGAATGAAACATCAAAAGTGTTAACTCTTCCGTTTTTCAAGAGACTTAAATACTGTAAAATTTTATAATTGTTTTCAGCTAATTTAATCAATGAAAACAAATGTAATATTGTTTAAAAAAATATATTAATGATAAATGTGATTAAAAAATAGAAATATTGGTAGTTATGAAACAACATAGACATTAATGAACACTTGTATAAAAACCATGTTTTTGTATAGTTATCTTTGTGTTTCAAAAACTAGAGAATGCTCGATATTCAATTAGAATTTTATAAAAAATTGTTGTATATAAATTGTTTTATAAAAAATTTCATACTGTTGAACATATATATATATATATATATCTATATTAATAAAATCAGAGTTTTGTCTGTAAATTTGTCGGAATCGAAAAATTTTGCGATATCTTCACGTTTCACACCCCATGAAAGCCGAAAATGACTTCAGAAAATTTTGCCTGTGTGTGTGTGTGTGTGTGTGTGTGTCTGTGTGTATGTCATCGTGTCCGAATGTCGCTTTTTTTGTCCGGGCATCACTTGAGAAAGGCTGGACGGAATTCAACGGCGCTTGGCAGGAATTTAGGTCTTCACCCAACTTCAAATTATATCTATCAACTTTTCAGAAATTACCCCCCGTTCCCCCCCTAGGGGGTAAAAGACTAAAACACGTTTGTCCGGGCATCACTTGAGAACGGCTGGACGGAATTCAACGACGCTTGGCAGGAATTTAGGTCTTCACCCAACTTAAAATTATATCTATCAACTTTTTGGAAATTCCCCCCCGTTCCCCCCTAGGGGGTAAAAGACTAAAACACGTTTGTCCGGGCATCACTCGAGAACTGCTGGACGGAATTCAACGGCGCTTGGCAGAAAGTTAGGTCTTCACCCAACTTGAAATTATATCTATAGAAATTTTCAAAATTATGATTAGTGTTTAAATTGTGTGTAAAAAACGCCTGCGCATGCGCCATAAATATTTTTTCACTAAAATGCTTTGAATGTAAAAATCTTATATATATATAAATGTGAATGTCCGTGAATTTATTTGACTGAGTTTCACGCCAAAACTGCTTGACGGATTTCGATGAAATTTGTAATGGAGATAGCTTATACCCTAACTTAAAAAGTTGGCTACCTTTTATTCCAAAAAAAAAATTTGTTTTTGCGATTTTTATGCATAAAATAGCAATTTCGTAAGCTAATAATAGCAAAAAATTAGCCATTTAAATTTATCCATAATTTAATTGTTGCCAAAAAAAAAAAAAAAAGAATTTATTTTTTTCAACAGGAAAATAAATACATTTATCTAAAAGTGAACGATAAAAAATTATAAAAAAAAATTATGCATCTCACAAAAATTGACGTCATTTTTAATTAAAAATTTCTTTTACACATTGATAAAGTGCTAATACGCAAGCGAAGTGATGACGTCACTGGCCGTTTGTGGATTCAAGAAAAATATGTTCTATGTTAAACGTACATTGGATTTTTTGTAAAAAATTATTAAAAATCGAGGAAAATTATTTCCCGATTTTAATCCCCATATTTAGGTATAGATATGTATTAGTTATCATGTCCATGCGTTAGATTAAGTTATTTTTGTTGTAAAATTGACAAAATTTGAATTTTTAATATCAAAACTCTAGGAAAAAAAAATGGCAAACTTCTATATTCGATTGAAAACACAAACATTTCATTTCAAAGGATGATATTTACACAATAAATATCCAACTAATACACTAATTAAAAGGAAAATGATAAATATTCTATCATAATTTGAAGTCAAATTTCTTTCCAAATGTCTAAATAAAGTATCTGATATAAGATACGATATTGCAGCGGAATAGATTTGATATCGGTCATCCTTAGCAGAAAAAAAAAAAAAAAAATATCGACAAATTATTTGGCGAACATAATTTAATTCCTTTCAAAAATCATGGTTATTTTAACAACTTATATTAAGAGAGTAATGAATAATATGAAACAATATTTCGTACAATGCATATTACTAAAGTACATCTGGCATACATATTTTCGTTTTAAGTTTTTCATCGCCAAATACAATAAGCGCCAAGAACGACAGAGTTTTGAAATTTAAAATTAAAATTTTGTCAATTTGATAGCAAAATAACTCAATCTAACACATGCACATGATAACTATAATCTATACTAATATTATAAATGCGAAAGTTTGGATGGATGTTTGTTACTCAATCACACCACAACGGCTAAACGGATCTGGATGAAATTTTGTATAGAGATAGGTAATAGTCTGGAATAAGACATAGGCTACTATTTATACCGGAAAAAATGTAAATTTTTAATTAATCTTCTGTATAATATAAATATTTCTTCTATAAAAAAATTTTAAAATAATTTACACGGAGTAAAAAGACAGGAGAAGAAGGTAACGCTGAAATTTTGTGATGTTGTTTTCTAATGTTTACAGATGGCGCCAGCGTGCAATCCTTCCTTCTCTCCAGCTTCCGCAATGTTATTCAATGGGGAAATGTCTCGTTTTAATTATTTTTTTAAAAATAATATCAAGCTGAAAAAATTTCGATTGAAAGCAAATTTCATTAAATAGAGTATTCTAACCAACATGTTTTTTTTAAGAGCCATTTTATACTAATTTTACTTTGAAAGAAAGCTTTTAAAAAATGACGATTCTTATGAACCGAAGCTAGATAAAACAGACAATTGGAAGGAAGGAGAATGGATGAAATTTTGTAAAGAAAAAAAATAAACTTACTTTAGGTGCAGAAAACACGAACTCGGACTTTATTTTTCTCCTAGGGCTTTTTTTTGTTTTTCTTATCACTATCATAGCCTGTTTTACAACTAGGAACGAAGTATTTATTTGAAACATCTGAATTATGCAGTTTTAAGAACTTACAAAGAAATTAAATTGTTTGAAATAAAAAAATTTTAATGTACTTCAGCAAAATTCTATTGAAAACAACAGTATATCCGCGCCGAAGTAGGGAGGAATGACAAGTGGCGCCCTCAATATTTACCAAAAATTTAGATCACAGTTTCGTAGTTTTCCCCCATTGGACCTTCAACTCCTATTAATATTACTCCGTGATAATTTATTTTAATTTTTAATTGTTGCCAAAGAATATTTCACGCGAATAATAATAAAAAAAATAATACATATTAAATTTGCTTAGGCACATGACAACATAACGTCATTATCAAAATTAAATAATAAGAAAATGAAAGCTAATTCAGATCTGTATTAAAGAGCTTTATTAGTTGATAATCCTGGGTATATTTTTAATTTTAATACTGAAGTAGATAGGACATTTTTCGCCAAGGACTCTATTTTTGTGACAACAACCTTAAGCCAAGTAGTCCATAAAAAATATAAACAAATCTGTTCATATAAAAGAGTAAACTCAATGATTCACTGACTCAACACTGCCATGACGATTCTGTGGGAAAGAGGGTCACAAATTTTGGATTTCGGAGCCTGACCCCCAACTAAGACGGAATTTTGCAAAATACACCCCCCCCCCCCGTCTCCTTGGGGGGCAGAAGGCTTAACTCGGCTCCAAATTACTTAACGGTGAAGAAATTGCAGATGGAAAGACCAGACTTCAGTACAAAAAAATTATTTTCTGCGATTTTGGAATTTTGAATTTTTAAGGGGGGAGGGAATGGAAAAGATTTTGGAAGAAGGGTGCTCAACACACGAGGAAATCGAACTGAACACACACTACAAAGGGATTTTATGAAATTCCACCCTACAGCCCTTTGGAGAATGGGGGGCAAAAACATGTATTCATGCGTAACGCTAAATTATCTAAGGTTGGACATTTTTTATGTAAGGGACGATTATATGTATCTAATTCATAGTATGAAGAGATTTTGCGAAATTCACTCCTCCTTCCCTCCTTTAAGAACGGGAGGAGAGATTAAAAAAAAAAAAAATGTTTTAAAGCATAGCTCAGCTTTAAATAATTTCATGATCTCAATTTTTTGATGTGTCGGTCAGGTATGTGTATGCAACATGAAATATAAAGTAATTTTGGAAATTTACCCCCCCCCCCCCTCCTTCCTCTTGGGGCGGGCGGGGCAAAAACCACATTTTGAAGCTTAAATACGTCCAAATTACCTAAGAATGGCGAATTTCGGTGTGTGGATGTTAATTAAGTGTGCGAAATATGCACTTTGATGAGATTTTGTAAAACTTTCAACTGTAACCGCGAGGGAGGGGGAGTAAAAAGCAGGTAAGGGACTGCCGAAGGCATTGGGCAACTTAAAATTAGATTTTGACGTATTTCAATGATTTTTTTTTTTTTTTTAAAGATATTTTATTATTATCAATGATATGCTGTTTTGGGGATTCATTTCAATATAATGACCAGCGAAGCGGGCAAAGCCTGCTAGTATATATATATATATATATCTGTATATATATATAAATTACGTGTCACGATGTTTGTCCGGGGTAAACTCCTAAACTAAGGAACCGATTTTAATGAAATTTTGCACACTGTGTGCAGTTTGGTCCAACTTGAGAGATAGGATAGTTTTTATCTCAATTTATTGTCACAATATTGTTTTATTGCAATTATTTGTTAATTATAGACCTTTATTAAAGTTGCACCAAAATATCTGTGAGTTCCATTAATTTAATTGTTGCCAAAAAAAAAAAAAAAAAAAAAAAAAGAGTGCATTTTTTTTCGACATAAAAATAAATACATTTAATCAAACGTGAACGTTAAAAATGATAAAAAGTTAAACTATGCATCTCACGAAAATTGACGTTATAATCAATTTAAAGATTTTATACACATTGATAACATAGATCTACAAAAAAGACACTTAAAATGTACAAAAAAGCCAAGCTCAAAGAAAGAGAATTGATTAAAGTTGTGTCTAAAAAGGATGTGATATCAAATTTCCAAGCTTACATTCAAATACTTATTTAATATTCCCTTTTAACTAAATTTTCACATGTGAATCAAGTGCCTTATGATATGTTGATAGAAATCCTTCTTTCCTGTACTAAATACATCATACGTGTTTCTGAAAAATATTATTATTTTTATTTATGTATGATGGGCTTGGCGGCCATCTTTCAAAGTTTTGCGTTAGTTTGAATTCTATAAATTTCATCAATTATAGGATGAGTTGGTTAATTGAGTTTTATATCGCACTAGTGCTGCGCAATGAGAAATAATTATAGGATGGGAGGATGGGAGTGCGCCAAACTTAACACTGTTAAAACTTAAATTGATTCAACTTGTGTGCTTAACGGGGCTTTTGCGATGTTTTTAATGAATTTTTTTTTCTTTTTTAATCTGAATATTTCAACCCCTGTTGAATGGAATAACCATATTATTTTTACGAGATATTTATTCCAAGAAGCTAAATTCAAATTGGGTAAATATAACGGGGGGTGGAAGCTTCTATGCTCCCCCCTCTCCTTCATATTTTTACGTTAATTTAAATTTTTATATTCTTTATTCCCGGCATTTATAGGGTGGAAGTGCACTTAATACTAAATAATTATAAGAAATCATGTTATCGAAATATTTCCGTCTCTGCTGAATGGAATAGCAAAATTAATTTTATATGAGATATATTTTAAGAAACTTCTTTCAAATTGTGTGAATGTTTATTCATTACTTGAAAGATGGCCGCCAAGCCCATCATACATAAATAAAAATAATAATATTTTTCAGAAACACGCTATGATGTATTTAGTACAGGAAAGAAGGATTTCTATCAACATATCATAAGGCACTTGATTCACATGTGAAAATTTAGTTAAAAGGGAATATTAAATAAGTATTTGAATGTAAGCTTGGAAATTTGATATCACATCCTTTTTAGACACAACTTTAATCAATTCTCTTTCTTTGAGCTTGGCTTTTTTGTACATTTTAAGTGTCTTTTTTGTAGATATCATTTATTTTTTTTAAATAGTTTTTATATTTACTGGAATTAACCTGATACTTTACATCAGATATGTCCTGGATTTCAACTCAGCTTTCGTGCGATGTTGTTCTTTGCGTTAAACTGTATTACAAAGTTTTCTTTGCCTTAAACTTTCCATAATTCTGGTTGCTAGACATTATCCATGGGTTTTCTATGCAGACTAGTATGTCGTGTCCATCACAAAACTTTCTTCTACATTTTCCTATACATATTAACGCAGCACAAATTATTTATTATTTTTTGCATTATGAATGCTGAATATTATCAACTCAGAGAGGTATTGTTGCACAAAATGTCCAACGGAAGTAAATTTTCACCATGCAGATGGCATCCTTTCAGTTCCAAAAAAAAATTGTAGTACACTCATTCTCATATTTATAAGGACACTTTATATTTTGGAATAACTAATGTAAAAGTAATTGTGAACAAGATTAACTAAGTGCACTTAATATATCTATTATTCTAAAAACCAAAATTACTATAATTTTTTTAATATGAAACAAAATTAATAAAAAATAATGCAAAATGTGTTTTTCTCCACGTTTTTAGACGTTCATAATTATAGGGACAATCCAGATTTTTTCGTTTTATTTAAATTACTAGCGGATAAATTACAGTTGACATGCGAATTTGTTAACTACTGGGCTAGATTAATTCATATGTAAGCCTTCAATTTTTCTTGGACGGACTTTACTGATAATTCCTCGAAAAAAAGAACGTTCATGTAGTGAAGTATGATAAATGTGTTTTTTAAGTGGAAGGATAATTTCAATCCGCCGAATTTCTAATGAAATTCCAAGATCTAAAATTGTTGAAGGAAATGTGATCAAACGTTGAACTGTTGATTCGATAGGAGAGAGATCTGATGCAAAATCAGAGTTGTTTTACAGAGATCGAAGACTCATAATTCCTCTTACTGTTCTACTCATAATGACTGCTGCTGAATTTGCTCGTATTTTTTAACGAAAGGTTGGGGTCCACATTTATGCATGCTTAAAATAATTAATAATATGTTAAAATGATTAAAAAACCTGTAATAATCAATAAGAATTTAATGGGGGAAAGCACGTCTGTGTTAAACTTGAATAAAGACAGTATTAAATGGTAAAATGTTGCATTTTCGGATGAAAAACATTTTATTCTTGATTAATCAAATGGTTTTAACAGTTACTGGCACGATCTAAAGATAGCGAAAGACAGAGCAGATTTTTTAAATGTAGATATGAATCGGGCATTTTGAAGGTAGATCTATGGTGCTCTGGGGAGCTGTTTCTACTGAAGGCAGAAGGAATTTAGTAATTTTTTCTATTATTATGAACATCAAGAGAATATCTGCAAATTTTAAACGTAGAATTCTCAGTCTTTTGTTAGATTTTGGGGGGTAATAATATTTTTTTCAACAAGACTTACATTTTTGCTCTACTTTTAGAGCAATAGGAAATAGTTTGAAGAAAGAAACTTCTGAATTATTGCCTTTCCCATGGTCTAAAAGTTGAAAAAACCTTAACTTATGATATTAGAAATGTGCATGCAAGTGGAAAGCAATTTTAAATAGTTTAAATGTATTAAGAATATCATATATGCTTTATGAAATGGTATTGAAACTGAATATTAAAAAAAAAAAAATGTATATATATATATACCAGAGAGAATGTCTGACTTTTTAACCCTGAAAAGAGACCCCATAAAATATTAATTTAAAGAATAACTGAAAAAAATTACTAAAATTCGAGCTGTCCTTATAATTGTGAACACCTGAAAAATCAACTTTTTACCATATTTAAAGTTTTTTAAGATAGAAAAACGATAAAACTTTTTAAATATAGTCTATTAATGAAATTCAAATTTATTAAAAATATATTTATTTAAATAATAATGTTCAGTGTTTAGTTAATATAGAAAAACGGGTGTCCTTATAATTATGAGAAGGAGTGTATATGAGCTCCACTTATCGGCCGATAGGCATCGAGATTGAATCAGCATAATGTCTCATAATGGCCTTTTCATATATTAAGTTTTGTTTCATTATATGCAACAGAACCTTTCCTTAAATTGCGAAAATCGCTGTATAGCAGCGCCACATGTTGAGATATTGGTACAAAAGTTGATAAGCACTATAATTTGTAACAATGTAAATTTATTTGTAAATTTATGCAATTCCATGTAATATTAACTCAGATATAGCCTTCTCTGAAATTGCGGCAATCACTGTATAGCAGCACCATGTTGAGCAATTGACACCAAATATTGATAAACGCTATTATACATCAAGGTTCAATTGCATATAAATTTATATGTAATTCTGAGCAGTAGCTCCTGATATCTAGTTGGAACAAAACTTTCGCCACACACATAGAACACACACACGCAAATAGAAATTTTCTAAAAATAGTCAAATTGTTTTCAGGAGCTCTTACAACGTACTAAACTTACTAAAAACCGAAAGTCGAAATTCATTTCAATAAAATGACAAGCGAAGCGGGCAAAGCCTGCTAGTATACTATATAGAAGGAAGTAGAAATCTTTATGCATCATAATTATCATTGCCAGATTGAATTGAAGGATATTAAAATTGGATACTATATCGTGTACTGACTTTCTTATTCTAAGATATGAAAAATATTAAAAAATAAGCAATTCATGCTATAGATTTAAACAAATGTTATTCAAAAATGTATTCATTTCTGTTTTCAGGGATATAAAATTTAAAATTGTACAAAATAATAAAAGCAAAGATTCTTTGGTTAAAAAAAATAACTTATAAAAAGAAAAATCAGCTCAATTTGAAATTAATATTTTTCGGGTAAACTGAGATGAAGCAATTTCATATTTGGCGATTTATGTCCCTTTGGCGATATTTAACAGTTTTTCAGCAATTAAGATAGGAAATTTTGATTTTTAAAAGCTAAATTTCATAAAAGTTCCTAGATTAAGTAATTGTCTATCTGAAAAACCAGTTTTCAAAGAATTCTGCACATTTATGAATTCTCTAGCTTGTTTTAAAAAAAATTTCTTGAAGAAGAAATTTTTTCAAAAAGTTGTCAAAACATCTAATTTTACGCTAAATTGAAAATGCTCCCATTTTTTTACTTATTAACTTAGAAAGTTCGTTTTTATCTCAAATTAAAGATCTCGTTGATACGAATATTTTACTTTTTGTTTCATTTTACTGCGATATTTGGTTCGTCCAATATTTAAAACTTTACGGAAAAAAAATTTGCCGATTTAACATGGGAAAGTTGGTTTCTGTATAATAAGCATTTAACGATCTTGGGTTATTTCTGTCGATTTTATTATTGGCGCGTTCTGCTTTGTGTTAGTGGTAGTTTGTTTGTTTTGCTTTTCTCTGAGCTTGGCTTGGCAAAACGACCGTTTCTGCTTGATATAGTAATATATATAGATCTCTCATCCCCATGTTATCGTACAAAGATTTCAA